>CM035226.1:97410695-97849451 GCA_020226215.1 Sindora glabra
CCCTATTCGTCTTGTATCGCAGGAGAGGTTCGAAGATGCTCGAGCGAAATGAGAGGTATGAAGTAACTCGACGAAAAGGATGAGGAAAGGCTTGAACTGCTCACTCGCCCTAACATAAGAATACTTGCAGGTAGAGAGGAGCTAGAATTAGAATGCCCTGTTTTGAAGTGAGTGCAGATGAGGTGGAGGAATCGGTTGTGCACAGTTCCCATGGGGAGGTATAATTGTAAAAAAATAGGACGCAAGCACATTCATTGATGCCGTCGAATCTGCTCTTACGGTGATCGTATTCGGTGTAAAAATAAGTGCTGCTTGATAGAAGACCGCTATTGAATTAGCTCTTGGCTTTTTCCTGTGCACGTTAAGCTTTTGTGCGCATGAATGATGATCTTTTGTTACCGACCTTCTTCCCTTGACTGGTGTTTGAGGTCTCCTTATCCAACAGGACACTTTCATCTTGCTTTAGAGGCCCGAATGCTCATCATTCTTGTTCTTTATATCGAGGGAGGAGGAACCGGATTATCCTGCTTTCCTTAAACCTATGTAGTGAGTCGTGTAGGTGGCGTGTTGCAATTAGGGCCATACATACATTGAGCGACTTTTCTCCTCATCGCTAGCCAGTTTCCAAAAGGGAGAAGGTCTTCTCTCAGGCATACTACTAATCGATTATTTGGCCTTTCTTTCTGTTTCGAATCGTAGTTTTGAAGAAAGACGATCCTCTCCGAGACAAGCTCTTTTTTTTTGTGGAGCTTCCTGGATTGCCTGATCATCTTTTTTCTAGTTATGTGGAGTGAGGATGAGCTGGTTCTTATGGCTCTGGGGGGCTTCTCCATCTTTCTTTTAATAATAAAAAAGTCTTTCATTCCAATTCTTTCGCCTACCGGAAGGATAGGAGTAGAAAGGACTTCCGCGGTAAAGTTGTTAGCTGGGGAAACGTATAATTGCTATTGCTTTTTGATCTATCTGCTTCGAAGTCCGCTTTCCAGCCTTTCAATACGCGCGCTTTGATTATGAGGCATTGGTTCCTATATTCTATTAAGCGGCCAATCCTCTTTCCCTCGTCAGATAGATTGATTCAATTGCGACAACAGCTCCTTGCAATGGCAAGATCCGATATGTCACCACTTGAGTCAATAGCACCAGAGTCGAGAACAAGAGCAGGGGCGTAGCGGGGCATTCGAGAACATTCTGTAGCAGCTTCTTCTTTCAAAGGCAAAGCCCTTAGAGACTCGTACAAAGAAGAAAAGAAGTTCCATGCTCTTTCTTTGATAAAGCACTTGCCTTCCCTTACTAATACTAATGTGCAATCCTTCCCTCACCAGTCCCACGTGCTCTTTGATGCCGAAAATCGGATTCTAATGAAAGTCTTACTAGCATTGGCGGCTTAAGTGGAAAACTGGTCCTATCCTATATAATATATAAGATTAGGAAGCATCCGACTTCTTTTTCATAGTGCACATTTTAAAGAGTGCCAATTGATGCAGAGAAGGAGCTGTTCTCGCTGTGAACGAATGGGCTCTTAGTACTAATCCTAATGCAAGAAGGGGAAGGTTCATGTCATCTTCTAAATAGAAACCTGGGCATCTATCTAAAATAGTAAATATCGAATACAAGCTGAGAGGGAGAAGGCTTCCTGCGTAGGCAGATTAGAGCAATCCAATTTCTTCCAAAAATAGGACTTCTCTTTCCTCCTCCTAGAGGATGATTGATCCGGGGAGCTACTTTCATATGTGCCTTTCAACCTGAAGGTCGATTGGGACATGGCTTGTTGCTCGAATTTCTTTTCTAGTCGGAGTCTTTGTTCGGCCTGCCCGCCCGCGTTAAACAAAGAGCATGAAAGTTCCTCAATTGTTTGGTCAAGAGGGGTCCTTAACCAAAAAGGCCCTTCTCTCAGGACTGGATGGGACTGATCTAGGAGTCATTTTGTCATCTCTGTACCGACTTCTACATCACGATTACTTTAGAAAGCTTATATTAAAACCCGTCCTTCTATTCTTTTTCCATAAGTCAAGCTGGCTAGCCAAAGCTTCTTGAATGACCAACTCTTGCTCGTCCTTTTGGCCCTTTACTTTGAGTTCACCAACCGAACATGACAGTTCTTCCATTCCTCATGCATTCCATAATAGGTCTGGTTTGGGGCTTTCTACGATACTTAATTGTACGATCCTTTAAAGTCTCCGGTGCTGCTCCTGGCAACCGAGGCCGACACAAGACACAACCGCAGTAGTTCGACTAAGAGCATGCTTCCTCCTCCTCACGAAATGGATTTGAAGTTCTTTGCCTCGGGTCAGCGGATGGAACACGGTCAGTGCAGTGGACAGGGTGATATCACGAACTAACAAAGCGGAATGGATAGGGATAGCTCGCTTACTACCTTCTGGTCTCATCCAGCTTCTACAAGCGGAGAATTTGTTATAGCGTAGGGGTGAAAAAGAGCAAGAGTGCCCGCTAAAATCTTCTTTCACAATCTCACATCCATCTCCCTGCATCAAAGCCGCCTTCTTGTTTACCGATCTGCGTAAAAGCTTTATGTTTGAGTACTGGCCTTCCTCTCGCTCTTCTTAAACTACCCGTCCGATCGCTTTCAGGAAAGGAGCATTGCCAAATATGTGGATTTGCCGAGGTGCCCAACATTCCTGACTGATGGATGTATAGGTCTTCCAAAAGATGTACTTTCGGTGTCAAGAAAAGATCCTGCTAAACCAGAATCCGGGGATCCGCTCAATGGTCTATTTGAGGTACCGTGCCCGATTCTAAGAAATGGAAGAAGTTGCTTGACCTTCTCCTTGTGACCTACGAGCCAAGAATGAATAAAAAAAAATAATAGTTAAAGGTTACTAGTGAAAGACAAGAGAAGAAGCAGTCAACGCAGTTGCGTTAGCCGTGTAGTTAGCAAACGGTACTCGAGGAACAGGCTTAGTCAGAGATTCAAAGAGTATGATGAGCACTTTAGGTGTATATGATATATATGCTCTAACTTGAGAGGGCGTGTTAGAATATATATATATTAAGAAGTTATTTTAGAAGATTTTAGATTATTTCATTTCTAATTTTAATTAAGATTATATTTAATATCTCTAATTTAATTATAATATCTTTGATTGATTACATCTTTTGTATATAAATAGATATCATAATTGTAGCAATTGCTTAAACCATTTCAAGCAATTCAAATCCCATCAAACTCGAGCATTGTCGAATAGTAATAATCACCTTCTTGAAGTTTCGTTTTTGTTACTATAGGGGATATATTGCCATTTCTTCTGATAACATTCATTTCACCTGATTCATTAAGCTTCAGCTGGAAAACAGAATCCATCTAATCAGCACCGTTGGCCGTCTTGCTGCTGAGATAAGTTAGATAAGCAAAATCTGTCCCCGGAGCAATTGGTAGAAGGATTACATTTCCGTCGTCTTGCACGCAGAGTTGGAATCTTCTTTTTGAGTAGTTATTAGCAGTTTGATGTGTAGGCAACTTTCCACCAATTTCTAGTACTTGTTCTGGCAACATGGTATCAGCAGGATCCTTGAAATTCTCCTAGACGTTACTTAATCTTTGAACAAGAACAAAATTACCGATGTTAAGCATGGCAGCACAGGAAATTCCACTAATAACGGATTCTGGTTTCCATATCTCTTGGCCATTTGGACAAGCGAGCTTGAACTGGCCATCCACATTACTTTAATTTTATTTTTTTATTATAATTCTTTTTTTTTCAAAACAGCCTTTAAAACCGATTAAAAACAAAACCCTCTTTTTTATTTTATTTTTTTTTAGTAATTTAAGTTTTGAAACTTAAACTTTTTTTTTAATTCTCGCTATTTGAATGTTGGCAATTTCAACTTTTGAATTTTCTGCTCAAGTGTAGATAGTTTTCAACACCTGAATTACCTTTTCTTTCTTTCTTTTTTTTTGTTATTTGATTTTTGTACTGTTATAATTTAATTAATTTTTTTATTGATTAGGAATGAGACCTGTAGTTAATAAACGTCCAGAAGCTAAAGTAGGGACATTGCCTTTTAATGGGTGGATTTCTAAATTTGAAGACTCTACACAATATAGAAAATTTTTGTTTCTGAATATATCTATTTAGCCCTAAGCTCCATGCTTTTTCTTGAGCTAAAATTAAAATATTAAAATTAATTATTCACACTCTAATAATGAGATCTCGGTATTTACTATCTATGGAGCATCTAGTAGATTTGAACATGTATTTAATATTTGAATATCCATTAGAAGGCTTGGAAGAGGACACAAAAGAGAGGAATAGATTCCCTTCTATTTGCAAGCATCCATGTCATATGGACGCATTAACTTGTCCTCAATCAGTCGTGGGCACAAAGCAATTCGATCCTTATTTTTTGAGCCCATTTTCATTGCGTACTTATGTAAGCAAGTCCATAGGGGCCAAGTTCTTGGGGGCTTCCTCACAAGCCCCTTTTCTTCACTTTTTTTAATAATCTTTTAAATATGTCAAAAAATTTTTAATTCAATCTAATTTTTAATCTAATGTACAATGACTTAATATAATTTTTCTAAACTTATTTGACTGATTAATTAAAGAAAATAAAAAAATATAATTAATCAATTATAATTTATAAAAAATAGGTAAATTTTAATCTAACTTAATCCAATACCCCCTTAAGTGTACCTTCCTCGATGTCTAATATTTAATCTTTAATCCTTACATATACACTTTTAATGATTTAATTATTTTTAATTAAAAAAATATGAGCTATCCCTGCATCCCTTGCGATCTTGACCAAACATACAATTTTTCATGTAGGCAAGTTCATGGGAGCTCACCCTGCCCCAACTTATACACCTATTGAATATATGGTTATTATAGACTATATTCAAATACCTTATTTGAATATATGTGTCCAAAAGTTACAAATTTCATAATACCAAATTATGATAGTTGAGTATAAACCTTTGGTTCATATTTGATTTCTATAATTGAGTATTGGCTCACAAAGGTGGGCCTTTGGGATGATACTCGACCATGATAGTTGAATATAACTTGATGGAACTAATGTCCAAACCAATACTTGATTATCATATTCAAGTACCTACTAGGCTTTTCTATTCTCTTTATGGTTTCTTTTGTTCAATAGCCAATCTTCATCATTTCAACAACACTACTTAATAGAAACTCAATTTTGCTTTGCATTACACAAATATTTCAACACATTTTCAACAATAATTAATAGTAAAATCATACCAACATACAACTAAACCACATTTACTTCATCAAAATGTCCATCCTACCCCACTTTTGAGAAGATGGTAAAAAACTAAACAACTAATTCATTTCTCTATCAGCATTACTTACTATATCATGATATTCCTACATGAGAAGCATTTAATTCATTTCTTTAATATTGAATTACTCTTTGACTCATTATAAATTAATCTCTTCATATAATTTATGACTAATACCAACGCTTTTTTGGTTTTAATTCTTAGTAATATTGAAAAGAAGACTAACAGTCTCTCGCACTTAACCTATACTAACAAGACTAGGAACAAAAGAGAGAGGTTTCATTTTTTTTTTAGTGTTCACATCTAGACATAGAAACACACGTGCACTCACACCATACATGCGCGCACACACTCACACACAAAACTCTATTAAATCACCTTGCATACATTTATTATTCAATAAATCACAAGTTAGCAAAATTGAAATACTACAAATTCAAACAAAGTTTATTTCCTCTAAAGATATATACAGCGCCCTAATATAACCTTTTGAAGTAGTATTCAACACTTCAAAGGCAATCATGTATGCAACACAAAGGATTATCTAATCGCTCAAACCATTGATACCAAAATTCGAAGAAATAACATAAAAATTCCCTTGCCAATTCTACAATTTGTCAATTATTCACATTTACATTCTTACATAAATGCACAATTGACTCATAGCCATTTTCCGAAGTTTTAAATAGTAGTTTATGCCAAAAGATAAACTATAAAAAAGGCTAGTATAAGCTAAGATACCAAAGTAAGCTAAACTATGAAGTTTTATGAAGGTCCAAAGACACTTCATGAAAATAAATCTC
The DNA here is from genome assembly GCA_020226215.1 of Sindora glabra. NCBI lineage: Eukaryota > Viridiplantae > Streptophyta > Magnoliopsida > Fabales > Fabaceae > Sindora > Sindora glabra. The sequence continues at coordinate 97,416,765 of CM035226.1, forward strand.
ATTATACTTATGTTTATAATTGTTGGTCGTACAATTATGAACTTTGTATGTCTATCTGAGTTCAACAATTGGACATCCTAACCCATACGCTCATAGAGCCAACACCATGATGTAATACTACTTTGTCATAATCGGCTCATTCATAACTAACATGGAATCCGTTAACCACTTCCACTAACATGTTTATCTAACTCTGCAGACCTTAGCCTAACAAGAATACCTTCATTCCTATAAAGACTAAATTATAACTGAAAGCTTTGAGCAAATAAATGGATAAAGTTTTCCTCTATCTAAAGACTCTGGTGAAGGATACTATCCCTAATAATGCAACAAATGAACTTGCAAGAATCTAGCTAGAATTGTATATTGACTATAATCCCACTAATAACATAAATAAATCATTAACATATTGTTATTACTGACATCAATATCCAACTATCAAACTCTTCAACCTGGATACTTGGACTTCCACGAAAGAAGTTGGACTCAAAGATTCTATTCATAATTAGACTTGAAAGTGATTGTTAGACAATGAAAAAAAAAATAGTTTTGTAAACTCAATGAATATATATACATCTAATGTAGAGTTCATTATTCAAGTTAACAAAGAATAGTACAAACAAACAATTAAACTTATTAAAAGAACATTGGAACCGATTTCCTTACCTGAGTTCACTAGTCCTCAATCACTTATCTATGATAACTTTAATAAACAAAGAAAGAAAAATAGAACTCAAAATAATACCTTAGCCACTCCATTAATATCCATTCTCTTATTTGAAGAGAAAATAGTGCCATACTTCACTATAATATCCTTTCTAAAAGTAGCTTCTATAAAAGAACTATCACTAGATATTCATATCGATTTAAGCTACTTAACTATCAGTCCAATGCATTCCTAATCCTATCATCAACCACACAAATTTACAAAGTAAAGATATGAAGAAATAAAGAGAAATAATTAAGCCTCCTTGTGACTTCAAAATCTATCTTATCCTCTCACAAATGTTATCCTTATCCCTCCAAAATCTGCTTTATCTTTTGCCTTGTCCTCTCACAGATATTTCTTGGATTTGGTACTGATTCACATTATTAAGCTTCTTTTTCCTAATGCCTCATAACACATATTTGCTAATCGATATTTCTTATATCATAACACATTTCATAATTAATCTTTCAACATATATCAAACATAATTACAACAATATAAATCAACTATACCACATCTTTTAGACAAGGTCAAAAATCATCCATACATTAACAATTTATCAAATTTACATTCACACAACTATGAAATACCACAGCCAAATCATAACAACACCATGTCTTCATCGCATAGTTTCAAAGAACTGACTATGAGTAATTTACAATAAAGAATTGATTTGCCTTAATTACGAATTCAGCACTTCATTAAGCATTTCAGCAAGTTAAATAACAACATGGAGTAATTCCATAATTTCCTAAATACAAGAATAATGAATATCTTTAGATGGTGAGTAGGACTTGGCTGCATTGAAACATCAGGTGCAACCAATGGCTATCTTGCAAATATTAGTGATGCCTCCTCCAGGCTCAGATTAGGGAAAAAATACTTTAATTTGGAAAGGTAATGCTACTAGTATATTTAGTACAAAATATGCTTATGAAAGTTTATGCTCCCTAGCATAGTAGGTCAGAATTCTTATGGCAAAGAATCCAGAAGCTAAAGGTTCTTGGACCCCTTAAACTTCATTTATGGAGGGTTTTCAGACCAGTAAGGAAAAATAGCTCCGAGATTTAGGTCCTTTTATATGCCTGATATATCACAACGCTAAAGAGGAAAATCTTCATATTTTTTGGGACTGTGAAGGAGAAACTAGTTTGGCTGAGGCTGTTATAAGGCTGAAAATGGTCTCTATTTTTTTGGATGGATGAGGAATATAGGTATATGGTAAATTTATGTGAATAGTATGCATTTGCTAATGAAATGATAGTAGGTAGGCTAAGAAAGACCCATAAAGGGTGGTGGAAGTTAGTTGGTTCCCTCGCTATATGGATGGATCAAACTTAATATTGATGGTGCCACTAAATCCAATTTGGTATTGCCAGGTTGTTAAAGGTTTGTTCAAGATGATGAGGGGTACTGGTTAGTTTCACTAAAAGTTTGGGTATTCGCAATTCTCTTATGGCTGAGATATAGGATGATTTTCATAGTTTGAACTTGATATGGTCTCTTGGTTATAGAAAAGTGATCTTAGAGAAATATTTTAAGCAATTAGTTGATCTTTTTAGTATTAAAAATTTACCTTTTTGGAAAAAACATTCTTTTATTTTCAAATGTAAAAGTTTTTTTAACGAGATTAATATGTTCAAATACATTATATATATTAGGTAGTTAAAAAGGACATAAATTGACTTGCTTTTTTCAACCTCCACCATGAATTGAATTTAAATGTTATTGAGAAATCTCTAACAAATTTAGCTAATTTTTTGTTTACTGATGTTATTTGGATTTTTGTCTCTCAAGTGGTTAATTTGTAATTTTCTTTCTTTAGGCATAAATCCCATCAATTTACCCTAAAAAAGTACACTTCTATGGACAGTATCTTTCAAAAACTTCCTCTTTATTGTACCTGAAAAGTTGATTTCAAAAGAAAAAAGTGAAACACATTTTAGGCATTGATAGGATATAGTAGTGTTGCATAGTATGCAATAAGATATAATTTGTACCATAGCAATCTTCATATAAAAATATAAATTTTACAAAAAAAATTACAAAAAAATAGTTTTCCAAGATATATTAGAGATGTATTGCAACAAAATTTGGGGTCTATTTGTTTCTTATTTTTAAAAATAATTTTTTTATTTTTTATATTTTTAGAAAAACATGCAAGAACTTGTCTAATAACTATTTTCAAAATTTACTTTTGAAAACTGTAACTCTAAATATATAACATAAAAATAAAAATAAAAACAATTTTTACATATTGTCTTAACTCATTTTTTTTATTCTTGATATTAATTTTGTAATTAAATAAAATATTTTTTATTTACTCATCTAAATACCTTCTATTCTTTATCTTCTAAGATTCAAAATAATTTTTTAAAAAATATATATATAATTTTTAAGGATAGCTTCTAAAAGGAGAAGCTTATCCAATCCGATGCTTAAGAATGGAGTACATGTTGAAGCATAGCCTATACAATTGCATAGACTGCATGGTAAAACCTACTCTGATTTTTCCATATTCTCCCTAGAGATCAAACTCCGCCTTTCACCCCGAGAGACTTGTCGTGCCAAAAGCCAAGAAATTTGTCTACTTTGCCTTAAGCACAGTCTTAGATGGCAGCAAGACATGAACCTAGGAGTTTTGTAACTACTTAATTGAACCAAAACAATTGAGTTATTGAGTCGAGCTTCATTTGTATTATATTATCATTGTTAACCTTCAATAAGTTTCGGTCTATCGCAATTTTATTATAGAAAATTACTAATTGGCGTGAAAAATAATGATGTATGTCAAATGTACGTCGCAATCACAAATTGCAATCGCATTATTTAAAGTAGCCAACAGTTCAAATTCTTGTCCAAAAATATAGTTCATTATGCATAAAAGTAGAAATACAACTTGCTCACAAAAGGTGTGAGAATGTTTGAGAGTTAGAAGAGAAAGAAAATAGAAGATAATAAGAGAGAGTGGAGGAAGATGGATAATTAAGTTTTGACTTTCCCTTTCCTTACAAATTATATAACAAAGAATAATAGCTTTACTTGACAACTAACTAATTATATTAGTGGTTATTTGATTCAATTAGTTATTAATTAATAGTTAATAATTAATTACATTAAATGATTTAACTAATTAATAATATTAAATGTTTGAATAAATATGTTTAATAAAATTATTTGTTTAGATATAGAATGATATATAAGACTATAAATATATTTTATAATTTATTTAATTTTAATAATATTTTAAATTTTATATATTATTTATTAAATTAAAATTTACTCTAAAAGATATATTATTCTAATTTGTTCTTTTTTAAATTATTCTTAAAAATAAATTATTATAATTGTTAATTTTTTAAGAAATAAATAATTATAATTTATTATAATTCATTTAATTTAATTTTAAAAATAAATATATTTAGGTGTTTATTTTTGCTTTTGTGTTATTTTATATTAAGTTTTGAACATAATATTTATATATTATAATGGTTTTACTATTTTCATATTGTAGTGTATAGTGTGTGTGTAGTAGTAGTGTAGTAGTGTGTATATGCGCGCGTGCGCGTGTGTGTGTGTAGATTCATAATCAAATTTTTTTAAGAAAAATGTGACTTGATAAAAGATAAATCTTTTTATCATATTTTGTATCTTAAATGATGTATTTTTCAGCAATGTTTTAAAAATTAAACTGAATTGCAAGTTGAAAAAATCATTGCATAGGTATGTATTATATATGTGTATATGTTAATTTTATTAATTTTTTTAATGTGAAAAGAATTTAAATTCATTAGATAATTTATAACACAATCTTTAGTATATTATATTATTTATTTTGTTTACTTATATTAAGTTCATTATTTAAATTTAATCAATAAAAATTTAGATAATTATTAATTATTTACAAAGAACTATTACATTTTAGTATATATTAAATTGGTACATATATAATTAAAAATATTTAGTGGTCTAGCAGTTGAATTCTCTCCCTTACATCCTAATGTTAATGTCTAGATTTCAACTCTTTTGTCTAATATTTTAAGCAAAATAGAAAAAGTACATAACTATATAGATTAGGTTAATTTTATCTTTTTATTTATATTTTATGAATAAAATAGTTGTTTGACTTCATCAATAATTTAAAACAAATAAATTAGCTATTTGTAAAACACCCTTAATATATAGAGGGTTAATTTAAGATATGTACTTAATTATAATTATAATACCTTGTTTTTTTAACAATTATACCTTTTTTAAATGTTAATTTATTAACAAGAACTACTAGTTGTCCCAAAAAGGTGCAGCGAAGGAAGGTTCTGAAATATCTTCAACTGTGTGATTACCGCAAGTCTAAAGCCCATGAAGCTATAATGTTCGGAGCTGAAATACAAGTACAATGGCTCGGTGCATATAAACATTTTTCTTTATTAATAAGCATTGAAAATGATAAGTTAAAATGTAAATTAAAATAATATAACTAGTTAAAATAGTAATTAAATAAATAATCTTTTAAAATATCTAAATTGGTTCAATACAACAAATTCAATGTTGAAAGGTTTCGAAGCGTCAACCTTAACCTCCTAGCATCTTTCACTCTTTGTCTAAAATTCAAAAACAATGGAAAGGTTACACAATAACTTTTTCTTTTCTCTTCTTTCCTTTCATTTTCTATCATCCAAACAACTAAAAAATTCCACAATCACCTTTATGCTACAAACAACTCAAAACAATTCTATAGTCACTCTTATGCTACATTTAGACGAGAAAGCAAGAAAGGAAAAGAAGAAAGAAGGAAAGTTATGGAATGATTTTTTTTTTATTTAGGACTTTGATTATGCTAGGAAGGTATGAGAGGTTCATGACTAATCCTCTATAAAGTTCTTTTAACACTTTTCATTACTCATTATTTTGTATTTTTACAATTTGGAGCATTTTGGTGATATTCTAAGCATCGGAATAAGGGAAAAGGAAGTTCTCCCAAAAACATCCAATTTCTTGACATTCTTTTCTCCTCCATTTTTCCCTCTTTTTTCTTTTCCTTTCTCCTTGATCTCCTTAACATAATACAATACCATTTAATGTTGCCTTCTGGTTTACATTATGCTCTCAAAATTCTCTAGTTTAATTGCCCATTTAGTATCATAGTGGAGGAGGACTGTATAGAGTCAATTCTTTGGTCCATAATTGATTGTGCTTTCTTTTATATATGTGGCTAATTTTTTTTCTCAAAGGAAAAATATAAAATACCTTCTTTAGTTTTGGAGTGATTACATTTTATCTTCATTAATTTTAAAAAATTGTAAATCAAAGCCTTAAAATATAAAAAAAATTACAATTAATATTCATTCATTTAATTAGTATTATTAAACAAACACATTTGGTCCATCCATGCAAGCTGGCCATAAATGGGTCAGAATAGGAATCTAAGTCTTAAAGTTTGCGGTGTACAATCTTTTTCTTTTTTTTTATTCAAAAAAATTAAAGCCTAAAATAATAACTATAAATTTTAGAACTATCTATTCAATGGATTTTGTAATCCAAACCAATAGGTTAATTTAGGAACTTTAAAATTATTAATTTAAGAAAAAATTATTAATATAAAAATAATTTATTTAAGTTAGGTTTGATTGAAAAACAAAAAAATAGATCTTAAAATGAATATTATATTGGTTGGGTGAATATTAATGCAATCTATTAGTTTGGTTTGAAGGTGGGAAATATTAAAAAAAAAAATTGGACCTGTTCGCTGTTGGATCTGATCCATAGAGGCCCTGCACATAACCGCTTTAAATATGTATTTAAATAAGCTCACTTTGTAAGGGTTCTAATCTGTATTTTTTTTTTCTAAACTTGCTAATCCAAACCTACTTCAATAGCTTCATATTTAATTAATTATTTTATTAAATTATGTAATTTTCATTCATTTTTTATATAAGAATCATAATATTATTATATGTTTATCTCATTTTTTTCAAATAATTTGATAACCCATTTTCAAATATTTAATTAAAATTCTATGCATTTAATTTAATTTTCATTAATTATATAATTTAGAAATTATTCATAAAAAAATAATTTAATAAACTAGCATACAATATTGTGATTCTTATTTAAAAAATTTTTGAAAAAATTTTGTAATTTAATAAAACAATTAATCAAGTAACTAATATGTTTTAATTGAAAATTTTACATAATTAAAGAGTTTTATTTGCAACTTCTTAAAGTTAAAGAATGTAAAATAATTTTGACTGCCAGTTAGTCCTCAATGCGGAACTTCAAGCAATTCACAAGGGCGGCTTACTTGTTGCAAATAATTTTCGTTACAACCATGTGAGGTGGCAATTAAAGCGCTATTGGGTATCTCTACGTGTTTCTAAAGGGGTTTACTTGTGTTTCAGTCTCACAAGTCTTATTTAATTCTATGGAAGTCGTTTCATTATCATGGTATATTAGGGCTTGTAATAGGGTTATTCATAACATTGGATTGCACTAATGGCTATTGGTCCAAATGGTTAGATCTTTTAAGCAAGATTTTAAGTTAAAGTCTTATAAATATAGCAAACTTGTCCTCCGATTTAATTTGAATTCGAATTATCCGATAGCCTAATAAAATTTGTCGGATACAAAATGATTTATACCAAAATAAATAAATAAATAACATTGGATTGCGGATATAATGTGGGGTAGTTCGGGTAATTTATATAAGTCCCGCTTGCCATTGAAAATGCTGTTATATATGATATGGCTCATATGCTCTATTAATATTTTATTAGAAAAAATGATTTCATAGAACTTGCACTGAGATTTATAAAGTTTATTTCTCTTTTATTCATCTAAAAAAATAAGATTATAAATAATAACTATCTAAATATATATTTCTCGTCATAAGTAGTTGGACTCCATCTGCAGTCGAATACACATGGTTAAAAAAAAATGTGCGGATGAAATTTAACAAAATTGGAATTTACTAAATTTGAAACGCATATATATATCCACCGACAAAAACTAGAATGTATTCTCTAGCCAATTTGAGGGGAAAAGAATAAAAGAGTAATTATTTTTCTTTTCCAGCATAAAAAATTATGTGACAAATTCTCATCTCATTCATCATATATGTATGCATTAAATCAATTAAATGCAGTATGTCTTCAAAAATAGAAATCTTTTATATGAAAACTAATTATCCTACTTGCTTACTTCCATGAACATGTATATATCAATGGTTTAGGCAACGTTATATAAACAGTTTGAATAAAACTAACTGGTACAATATTAAATAAATTTATATCAAAATAAGTTGTTCCACACTCGATTGGCTAGTAAAATAAATATAAGTTTTTTTCTTAGGCTTTTTAAATATAATTTTACCCTAAAATATTGCAAAAACTGGTTCTCATCTTGTACAATCACAGGTACTTGCTAAAGTTGTTATTTTTGAGATAGCGTTTTTTTTTTTTTTTTTTTGGGTTTCCTGAGCAGTCAGGAAGTCATTGAAATTTATACTCCATTTGTTTCTTTGTTATATTGAAAAGAATTTTAAAAAAAAATGTCGCTCCTTTATCGGTAAAGGAGTGATATAATTATAAATCGAGAAAAATAAATTTTATTTTGAAAAAAAGAAAATTATTTTTTAAAATTTTTTAATAATTAATATTAAGCAAAAGATATTTTTCTTTCATTATAATATTTTATAATTATATCTCACAAAAAATATTTTTCATCAAAATAACCGAACTCTTAATTAAAAAACTTTATTTGAGATGAACAAACTACATTGTAATCAAATTCAAGTGCCAGAAAAACTATCATATAAATGCGTTTTTTTATTCGGACGGTTGTCTTCCAGTTCCAATTCAAAACTTTGAAAGGACAAAGCAAAAAAAAAACATGGAAGCAACCACTATAACGAGGTGTCATATAATATTGACACTAAGTAGAGTAGATAAATTACGATTGTGAACCATAATTGTGACACTTAACGTACGGATGAAAATTTGTATCAATATTATATATATATATATATATATAATATTATCCAATATTCCCAAAAGAAATATTGGGGAAGCAGATTCAAGGGGTAATTATAATAGCCAAGAGGAAAAAGATAGATTCCCCCTCCCCCCAATTAATAAAGAAAATGGAAAATGGAGAGGACTTCACCTCCATAGCTATACACAGCTTCTAAAAGACATCATCTTGGCAACAAACCAAACCGACTAACAAATCCATCAAGGACTGGAAATATTTTGAGCATTAAATTTGATTTCTTCTTATTAAACTGTGTAAAAAGATCTATTGTGTATGTGAATAAAGGCCAACAAAATTAGATAGAAAATAAAAGTTGAATTTCTCGCTAACCTCATATTTTACTGTTGAACATGATCAGCTTTTTGATAAGACAATTGACTTCCTGATCATGGACTACCAAATATTGATTTCAGTCATAGGTTGTGAACATACAAAAAAATTTTACAACTATCAAGATCAACTTGAAATTACCAATTCTTTTTAGGATGAATAGGTTCACTCGATCCCCTTGATTTCTCTGGCTATTTAAAAATAATGTGGGAGGCTATTTTCTTGAGCACTAATGGAGTATGCACAGTTCAAACAGATTATAGAAGTAGGAGCATTATTTTAATAAAATTATTTAATTGGATAAAATCTAACCCATAATTGAATTTCACCCATGTCAATTATCAAGAACCATGGCTTCGTCTAATCATTATTTTCACTAATAGGTAACAAAAACAAACTCTCATTAACATATCACCATTTCTATATTAAGTAGTTCATAATAAGAATTTAATCCCTTTCTCTAGGGATGTGCCCTACTCATCTATGTCAAAATATCAAAGAATTCTCATCATTTCTCCTTCTTTTGCTTCTAACAATGGCATTTATTGAATTGACAAAGTTTGAATCTAAGTCAATTTTATACAACCCATCATATAACAAACCAAAATCAACAATAAAAGAATTATAATACAAATTGAACTTCTATTATCCAAAACAACAAGAGTATTCAACACTGTTCAATGCGATTATAATTATGATTAATAAACAATGTTTTATATTTCAATCTTTTTTCAATCAATAAGAAATTCAAACTTCATCTTCTTTTAATCTTTATCTTCATATTATTTTATTCTCTAACAATATTTAAGCAAAATAAATTAACATCATCTTACTAACATAATGGAACCAATATGCCTAATTATTTGAATTGTAATTTTATAATTTTTCATTATAATGAATAATATATAATATTATTAAATTTGAATAAATAATCATTTTTATAGATAAAAATTGTAGTTGTTAATTGATATTAACAAATAGTAATTAAAATTTCAATCTTACTTGAATCAATAAAAAATTCCAATCTCAATCTTATTTGAATAATTAAATATAATATAAAATAACATATTTACTTCTATGTGATTTATGCAAAATATTTTTTAATAATAAGATAAGAGCTAACAATTTTTGTTTTCAAATGAAAGTCATCTATTAAATATGTAATATAATTATTAATAAGCATAATTGAAAAATATATTAAAATCATAGTTTATATTTGCTCCAGTAGGCATGTATTCTCTTTACACTATAGATTTTGACATTAACAATGAATTAAATTTAAATTTTAGGGTTATCAATAAATATGGGGATATTAATTTTTAAATTTGGTATTTGTCATGACTATAAATAAAAATAAAGTTTGCATATTCTTATTTCATGTTTAATTTTAAGGTTTTTATAAAGAATTTAAGTTTGATCCACTATTAATATAAGTTATCTTTACACTATTACTAATACATCTATTGCCATATCAATAAAAAATTGTTAAAACTTTTTTACTGTAATAAATTTTTTTTAATTTTTATTACTTTTCAATAAAATGCCTTATTCTCATCTATTAATAGTGTAAAATATTTTATATTGATAGTAGATCAAATTAATTTCCATTTATAAATGCATGCCTCTCATTTTAACAAAAAACAAAAAGACATTAATCCAAGTCCCACAACTAAAAATCTTAAGAAAAAATAAATTTATTGAATTTTAAGCTTTTTTACTTTACATACATTTTTACCTCTTAAAAGCAAATTCTGGAAATTTACAAAGCATGAAACAGTATCGAAATTTTGTACACACACTGCATAATTTAACCGGTATAAAAAATTACTTTATATTTGTATAACTTTTGAGTCGAGTTTCATGCCACACTGGAAATTCATATGTTACGAAAAAAAAAAAAAACCTCGACAAAACTCGAAATAGCTGAACGCGCTCGTCGCCTTATCACTAAATTTATCTTTAGATGTTAATTAATCAAATACATTTTTAAAGAGATTTTCAAACTGAATTATTGCCATCTAAAATATTCATCGGATCTTATTGAAGTAGATAAACCTTGATAGTGATGCCTCTGTGTAACACATCATGTATGCATAAAAAATTTCTTTTATATATATATATATGAATTATCTCTGCTAATTGTGAGAATTCGAGATAAAATTTTGTGGATCTTTACTGACAGCTCTAAAACACCATGATTTCTCTGCTTGGTAGGACCAGAAATTTTCAAAAAGTATAAATTAACCAAAATTCCCAAAAGAAATATTGGGGAAGCTGATTCAAAGCATGCAATATAATAAGAAAAAGGCCGATTCCCACCAATTCATAAAGAAAATAAAAAATGGAGAGAACCTAACCTCCATGGCTATATATAGGATCTTAAACACATCCTCTTGGCACCAAACCAAACAAGCAAACTAGCAAACCTCATAAGAATCTTTACCATGGCATCCCTGCAGTGCTACAAAGAAGAGACCTGCCAGACCAAATGCTATGACAACTCCCTTGGCCAAAAGGTCTCTGACGGAATGATCCTACACGAAAACCACCGCGCCAGCAAGCACGGCGGCCACTGCTATGGCCAAAGCAACGGCAGCCACCACCACCGCTCTGACCACCCCGCCATGAAAGAAACCCAAACGTACTATAGCGAAACTCAGACCTACTACCCTGATCAGCACGCTATGGGCAAGACTCAGAGCGCTCACTGCATGAGCCAATCCGGCTATGGCAGCTCCGGCCACCATGCAATGGGGATGGGCTACGGCGCCGGCCACCACAGGGGGCAGCAAATGGCTCATGACATGGTCAGTGGTGGCTGCCATGAGAAGAAGATGATGAACAACTGCGAGTTGAAGAAGAAGAATCACTTCGGCGGGAAGCACAGAGACGGCAACCGGAGCTGCAGTGAGAGTGAGAGCGACAGCGACTGTGATTAAATTGCAATGGAAAAAATAATTAAGGCATCGTGGCTCTTGAGAGATACTATCACATGAGGATGCCTTCTTATTAGCGTGCACTATATAAGTTATGACCTCTGCTAAATGCTAAATAATGGCCATGTCACGTATGATGGCAAGCTTAAAGCAACAATGTTAATAAAGGCTTTGCCTTTTATGAACAATATTAATAAATTTTATTTCATGTCCTTCGATAATTTCGCTCTAATTTTAGGATCTCAACTGTGATTTAAAACTATAATCGATAGTTTCTGATATATAGAAAATCAAATTTCAAAAATTTCAAGTCTAATTTAATCGGAAAACTCACTTTGAAATGTATATAAATTAATTGATTTTGTTTATAAAACTCACGCCAAAATATAGTATCAAAAATGCTATAGTGATTAAAAATGAGATTCAAAATTAAATTTTAATTTTTTTACATTTATAAAATTGAATTTTATAAATCTATTTTAGCATCTAACCTTCTGTATTAATTGACATTTTTTAACTTATATTCCTAGTATAATTTCAAATATCATTTTTTATACATATAATATTATTATAATAATAATATATAAATCTAAATATAAATATGACATGGCAGTTGCTGTCTATGTAATATTTTTCTAGTATTTATCAGATAAAATGAATTATAGGAGCCCTCTTGTCGATTTTTCCAATACATCATAAAAAAATTTCTTGGGCATTGGCGAATAAGTAATTTTACTATATTATTTTCAAAAGTTAAAAGACTTACAAATGTTATGTTTGTTCATGAATTATCAACAACATTTTCTGCTAAATTATTCACTGCTTTTGTTTAGAAAGAGTCTAAAAATTCTCTTAGAAAGTGTCACAAAAGTCTCAAACCCAATTTTTTCGCCCTACATATGTCTCTTTTTCTAAGCGTAAGTTCAATGAATTATTATTAACTGATAGAAGCATATATGCTTCGACTGATGGTTGTTTGGCATCATTATATGTAACCACTAAAAAGATACGAACAATTATCTATTACAGATTTAAAATAGAATCTATTGCTTTCTTTGGCCCTAAAGTAAAGCATTGGTATAAATTATGCATTCCATTACTTTGTGAATTTAAAACTATAAATAAATGTAAAATTATGATTATAACAGAATAAATTTACAAAAAATTATGATTATAAAATCTATTCCAACTCAATATTGCGATTGCATATTCATAATATTCTAAATAACCAGGCTGGCCAAACTCCTTTAATTCCATTTGACTTGTTTTCACATCAACTTTTTTCCACGGAACATTTGGGCTTGGACCGATAGGCCCAATTTTGATCTGTCCACTGAACGAGCATCATTTGAGCACACACTTTTATTTTTTTTTTTGGCCATATTTGAGCACCCACTTCACTTCAGATAAAGTCACATTAAAAATGTGAGGTTTACGCAAGGGTCTTCTTTAATAATTAACTAATAATGGTTAACTGATTTAATTGATAATTAATATTAATTAATTATATTAATTATTTTAACTAATTAATTATATTAACTATTTTAAATAAAAATATTTAATAAAATTAATTATTTATGATTAATTATTTGTATGTAAAATAATAAATAAAGACATAAGTATATTTTATGTATTATTTGAGCATTATTTTATTTTTAATATTTTAGATTCTATATATTATTTTATAGATTAAATTTTTTTGTAAATAATATATTATTATAAATTATTATATATTAAATATTTCTTTATAATTAAATCAATATAATTTTTATAGTTATTAATTTTTAAGAAATTAATAATTATAATTATTTAATTTTTATATAAAAATAATATTATAATTTTTTATTGAAAAGATAAAGTTAAAAATATACAACTTAATAAGGAGTAATGTAATCATTTTATAAAATAGTTGGAGATAATATAATTATTTTATAAAATAATTATTTTAAAATACTGCCTGTAATATTTTGAAATCAACCTATTTAAGAATAATTAACTGATTCAATTAACTAATTATTAAATACTAAAAATGATTTATTAAAATAAGTTAATAAGTTAATTTGATCAAACTAATCAAAAATTATCCAATAAGTTATTTATTTATTTCTCACATACATTCTTCGATAACTCTTAAAATCACGTTAATAATATGATTAGATTCCACTGAAGCCTGTTTAAAGATTAGGACACGATTACTTTGCATCATTTGCATTTTTTATCATTATTTTTTTCTTATTATAATACTAAATAAATTTTAAAGTACACTACCTTATAATATAATAATGATTTTAATTTTTAATTTTTTCAACTTATATAATATTATATAAATTCATAAATTTGAATTTTTAAATTTAGTAGTACATGATATCATTGGTATATGTTAATCTCTTCCATAAAACTAACTAAACATTTAGGTGTATTGGATTGCTTTTTACTACTTACATCCAGCCTCCCATTTCCCGTCCAGGAGCCGCTCAACCGACCGACTTTTCAGGATATATTACACGTACAACTCAAAAGCACATATGCCACGTTTCTTAACGAACTTGTCAAACAGACATAGGTGTTACCACTTTCCTCATATCTTCTATGATACTCTATGAAACCCACCACTCGTTGGACGTGACAATGTTGACTTTTTTATCTAATTGCTTTCCAACTTCATTAACGTAAAAGTCAATGGATTCGTTTCACATGTACTTTTTTTAAAATTAATTTTATTTTATTTTAATAGAAATAATTTTAATTTATTTATAAATAAATTTTATTATTTGATAATTTTATTAAAAATAATAATTTTAATTTATTTATAAATAAATTATTTTACTTGTAATATATTAAAAAATACATAAAAGTCAACTAAAAAATAAATTTTGATAGTATTATAGTAAATATTAATATTAGAGAAAGGATAAATTATTTATATAATATATTTTTAAGGTCAAATGAAATGAATTTTAATAAAATCTTTATAAAATTGGATGAATTTCATAATGGTAAAATTATAATTAAAATGAGAATTATAAATGAAATGAAATAAAATGAATTTTTTTTACTTAAATTGAAGCACCATATTAAAAAGAAATACACTTAAAAATGAAATAAAATCTTGTTTTTTATCATGTCAAACAAGAGGTAAGACATATATAGCTTGAGATTTCTCATGTAGCAAATAAATGTAACTATAATGTAAAATAATTTTTAACTTTAATTTTATATGAATATATCATAATATATATATATATATATGAATATATTATTATTTTATTACTTTAATTAATATATTTATTTAGTTATAGTAATTATTTTACGTATATCTAATTATAAAATAATTATAATAATTACTTTGTATAATTATTTTTTAAATTTTATGATAATAATTTTAATTTCTTATATAATTTTTATTTTTTGATTTTATTATAATTATTTAGTTTAATAACTTTGTGTGATATATATTAATAATATTAAATATATAAACTTATTAATTTTAATATTTATTATGATAAACTTATGTAATATATGTTGGGAATATTAAATATATAAATTCATTAATTTTAATATTAAAGATAATTTAGTAATGCTTGCATTTATAATTTTAATAATATATATTAAATTTTAATTTTAATATATATATATACATATATATATATATTAATAAATTAATCATATATTACTTTCTAACATTACTAAGTTAATAGGTTAACATAATAACCCAATAGACAATACTCACTAGTCGTGGTCCTTACTAGATTGGAATAATTAATCTTAATTCCTTATTAGGTTAGGCTATTATTATTATTTTTTGTACTTATTCTAATATCAAATCAAACAAAATTATACTCATTTTAGATTAACCTATTAAACTCAATCTTTTTTAACACCTCTAATGTCGGCATTGTAGGTAACAATTTAAATGGCAAATTACATTACTTCTTTAGGATAGAATGGTATATCTACTAGTTTCATGCATTAGGGATTTCTTGGTGCAAGACCTGAGGACCATTTGTCTTATTAATATAGTTCAATAACCTATCTAATAACTTAACTGCTTAATTCTTTAACCAGTCTAGTGATGTTTAGTTTACAAAACCTTTTTCACATTGTCAAAAATATTTTAAAAGAATATGAAACTCTCATTTTTTGTTCAAATTTCAAAAAAACATTCTTGAGAATGTGAATATTCCTGAGATTCACATTCCTTGGAATGTTTTTTGCCTAATATTCTCATAGGAAAGGTGGATATCCTATATTCTTATAATATGAAAATATTTAATTGATATAAAAAGATTATTTTATTTATTGCAACACTCATCACAATCAATCACCATCCATGACCACATATGACTAATGACACTAGCTACTACTACTTATTACTAACACTATCCATTTTTTATGATAATCACCAATTATCACCCGCTATTGATAATTACTATTCACCACTAGTGGCTACCACCTATTACCGCCAACCACTGCTTATTATCAATGATTGTTATTGGCTACTATTCATCACTAATTATTGTCATTTGGTATTACCTATCATAGGTTACTAGCATCCATTGTTATCCATCATTGATAACCACAACCATCTACTATTCATCACTAATAACTAGTGCCAGCTATTATCCATTATTAGTGACTACAACTAACTACCATTCATTATTAGTAACTACTATTAATTTTCACTTATTGTTAATTATAACAATTGACTACTATCTATTATCAATAATTACTATTAATCACTACTCATTATTAGTGACCCCCATTAACATCACCCATAATGAATGATTACTGTCAATCAACACCTATTGTTAATAACCATCATTGGTCACTATCTATTTCTAATGACCATGACCAATTGTCACTAATCATTGATCATTATTATTCACCATCACTCATTATTGATGACTAATACCAATACTACAAGCTACTAATAATTACTTATGTTTTAATAAGATCATTTTTATGACCAAATAATATTTTAAAAATATCGAAATAATTAAAATATAATATTATAATATTTCTATGAATATTTCTAATTGAATCAAATATGAAAATGACATATTCTTATAAATTAAATTTTTTAAAAATCATATTCTACAAAAATACTAAGATTTCAAAAACACTACCTAAGTGAACATAGTTGTCCATGACAAGGCCAATTCATGAATAAATGATTATGAGCTGATGAAATATATGGCCCGAATGATCCAAAGGAATCTGGCCCAAAAAATTGGACATTTATCGTGTAGCAATGAACTCGAGTATTTTAGGATTTTTGCCCGCAGGCATGATATCGCAACCTTTTAAGTCCTTTAATTTTATATTTGGATAAAGCATTTGCAAATTTCAAAGAATTTGAAATGCTTTCATTTCAATTCCTTCCCTTTAAAGAATGACTTCTTTGGATGAGTAATGTATGTATTAATGTGCGTTAGTAGGCAATTGTTTTCCACAACCTAATAAAAAATTTAAAACTATATAAAAGAGTTAAATTATATAATTTATTTTTCAAGTAATCGATAAATCATAAAAAAATAATTCATTTGACCATTTGAATTAAATTGAAAGATGTTTCAATTCTTATTTTCATTAATAATTTATTTGTACACCATTGCATATTTCTTTAATTATAATAAGCACATAATGCAAAGAGAATTAATAAATCATTAACTTGACTAAAATACAATTTCCCTTGACATAAAAACAAATTTCATCACAAAAACTAAGTCCAATATATCATTTACTATTACAACCATAAATTAAGACTTAAAATATTCATAATCAACAACAACCTAATAACTTCCTGATTGATAATTAGTTAATATATTTCTTGCAAAGTTTCCTAAATATTGTAACTCATTGAGCTTGAAAAGTCTTTTCAGCATTACTCTTGTCAAACTCCAGTATTGATATTAAGAATCAAAGGTATCATTCATTATTATCTTACAAGTTTTAATACTTATTATATTTAGGATTCAAATCAAAAGATTTTGTGTGTATATATTAAATGAATTACTACTCTTACTATTAGTATAAAAAAAATCAATATAATCAGAGATCGTTGCACATAAGCTTAAAATCTAGATTCTTTTTGATTCATTTTTGGGCAAGCAAGTAAATCAAAACATGTTTCTACCATTACAATGAGTTTACACAATGTGAGTAAGATTCACACCAAAGCTCTACACCATTATACATCTACACCATTATACAACAAATTATGTACCATTAAATCTAATGGTTTAGATTTATTGATTTGTACAATACTATATGGCACGTAAGTTGAATAAAACCTAATAATTTAAGGCAACTAATACATTATAAGGTAAGACATCTTAATCATTGTTGATATATGCAACCAAAGGTTCTCCTCGAATATTTTTAAGACAATATTTAGAGTAAGTATTTGTTTGAAAGGTAAATTCATTTCAAATGAAGACATATGCTTGTGGCCAAAAACTTCTAACATTCTTGGACCATTTCAAGATATCATTTGTGACCGTAAAAACTAATCTATTGAAACTAGAAAGAAAGTGTAAGTTCTATCATTTTTCCGCTCCAGTAAAGGCAAGAATGAACAAATTCTAAAATATTGAAATTTCTAATGCATCTTCACAACATGCACACTAAGAAGTCATGGAAAAGCAATAGAGCATCATTGAATTTCACTAGTGATGATCCAGGCAGTAATGATGCCTTTAGTAGCCATTCGTATCTCTTCTATAGTGGCTCCCTAATCTTGTCTGTGGGAACATTTAAAAGTTGAAATGCATCCCATGTGATTAGAATAAATAAATCTGATAGGTATTGAAACTTAACAAAAGAAAGACTTAAGATATTGCAATCAATGCAGAGCCTTATACCCTTTCAACTTGCATTTACTACCACAAAAAGAATTATATCATAGACTATCTTCAATATAAAAGGAAAATGTAAGGAAAATTCAATAATGTTATTGTAAAACATGAGTGAAGAATTAATATGCAAAATAATGAGAAGTGTAAACTAGTCAATACTAATTGTTCTCTCTTTTCTCTTTGTTTTCTTTCTTTTTTCATAAGTATTTGACAAAAGAGGCCTACAATATCAAAACTTTGCAATTCAAGATCTATATAGAGCTAAAAATTGATAATCTAATGGCAAGTTTCAAAACCTATTTATATAGGTAGACTTTTTAAATTAACTAATAGTTTAGGTTAGATTTTTTTAATAAGTCAGACTAAACTTAAATTTTAACTTTATATAATCTAATAAATTAGGTTCAGAGTAATAATTTAAAAAAGAGATTGACTTATTTAAAATAAAGTCAAACTTAGCCTATCCTGTTTACACCCTTCCTCCTTCCACCCAGTAACATGCAAGAATAAACAATATGAGAGTTGCAACCAGAAGTATCTTCACTAGCATGTTATCTAATTATTCAAACACTAGTTGCCGTAAGGACTTTCTCTTCTCATCTTGCAACTCATTCCAACCGTATTTCTCACACTGCTTCTCAACCTCTAAAGTACCTAGACCCTTATCCAAACTCACATAGTCACACTGACTCTTTCAAGTGATGCTCAACAGACCATGACCATGCAGTGAATGGTTCTTGATACATTTAATCTTTTAGACAGTTGCCCAATCCATGATTAAATTTTCCATGATCTTAGAAGCATAAGAAATCAGATCAGCTTTCAAATACAAGTAAATAATCTCTGAGAACCATGTATTATCAATAACAAACAAACCAAAATTTTATAATATTACAACTCAAAGCTTTGAATTCTAAGTCATGCATCAATCTACGTTTCATAAAAATTTAAATTTAAAACTTGTTTTAGTTAAAATTAAACCTTTTCTCTTTCCCATGATGAATTAAATAAAAAATTTCCAACAGTTTTAGAAATTTACAACAAGCAATGGGGCAAAGCAAGAGAACTGAAAGAAATAAAACCCAATAATCGTGCTGTAAAAAACAAAAAGCAAAAAGAAACTATGAATTACCTTCATAGATAGACATCAATATATTTCAACAAGTAAATGGAGTAGTTTTGGTTGAGCATGGTCATCTGTCTATGCTACGACTCAGCCTATTTCCAGACCTCTTCAGTTTCTTTATGAGTTTAGTTGAAGAAACACACTACATAGAACAAGAATTATTAACCTAAATGAAGAATTTAATTAATCTGAGATAACCTGCTGATTTCAGCCAAGGAAACCGTTCAGGGAGTCATTTTACCATGGGAAAATTACATATTATTTTCACCTTTTCTTCATTTTAGTCACATGTGGTTTAAAGAATTGTGAGTTATCTATACGTAATTTTAAGTGTTAATATTTTATCCACCTAAATTACTTTCTATTTAAAAGAATTTACGGAGATCAAAACGGTATTATTTTAATCACAACCCACTCCACTGTACAAAGAAGCAAAAGTCTAAAAATGTTATTGTTTGGGACAATATGGTACAAAATGTTTTGTGGATTACATATTCATTTACAAGACAAAAAAAAAATTAGGAAAGTGAGCAAATAGAGGAAACAAATTCATTTATTCATTTATCATTATTAAAATGCCAAATTGCATATTAGTCAACGAGAAGAAGAAACACGGCACATATATGGTCAAATAAGTCAAAAAAATATGCAAAGCAGGAAATGGTAGAACAAGACAAAATTAAGCATTGCCTAAAGAAATTTAAGCGGAGAAACAATTATAATACAACGACATTTGGCATAAGATTAGAAGGAATAAGGAAATAAATAGATAATAAAAATAAAGCGCATCTCAACCCAATTCAGGCAATAAGACAAAACAAGTCCAAAATCGAATGTCACAGCAAAATTTAACCAACAAAAAAAGCAGGAAATATACTTGGACCTGCGACATGGCAGATAAAGTTTTTTAAGATTTTTCCTAAAAATCTTTGGCTTCATGGTTAGAAATGTAAATAAATTAAGTTATTTTTTATTAATTTGACGTCAATTTATAAAAAAGTTCAATTTGAATTCAACTTTAAACAAGTTAAATCTAAATAAGTTGAACTTAATTAATATACATGTCGAACTTAAATTGTATATTACTCAATTCAAATTGTTTACAAACTTAAATGAGTTTAATAGTAAAAAAAATATTTTTATTTTTATATTATGTATAAATAAATAGTACATAAAAATTCAATCATATTAAGGTTATATGAGAAAATATGATATCTTAATTGAAATAATTAATTTTTATTAAATATAATTATTAGTATTATGTGATAATTATATAAATATTTTAAAAAATTAATGATTACAAAAAATTTATATTAATAAGTGAAATAAGATAAAAAAAATCTAGTGTCCGATCTATTTATTATAAATCTTTTTATGATCAAATTTAAGTGAAATGACAATTTATTTAGATAAATTTGTAGAAACTTATTTAAGTTGATATTCATTAATTTGATAAGAAATTAGGATTTAACAATATATTATTCAAACAAGGTTGTATAAACTTATTTTGGTTTGTGTTTGACTCAGGATCAAAGTCAAATTCAAATTATTTACACTTAATGATGTTTAACTTAAGTTCAAATTTACTTATTTTTAGTAAATTCAAACTTAATCAGATAGATGTTTGTCTCAACTCCACTTGTTGCACCCTATTCATAATACTCTCTTAGGTTCTATGATTTTACTAAAAATCCTTAATTTTATAGTTATTTAATATTGCAAGCAATCCTAATTTAGTATGCCAATTTCCAATCACACATTATGTGTTGGGTGTTGTGTCAGTATCATACCAATTGTCACGGGAATTGAATACATATGATAGTTTTAAGTAATTTGGCCGTTATTAGCCTATCCTTAATGTTATTTTTCTTTTTGTTGCTGATAAGATATTGGAGAAAATTAAATATAAATTTTATTGCCGAAATTTTAAACAAAATATCAAAAATATGAATTTAATTCAAATAAAATTCTACATTCCAACTCAAAAGTTTATATGCTCTTGAGACAATTAAACCTTGACAAATATATATTTAGAATTGTTAGGACTTTAGATACACATGTCACATCTAGTCCCAATGAACATATATATGTGATTAGACAAACAATAAGCTGAAGTCATATATAGTAATCAATAGAAATATGTAGAACCACACAAATTAGATATCCATAATTAATCTACTTATCCTACAAAACAAACAGCAGTTAAGCTACTTGTTAATTTCAATATAAATCTTATTCGTTAGTAACGTTTGAAATCTTTGATTCGTTTTTTTCTTTAATTTTTGTTCTCTTTTTTCTTAATTGAACCACAATTTCAATCATCATCAATTACATCTATTTTAAATTTCTCCATCCATCCTTTTTTACTTTTAATTATTTTTAAAAAAATTAAGAAAATAATTTAATATATTTATTTTTATTATATTTTTTTAAACTATCTATTAATTTCATATTAAAATTTATTTTATCTTGTTTCTCTCTCTAATCCTAAGTATTTTGGACTTTGTAACTACAAAGTTTAAAATGATTTACAATGGAGAGAAAAATATAATAGAATAAATTTATTAAAATATTTCAAAATAAATGTATAAAGTAATAAAGTATTTATTAAAAATAAGATTTAAAAAATTAATATTTCATTAAATTTTTAAAATAATAAATAAAATGGGAAGGAGGAATAATATATATATATATATATATATATATATATATATATATATATATATATATATATTTGCAATCATTACCCTTTAATCATAGACTTTTTCACTTGATCAAGTACTAAAATTTTTATATAATATACACAATTATTAAATTGTTGAAGGTGAGGTGATCATTACCCTAATATAAAATTCTTATATATAAAAATTAAAACAACAAAAAAATTTTGAAGGTGAGGCCCCAGTGTGCGCCTCTCTTGACTTCGCCACTGTAATTTGGCATTTGTAACTAATTGGGGATAGTTAAATTTTTTTCTATATAATTTTAAAATTGAAATCTAAAACCATACAAAACCAATGATTGTACATTCGGACCTGATTGAACCGCCTGACCATGCTTCAAACAATTTAAACCAACCTTTGAAACTTTTCTGACGGTTAGCCCAATTCCAACCCGTTCAAATCGAATAAAACCAAAAATCGATCCAGTTTATAAAGTCATTTTCCCTCATTTGCCTTTCTTTTAAAATTTGTCACTTTTTTAAAAAATTAGTAACTTTGAGTCAATACTCAGCAGCTCAATCAAAAAAAATTATAAAAAGAAAAATTCATTAGTAAATTAATAAATTAAACAGATTGAAAGTTAGTAGTATTATATATGCTAGTTTTAGTTAATTTTATGATAATTTTATTTGTTAAATTTGTTATTTTATGCAGATTAAGACTCATATTTTGAGAATAGATACTTAATTTATTTATTAAATTTTATATAATATATATAATTTCTCAATTTTAATATTATCCTATTTAATCATTGGTTTAATTGGTCAAACTAATCAAATTATGAATCGGAAGCTTTTTTGATTTGATATTTAGTTTGATTTTTAAAATATTGTACAAAATATTAATATTGGAAATAATATTTATTGTGCACTCGATTAACATATTTTTTTACATTATGTTTTTTATAAACCTTTCAAATAAGTATATAGTGTTGGATGTTGATTTTCTGTGCTATTTTATTTCATATAATTTCTATGTTATCTATTCATAAAAATTCAGCCACTAAATGCTGGCCTAGCAACGAGGGGATTTAGTAATATACTAGACGTCTTTGGTTAGAATCTCTTTACAATTAATGAAGCAAAAAAAATTAATAAAATTAAATTGGATATAAATCCTTAATTACATATAGAAATTTAGTACAAAATTATTCATAAAATATTACATAGTAAAATAACATAATTGATTTTTGTTCAAAATGTTATTAAAAATTAATATAAACAAATAATTTAATTAAATGGGCAATAGACATTAATTTTAATATTTATATTAACTTAATTTTTTTATCTGAAGATTTCTAGTATTTGATAATCGCATATTCTAACTAATTTAAAGTTAAATCAAGTTGAATTTAATATAAGACCAAGTTCTCCTAATGCCAATTTCTTTTATTCATAAGGATCAATTAGAGATCTTACTTTAAAAAAAATCCAACCCTTGATCAGCTAGTTTCGATTATAATTTAAATTTTGAATTCTGAAGTTTTTTAGTTTAGTAGGACAAAATCCCAGACGTTCACAAGGATTTTTATAACACTCCCTCGTTGTTTTTGCGGTTTTAGATGGAAAAGATGTTGGTTGAATCGTACAATTAGCCTGGAGGAGGTTCAGACTTCAGATCCGACACGACCGTCAACTAATCACTAAAAGCATGTTGACTAACTGCCTCCAAACGTCTGTATCAGCTCAGTGGCACCAAAAGATTAATCACAATGTTTGGTGGTGAAATACACTTTTAGACGAACTTTATAGTTGAGCTGAGCTCTATTTAACATATCCCTTCAAATTTTCCTTGTTCTTTCTTCTTGTATTCTTATATCCCTCTTTTTTAGCAGGGTAAACAAGTATTTTGATCTTGTTTGAAAATTAGCTGATAGTTACAAGTATTTTGATCTTATTTAATAATTAACTAATAACTTTAACTATTAATTAATTTAATTAGCTGTAACTGATAACTGATTGAATTAACTGATTTGACCAATTGATTGTATTAACTGTTTAAATAAGAATATTTAATAAAATTAATTATTTATAATTAACTTTTTGTATATAAAATAATATATAAGAATATGAATATATTTTATAAATTATTTAAGTATTTTTTATTTTAATATTTTATATATTATATTTAATAAATTAAATTTTTTATAAATAATATATTATTTTAATTTATTATATATAAAATATTTTTTAAAATTAAATTAATATAATTTTTATAATTATTAAATTTTTAAAAAAAATTAATAATTATAATTATTTATTTAATATCATTTTATTTTATATAAATAAATTAAATAAATAAATGAATAATTATTCACACAGCAAAATTAGGCTACACTGATGTGGTGAAAGTACAACACACCCAAGCATGGTAATATATATAAAAATTGGTTTTTACAATTTTTATAATTATTTATAACTTTAAATGAAAACCACCTTGGCAGTATATATAACTGCGAAAGTTTGGTTTTTATGAAAGGACAAACTGAAAAATATAAAATTTGATTAAGGGTGATTTGGGTTTTCTATAATTATTTGCCAATCAGTCAATGTGAAACGCTGTTTCTTGCAGCGCTTCTAATTTAGTTATTTGTTGGGCAATCAGTTATCTAAAACAGCTGATTACCAAATACTGAAATTAACTATTTGAATTGTTTAATCAGTCAATTTTAGTCAAACTAATTAAAAGCTGGCCAAACAGTCATTTACTAAATATTACTTCTAACCACTTAAAAATCTAACTTCTTATTATACTTGGAAACTTTAATTTTACAAGTTCATCAACTTCTAATACTCATTTTCAAATTTTTAAATTTCAATGACAACATTGTCTACGAATACTATGGTCATGATAGATCCGAATTAAAACTTCAATTCTAAATTTTAAAATCTAAGAGAAACAAAATCCAATTATCATTAAGTTAAATGGAGATTTTTGTAATATCCCATAATAATTTAGGCTTTTCTGATACAAAAATAGCCTGGTTGGGTTATAGGTCTAGTTTGGGAGGGGTTGTAAACCGAATTTGATTGTCGAGTGGCTTTCTCCAAAAATTTATATAAGTTGAGTAATCTGAAGTGTAAATCACAACCTTATTTTCCAATTAGATCAAATAATATACAGGAGTGAAATCCATTCTCAGCCCAATGACTAGTTGGAACATAAATCACAGTCCTATTTCTCAAATCAAAATTTAACTTCTTTAAACAGTGAGATACACTTTAAAAAATAAAGGGAATAATTATACTTATTGATAAAAATATTAAAGATTAAAAATATGATAAATAATAAATTATCAAAAAATAATTTTTTAATTTATAATTATTTTATTCCTTAAATTTCTCATCAATAACTATGATGATTCATTTTATTCTGTGAAATACATAAAAAAAAGTTATATTTTATCAATCAAATAGACACTGTTGAGATGAAATGGGCTTTATGTAATACTCAAAATGATATTTGAAATTTCTTATTTTAAGTTTCAACGTATTTACATTAAAAAACTATATTATCAAAAATAATAAGAAGAAATTTATAAA
This sequence comes from Sindora glabra, assembly GCA_020226215.1. Classification (NCBI taxonomy): domain Eukaryota; kingdom Viridiplantae; phylum Streptophyta; class Magnoliopsida; order Fabales; family Fabaceae; genus Sindora; species Sindora glabra. The sequence continues at coordinate 97,443,016 of CM035226.1, forward strand.
AACAAATAAATATTGTTTGGTTAGGATTAATATTTTACTTGGTGTTATTATACTCCCTATCATATCATATATTTTTCTTCCCAAGTTTTCTTTAAAAAAGCTTTTGGGTTGAAGGATTAAGATTTAATGAAATATGAACTTACAATGCACACAAAATGCGTCCAATAAAGAATCCCTCTTACTTTGTCCTTATTTCTTTTTTCTCTCATTGGGCTCCCTCTCCTTTTTGGCCAAGCTCTCCCTTTCTTTCCCCTTTCTCTCTTCCACCTCCGTCTCTCTCCTCAACTTTACTAACAATACTGCCATGCCACCATCCTCCAGCATAACTACTATTTCAGTCACTACCATCAAGCTAGCTATTGCTGGCAGTAGAAGGACATGCTACAACAAGACCAAAAATGGCTAAAAGAGGGCCCACTCAGCTTCCTAATTTTTTCTGGGGATCTACTGCCAAACCAAGGGAAGCTTCCTTTGGATAAAGTAAATCCATTTAAATCATAAAATTTTAATATTTTAATATTTTTTTGGTTTGATGCTTGATCCAAGAACTCAACTTTAGGTTAGTTTTTAATTTTATCTAAAATGATCTCCAAAAAATTAATGAAGTTTATGATTTTGAAAAATTAAAGTGAATTCTTTAAAGTCTAGAGGAAGTATTTTTTAGGGAAAATAATTATAATGAATTTTTTTTATAATTTATCCTCATAAATTTAATAAATAAGAAATAAAGAGATAAAGTTTAGATGATTTGAGGATTTATGGAAGGAAATAGTATCTAATGATAAGTATATAGCTTATTAAAGCATTAAAATCATTTATTTTATTTTATTATATAGGTGAATATCTACATGATTAAACTTTTAGATGCGAAGGCCTTCATATATTTATGTTTACAAGGTTATTTGTGAGAAGAGAAATGCTTAAATTGTTTATTTAATGATCTTATGAATAATAGGATGGAAATTATTTACATATTAATTGTGATGAAAAGCACCTTTAAATTGTGTAAGTTATAGTAAGCTAAAAATTAGAGGAAGAACTAAATACTTAGAGTTTAATGGAAATGAATATGATAATTAATTTTGAGAACCATACTTCAGTATAAAAGCAAAATTGTTTGGATTTATTATATGAGACCTTAGAGAGAGAAATTAAACGCATTAATAATACAAGAGAACAAAAGAGACGTAATGTTCTAGTATACTTGAAATTCAAGTATAATTAATTATATTATGAATATGGGATAGTTAGTTATGTTACATGTGGTTCTATGGTCTATCTTTAAAATTATAATTGTACAATTTTCTAATATACTTTGTCTATATATACGTAATCATATAATTGTGCCTATATATGATTTGGGAGGAATATGAAATATTCTTATATTAATTAAGGAATGTCTTATTCTTGTGATAAGTTGGTTATCTTGTAATGCATAATTTACCTTATATTTCATAAATGGATTATTGTAGTGGAATGGATATTTGTGGCCATGCATTTGAAGCATGACAATGCTATTAAACCATTATGTGATGTGAATTTACAATTTCTACACAAATAGAATAATTATGATATGAAATGTGGTATGTATGAAAGCGTAGCATTGTCGTTACTTAAATTGATACATTATAAATGTGTATGTATAATCTTATAGATTATCATTGAATGGATAGTTTATGACCATTTAAAGGAGGTATGAAATTATTGCTTAATAGTATAATCATACATATATTGGAAATATGTTGACAGAATAAATTAAGGAATGTGATGCATGATGAAAATGATGCTATGGGCATGATTAATGTGATGAATATGACTATGCCTTAACATACGAAAATGAAAACATTGAATAAATGAGTCAAGTAATGCATTAGGGGCAATGTGAATGCAAAATGGATAATTTTCAATAAAAAGGAAGGTAAGGCATAAGGTTGACATAGGAGGAACAATGATGGAAATGAAGATAAAATATAAGGTTAAACCAAAAATCACGAGGTGGACATATGTGTTTTTATCTATGTTTGTATGTATATTATGTGATGAATTAAATTTTGATTGTTACTAATTATCATTGTATAACTTGATTATGATATTATGGATATTATCACGACCCATTTTTTAAATTATTGTGATCGGCCTAAAGACATTTTTCCAAATATTCTCACCTAATTTTCTCTTTTCTTTTTCAAAAATCTTATTAGCTTTATAAAGTATAGAACTCCTGAATGACTTTTGATTAGTAAATTTTTTTATAATAATAATACTTTGGAAACTTTAATAAGTGATCAGATTGAAAAACAGAATGATCTAATTGAAAAATAAAGTTTTATCACTAAAATTTTAGAAACATAGTTAAAAATTATATAGGTAACTATACTTTCAATATATATATATATATATATACTTGCTATAAGACATTATGGTGAATGAAAACTTCACAACAATATTGCTTTATAGAAAACTAATAAAATATTATAAGTGAAAAATCTTTTCCTTGAAAAGTGTGATAGTAAGAATAAATAGTAGAACTTTGTTTTAAAAATGAAAAAAAACTAGTACTGTAAAGTTTCTACTTTTTTTTTAAGAAAAAATAACAAGCTTGGATCACCCAAAAGAAGATTTTACTAATTTTTAAAACCTTTAAAATATATAATTTTGATGAGATAAATTTATGATAAAATTAAAAAAGACGAGAGATAATGGACTTCCCTGAAAATTTATCTTATTATAAAATAGATATAATAGAATAGGATCAGATTGGTAAAAAATATGAAATTTAGTAATGATTATTTGAAATTGGATTATTATTTTAAAGAAGAGAGTCATGATTTAGAGAAAATGACTCCTCCAAACTTTCTTTTGAAAGATACTAATAAGAAAATTTGTAATCTTTAAGAAAGGATTTCATAACAACAAATTAAGAAAATTTTTTAAAACTTTGATGATTTTACATAAAATTCTTTTCTCACTCCCCATGGTACATAAAAATATAAGAGTGTCAAGATTTAAAAATATAATTTTATGTGAAGTAATTAATACGAAAAATCATATAAGACTAAATACTCCAAATATGACAAGAATAAAATATACAAATATAAGGAATAAAGTGCATAATATGTCCTTATAGCCTATTACAACCCAAGTTTGTAAAGTACCAAGCTTAATTATGAACTTTTATTAATTATACATAACCATATTAAGCGAAAGGTACACTCTATTAAATGACAAGATCATCTTTTAGGCTTGTGGCATATTAAAAAAAATCAACCAACAAGTATTAAGTATAAATACTCAATAAATGATTACTAAACCCCTCATTTTGATGGGTTTTAGTTAGAAAAACATATATATAGAAATACATATTAAGAATAATGGAATTCTTACCAGCACTTCTTAATATTTGTTAAATTCACAATCGTATATATATTTTTAGTCTATTTCATAATAAATGGTAGGAAATATGCAGATTTCCACCTTATTACTCCTACCATTCTTATTTCAATCATCACAATCCTTATCTCTCCAAGCTAACCTTATCCCACTTATCAATATAAAAAAGGTGCTCGGCCATAACTGTCATTTTCATATTTTAAGATAATATATGTCTTTTTGAGCAATTATAATGAACACAATCTCTCAAGCTTCTTGTACTATTTTATCTTCTTTATAATGAAGATAACCTTTCAGACTTTTGATACTATTTTAATTTATCAGATATGCCCTTATGGGCCTTCATTTTATGGTAAGGTCAAAATATCATCTCTATCATAACCATCATTTAAATAGCCCTAAATGAAATTTAAAATCATGTGGGCTTAAATTTTCAATTTTATATTAATAATAACAAATTAAAGGCCATTCACAATATTATTCAAAATTATATCCATTCTTTCTTAATTAGGCTAACAATATCCATATATAAATCTAAAGATAAATATTGAGCATCATTTTTTCCTTGTAGGACCACATAATTTTTAAAAAGTCAAGGTAATGCAAGAAAGCATGGGTAATACTCACGGGTCCAATTACTCTTGTGAGTTTTCTTTACACATTCTCTTTACTTATAATAATTTAAGTGGGTTGGAGGTTAATCTTTTGGAGAAAAAATATTTCTCCAAATTAAAGAGTTATTCTTCTTGTAAAATAAAACTAAAAATAATATTTCCTTTTTGAGCTCAATGTACTTAGAGTATTAAGATTTCTTTTTCTATTTTTTTATTTTTAACTCTTCTTAATTGCCATATTTATTATGTAACTTCCCTTTAATATATATATATATATATATATATATATATATATATATATATATTAATAAAATAAAGAAGTTTGGGGGTGGATCTTGAGTTCGTAAGCCACCCTTTATTAAGTTTTCCAAAGAAAATTGGAACAGTGGCTCCCCGACATGGGCTACCCATCATGTAAAAAAATCCTTTTTTTATTTTTTTGTTAATAATTCCTTTTTTAAGAACATATATATAATTATATCTTTACAGTAATATTATTTACATATGAAAAGTTATAAAAATATATATTTCAAATATACATATTTTTTGAACAAAAACTAAAAAGGAAAAAGCAAAGTTTCTACTTACCAAATTTTCAAATAAGTCCTTGAGAAATATTTGAAAATATCAAGAATTATATTAGTTTCATTTAAATAAGTAAATATATATTTTTAATAAAAAATTAATATGAATGAGAAATAATTTTTTCACCAAGTTAAGATAACTAAATGATTCAAATATTTGCAAAGTGATATTATAGTACTAGCTTTGTCTTGAGTGAAAAAAAGAATTTTGATAATGAAAAAATGGGTTATAGAAGTTAAAAATAGTGAAGAAAGAGGATTTAATACTTGTAAGTGATAGAAATAAGAAGAGGTAAGGAATACTAATAGAAAGCAAAAGGTGGGGTGTTAATCTTTAAAAGCATTCTAATTTTTATTGCAAGAATACAAAACATATAATTTTTTTTAAAGATTTTGAAAGTAAATATAGTTGAACCAATTGAGAAAGGAAGGTGGCTAGTTGGCTTGGAAAACAAAGGAGAGGATTAGATAATGTTGTATTGGTGTGCAAATAAAAATGATATTCTTCATGTAAAATTTTTATATAGATGAAACAAACAAAATTCAATGATCCCAAAACTATTTTTAGTTTTGTAAAATTCATCCATTTTATCCATAACTTTGTATTATATTTTTACACACTATATATGAAATGAAGTTAGAAAATTATAATTTTGGTATAAAAAATTTTCTGTTGAAATCTACTTTACAAAACATATTCTTCTCAAAATTCCCAATGCTTATGTGATTTTAGAAAAATTAAAAAATCTTAAATGTAGTATAAATCTCAATTCTCAATTACTTATAATAACTTTTTTTTTTACTTCCCTCATAAAAGCAGTTTGGCCATAAATGGCCAAACTTTTCACCTAGATTTATATTTTTCTTGTGACTTTATGGTTAATTTAAAATTATATATATTTTTTATTTTATTCTGTTTTGTTTGTATAACCTTATAAAATTTTTTAATAGACTTTAGTGGACCTTTACTTTTCTTTTTTTTAAAACAAACTTCTAATTTGTCCTTTTTTTAATTTTTCTAATACATTTTTTTCTACTCACTTGCTACTAATTATAATTATAATTACAATTGCCTTAAATAATTCTAATTAAGTAGTTTTTTTATGAATGTTATATATATAGATAAACCTCTTAGGTTACTGGATGTTATAATGGCATTCTTGATTATGTGGTATGATAAGGTTTATCAGAGATCAGTCCAGTTTGTAAGTATACTATTCTTCTTTTAATGATTCTTAACAATTTTAGAATGTGAATTACTATATTATACCTTTAGGTGAATGTAAACAAGAGTAAAACAAAGTATATATAGTTTTATAATTGTGTAAATATTAATTTATGAAAATTTGAAGTCATGTATAAGTAAGTGTTTGGAATCAATAAATTAGCTATCCCAATTAAAAATTTCAAGTATTGAATTGGATGGTTTGTTTATTTATTTATAGTTTAATTCTAAAGAATTTTTATTGTAGTAAGTTTATGCTTACTGAGTTCTTATAAATCATTCTTTGATTATTTTAACATTTTAGATTAAGTTAAATTATCCTGTTGTACTGCATTCTTAGAGGTTTATTTTTATGTGATCCGTCATGCTTTAGTAACCGCTAAGCTAAACAAAGTTTCTTTGAGATAAGGTAAACTCATTTAAATCATAAAAATTTAATATTTTTTTTGTGTATGATGCTTAATCCAAGAACCCTAACTTTAAAGCTAGTTTTTAATTTTATTTGAAACAATCTTCCAAAAATTAATGAAGTTTATGATTTAAAAAATTAAAGTGAATTCTTTAGAGCCTAAAGAAAGTATTTTTTGGAGAAAAAATAAGTACCATTAATGTTTTCATAGTTTATCCTTATGAATTTGATAAATAAGAAATAAAGATGAAAGCTTGGATAATTTAAGGATTCATGAAAGGAAATAGTATCTAGAGGTGAGTATATACCTTACTAAAGCATTAAAATCATTAATTTTATTTTATTATGTGATTGAATTTCTACATGATGAAACTTATAGATGCAAAGGCCTTTATATATTAATGTTTACAAAGTTATTGGTGAGAAGAGAAATGTTTAGCTTGTTTATTTAATGGTCTTATGAATAGTGATGGAAAGTGCTTTTAGATTATGCAAGTTATAGTAAGCATATACTTTACTAGAATTCATCACCTTATGATTCTAAACTCCCATATAATTGAAAATTAGAGGAAAAACTAAATACTTAGAGTTTAAATGAAAATGAAAATGATAATTATTTTTGAGAACCATACTTCACTATAAAAGCAAAATTGTTTGGATTTATTATATGCAATCTTGGAGAGTGAAATTATATGCATTAATAATATGAGAGAACAAAGGAGATATGATGTTCTAGTATACTTAGAATTCGAGTATAGTTAATTATATTATGAATATGAGATATTTGGTTATGTTACTTATGGTTCTATAGTCTATCTTCAAAATTAAAGTTGCATGATTTTCTAATATAATATAGATATACTATACACATATACGCACATGATCATATAACTGTGCATATACATGATTTGGGAGGAATATGAAATATGAAATCTTCTTATATTGATTTTTGAATGTCTTATTCTTATGATAAGTTGGTTATATTGTGATGCATAATTTACTTTATATTTTATAAATGGATTATTATAATGGAATGGATATTTGTAGCCATGCATTTGAAGCATGATAATGCTATTAAAAATTATGTAATGTTAAATTATAGTTTATACACAAATAGAATAATTGTGATATAAAATGTGGTGAGTGGGGCCATATAGTGAAGGTATGGCATTGTTGTTGCTTAAATTGATACATTATGAATGTATTTGAAAAATCTTGTTAATTATCATTGAATGCATAATTTGTGGCCATGCAAATGAGGCTTGGAATTATTGCTTAGTAGCATAATCATGCTTGTATTAGAAATATGTTGATAAAATGAATTGTGGAATGCAACATGTTATGAAAATGATGCCATAGGCATCATTGATGTGATGAATATAAATATGCCTTGATGTGGGAAAATGAAAATGTTGAACAAATGCAAATTGAGAAATGGATTGAGGGAGATTTAAATGTTGAATGGATGATTCTGCTTAAAAAGGAGGATAAGATATAAGATTGGTATAAGAAGAATAAGGATAGAAAGCAAGATAGAATATAACGTTAGACTACGAGTCATAAAGTAGATATATGTATTTTTATCTACGTTTGTATGCATATTGTGTGATGAATTGGATTTTAGTTATTACTAATTATTATTGTAAGACTTGATTATGATGTTAAGGATATAGTTGAGCTTATTGGGTTATTGGATGTTATATTAACACTTTTAATTATATGGTTCATTAAGGTTTACTAGAGGCTAGTTTAGTTTGTAAGTGTATTATTATTCTTGTAATGATTGTTAATAATTTTAGGATGTGAATTACTATATTATATCTTTAGGTGAACATAAAATTGAGTAAAACAAAGTATATATAATTTTATGATTGTGTGAATACCAATTTATAGAAATTTGAAGTTAAGTATAGGTAGGTATTTGGAATAGATAAACTATCCTAGCAAACAAGTTTAGGTATTAAATTGGATGATTTATTTGCTTATTTTTTGATTTAATTCTAAAGAATTTTTGCTTTAATAAGTACGCGTTCACTAATTTCTTGTAACTTATTCTTTAATTATTTTAACATTTTAGACTAAGTTAGATTATTTTATTGCATTGCTTTCTTATAGGTTCAAGACATCTGAGTGGAACAATTGACAATTGGAATAAGGGCTGGACATAATCATGTTTTGATAGATGTTGTGTCTCACTTTGTTTATTTTTATACATGGTCATTAGTACTTTTCGATTTAATTCACAAGATTTGTATTTTATGACATGAGACTCTCTCAAAGTGCTCATAAACAAAGAAAATTTTGTTGGCTACTTTTTTGAAATTTGTATTGAATGTTAGTCACCACATAAATAAAAGGATTTTTGTTAGATCAAAGTTTGTTTAACCTATAATGAGGTTGGTGAAAATTGGGTTACAAGTTCCACACCAATTATAATCAAGATCGGTCATGACACTTTATTTAACATAATTAGTTAATAGTTAATAAGTTAATTAATAGCTGGTAGTTAAAAACTTGTAATTGATAATTGATAAATTAATTGGTTGTATTAGAACTGCTTGACAAAATTAGTTATTAAACTAATTAACAAATATAAAATGATATAAAAAGATATATTAATATAAATAGATATATTAATTAAATTAATTTATATTTATTTTTAAGATTAAATTGTATTAATGTAATTAAAATATTCAAAATAAGAATATAATTACTTAAAATTTAATTAATTATCTTTGTGACATTACATATTATTTATTTATTATTCAAATAACAATAGTATAATCTAAAATTTACTTAATTATATTTTGTGACATCACATATTTATTTATATTGAATTAATGAGGATATGTGAAATATTTATTTATATTATTAGAATATAGGTTGTCATTTAATTAAAAGAAAATGGGTAAATTTGGCAAGCTACTAACTTATAAACTATTAATTATTTTTTAAAATTTATTAAATAATAACTTATAAATTACTAATTTTTAGTGTGTTAAATATCTATAGAAGTTAAGTTATAAATCGAGTATAGGTAGTTTATTTATTGTGGAAAACACATACAAACAAGAACATATAACTTACTAATTTTTAGTGTGTCAAATGTCTCTCAAAGTTACTCCTTCTATTTTTTTATCCACCATAATTAATTAATTTTATAAATATTAAAAGATAATTTAATTTATTTATTTTTACTAAATTTTTTAAGATTATAGAGTTTAAAACAATTAAAAATAAAAAGAGAAATATAAGATAATAAATATAAGTAGATTAAAAGTGTAAAAAAAATTTATTAATAAAAATAAAATTAAAAAATATTTAATATTTAATCAAAATTTTTAAATAAAAAATAAAAAATAATAGATTTTTAAAATTGCAATAAATAAAAAGAAAATAATTTTTAACTTAACTCAAATGAGTCATGGACAACACGACAAGTGGAGTTGAGCCCAATTTAACATATTAAGATGTCCCTCCAAAATTTGGACCATCTTTGTTCACGTTTTTCAGTTCCCTCCTTTTCAGCTGAGAAAACATGCTGCTCTGACATCTCAGTAATTGAGCATCTTGGAAACTTTACTGTTACAAAGTCGTCGAACCTCCCAAACTCATTTTTCAAAATTTCAAATTCCATTTAACGCTGCCATCCGCCCCTGCCATGGCCGTGGTAGATCCCAATTCCGCTGCCACATCCCCTGCTCCAACGGCGCCTTCTGCTCGTCCTTTAACTGGTTTCCCGCCGTCATCTTCGAGACCCATATCCCCACTTCCTCAACGACAACTACAACAACAACCACACCGCCATTATCCCTCGCAAACTCTCTACACAGCTCAACCGCTGCCAATTCGGCCGCCAAATCCTTATCCGAATTCTCAAGTGCCCAAGCCCCATGACCCGACTCAAGGTCTTCTCTACCCAGTTGCCTCTTCCGGACTTGGGTTTATTTCCAACGGTATCAGACCCGATCAGATGGTCACGGTGGCAAACCACGGTGTCGGTGTGTACCCACCTTCTTCTCTTCTATTCTCCCACGGTGTTCGGTTTATGAATTCGCCCCAGTTGGACTATCTGAACCATAGTTTGCACATGACCAGACCACCCATCTTGCAATACCCTCATCCGGGCGCTGCTTCTGGGCCCATTCAGGGTGTGCCAGTTTCTGCACCCCAGAAGGTTTGAACCTTTGTTAGCACTTTGTTCGATTGCTGATAGTTTCTGTAGGTTATTGGTGCTTTGAATTTTGAAATTATGTGAACAATTGTAATGTGCCCTTCTTCCAAGATTCAAAGTCCATATATATATATATATATATATTGGGTTTTAAGACAACAAACCCGGTCCACAAAATGTATGTGTACTAATTTTACATGGCGTAATTTTCATTCTCAACCCTGGAATGCTATGCTTTAAAAATGTTTATCTTTGGCAGGTTCTTTACATTAATGTCTTAAGCTTCATTTTATTTGGCATTTAATGTTTTTCAGTTAAATTATTATACAGCTTGCTAAACTGCTCTTTACCTTTTTTTCTTTTTTTTCTCTCAAGACTAATCCTCGATCTGCAATTGCTGATAGCAACGGCTACAAGGATGCAAGGTGATTCTGTAAACTTGAAATGATGGGCTATTCTACAATACCAACAAAATAACATGGGTATTGGTGCCCATGCTGATTGGTCCAATGAGATTATGCCATGAATACAGCTGCACAATTGTTAAGTCACAAACAGTTCATAAATGTGTTGTTGGATGCATCCGAGTTTAATATCAAAACTTTAAGTGGAGCCATCTGTGTACTATGCTGTGCAGTGTGCACAATTATGACTCACCACTTCCAGAATTGCTTATACCACATAGCTTCGTGTTTATGTGGCATCAACTCATTAGGCAAATTGGGATGGACACCAATTCTTATCTTATGCAATATGAGCATTCTGATTTCTGAACTCGCACTTATATGATATCTCATGTTTATATCCTGTTAAAGTGCTAAAACTGTAATTTTATAATTATTTGATTATTTGATGTGTTTGTTAGGGAGACAAACAGAGACGATGCTTGCTCTGTCATCCTTGGTAGAAAAGTGAGCCTGCATTCTCGTATATCTTGTATTACATACTATTCATTTTAAATGCCTTGCATTAGAATAAATAAGAACAAGCTGCGGATGAATTCATTTACATTTGCTTTTTGACAAATTGACAAAAAGAAACTCTTCTACAATATTCTCAAAGCAATGTTTGTAAGTTTTAGCCAGATCATCTTTTGTAGTCCTAAATCTCATTTGATTGCAATTGGCTGAATTCTTGTTAGAAGTTAAAACTGATAGGAATACTTCCCAAGATTTCATTTGAGGCCCTGCTATGTACATAAACATATTATGCATACACTTTTTATGTTGTTGCTTCTGACTACATTAATGTAGGAGCCTTTTTTTTAAAAAAAAATTATTTTCTTATTTGATTTGCCTTTTTATTACAATTGTGTAGGGTAACTTCCATTGAATAGTGCATAAGCTTCGTTCTTCCGATGAATTGATACCCCCATTTTTTCCTAACTTCCCTCCAACTGTCTCTTCCATACCCTTATATTTTGTGCTTCACATTCGCTTTAAAGTTATCTCATAGTCCAATATTTTGTTGTCTACAGCATAGTGTAGCTCATTTTCTTTTATGTGGTCATCCAGTATTTAAGTGGCTTTACACAGATTAAATAGAACAATAGGAATCAGATGGCAAATGGTCATTAATTCATGTAGCCACTAGCGAGATCTAGGCAACTGAAAATGAGGCCAATATGAGTTGTGTTTTGCAAGCTCTCTCATTTCGTCAAGAAATTTAGTTAGGCTTTTCATAATCTCAAGGTTCTTAACTAATTGGGGTCTTGTATAAACCCACGCTAGGTAACATTCCTGTCTTAGATTCAACAGCTACTTTAAGCTATTTTGCTGAAGGATGCAGAATATGTTAATAAATCATTAAAAATCTAAACAAATAGCTTAGTGTCTAGAAACTTGTAGCAGAACCCAGTGATAATTAATTAAGCAAGTCTGTTTACGAACATAAGCAGAACCCATACTGAGATCAAATAATATCCTGTATTTTGTGGATTCTCATAGTTCTGTTTCTTTCTTTTTTGGCAAAGAGAAACATTAATTAGTTTCCATTGTATTTTCCCCTGATATTATAGTTGCTTGTACCATGATTATACTCCATGATAATTTTTTTACTAGCTATAAACTATTGCATTTCCTTATTTCATTCTTTTTTATTTTTCAAATTATTATGGGGAGTTGATGTAGAATGAAGAGCCTTCCTAAACTGATTTTGAAACATGCAAGCTTAGAGCGTCAGTGGGAGAAAGAAGGGAAATAAACAGGAGAATTAGGATATTAGGCTGGAGAGGACCTGGGAGGCTTGACAATTCTTAACATCTTAGTAATATGTGCTACCTCTGCAGTTTGTTACTGCTGTTTTAAAATGCAAATTCATGTACGACTTCTAAGTAATATATGGAACAGTGATTGGAAAGTTGTCTTGAAATTTAGTAATGACAATTTGAAGGGTGATTTAAACCAAACATGATTCTTAGCTTTCTTTTGTTTTAATTACATATCATTTCATGCTTTTAGGTCAGAATTACAGAGGATGCTTCTCTCTATGCACTTTGTAGATCATGGTTGAGGAATGGTGTCTATGAAGAAAGTCAGGTTTGAATTATATTTTGGAACTCCTTGTTTCAGAATTTGTCTAAGTGTAAGCAAGTAATATTCTATAAAAATAGCATCAATTATTCTAAACTCTTGCTGTAACTGTACTTCCATTCTAAGTGTTTTGCAATCAGATGTATGAATGCCGTTTTCAATAGTTCTCCATCGAACTTTTTAAGTTGGGGAAATCTTGATATATATCTTATGGATATCTTACTCTTATTTTTAGCTAATAATGGGTAGATTTCTCAATGAAGTCATACTTTACCTAGGATTTTTTTTTTAATTTAATTTAATATTTAAAAAATTTAGAACGAATAATAAACTATTTATGTCTTAATTCCTTGGTGATGAATAATATCTGCATGATTATTTGGCATTTTGAGATATATATGAGAACCAAAATTTTGAATCTTAGCTGCCTCTGGATCATGATGGCCATTTGGCTTATCTTGTGCTTCCTTTTTAGACAATCAATAAGACGACAGTAATAAAGATTTTGTCAAAGCTAGTGGCAACTTAATTTGTAATGTCTTCTAATTAATGAGTGGTTCTCTCCAAAGTTGGCTAAATATATACAGTGATTGTGCTTTAAGTGCCTTCTTCCTTGTATTACATTTTAAGTGACCGTGCCAATTAATCTATGATTTTTTTTTTCTCTTGCTTTGTTGAATTTTGATGTCAATTGTTTATTTTTTATTCCATTGCATGTGGCAGCCACAACAAAAAGATGTTATTAAGACTCTTCCAAGACCATTGCCCGCATCAGTGGTAGATAGTTTTATGTCTAACAAGGAAGAAGAGGATCAAGTTGAAGGAGAGCATGAAGAGGTTGGTTTGTGATTCCATATTTGAGAAATCAAATAATGTGTGAAAGCAAAAGCTTATATAGAAAAGATTGTAATATATTTGTGCAGTTGAAAACTGTTGTGAAATAATGTGTGTTTCATTTTTTGTAAGTAGATTATGATCTAAGATATCCTCTTCTCACATATACTTATCTGTGCCTTTCAGGATCAGAATTCTGCTGAGAATCTATTACCTCGAGATCTATTAGAGAGGCATATCAAATGTGCTAAAAAGATCCGATCACGGTAAGTTTCCTTTATTCATCTTCTGGTTGTTTATTTGTCATGTTCTAGCCTGTAGTCACCACAATACATAGTGTATAGATTGTATCTTCTTGGGGGCTTTATGAAATGTCTTTACTTTTGACCCTGCATATGTGGAATGGATGCCATTTTTCTTGTGGACAATTGGCTCTATCTCTGAATAGAATTTAGATCCCAAAGAACAATGCTCTAAGGATGTTCCATCTGGCCAATCTTGAGGCTTTGTTATTTTCAAAATATAGAGTTATGAGATTTGTGGATAAATCATAACAAATTAAACATCATACCTAGACTATAACATAGGTGTTGTCTGTGCTGGTTGTAGATTAAGGGAAGAAAGGTTAAAACGAATTGCAAGGTACAGAGGTAGGCTTCGTCTTCTTCTCCCTCCACCTATTGAGCAGTTCAAGAATGATGCGGCTGCTGGGAACTAACCTTGCTTGTTGACAAACATCCAGTTTAATGGGTTCCTTGTTGAGGCTCACTATTATTCAAGTATGTACATTTGTGGTTCCTTCAAGTGAGAATAAAATTTGGTGGCGGAAAGATATGCTTTGAAGTGGCAAATGAATGCCAGTTTGTCATGAAAATACACGTAATTTCGTCAGTTTTCCTGTTACATTTGCTTCATGGTTCGTCCTTGGCTAGAAGTGATCTTATCATTATACGATTCAACCTACTTGTTTGGATGAGAGGCAGTGAATCATAATCAATTGCTTATCTCGAGTGATTGAGTAAATTATACTGTTCTCCCTTCAAGGTTTGGGTATGTTACACGGCTTTTTTGTAGTTTAAAAAAATTGACTGCATTGCTATTATTAACCGAATTTAGTGTCATACAACTCTTGAGTAACGGTCTAGGTTTTTCATTTTTTTCCTTTTTATTTAGGTTGACAAGTTGCATGTGCTAGGTCATTGTAGTAGCTAATTGCATTGAAGTTTATAAGCAATAGATGTATAATTAAATTTCCAAATTACGAGGGAGTCATTTGTAAGTTCCCGAAACTCAAGGGACGATAACATAATTTGTTCTAATATTTTTACCTTGAGATAGATGTGTCTCTTTCCATGGCATAGTTGTAATAATTCCTTTGTAGCGTATGGTTACTATTTGACATATGGATTGCTGTTGCTTGTTTCCTGCCAATCTCTTTGATTTGAGTTCAATTTGCATACATTTTTCAAATCTTCATCTTACGGCCATGCACCCCATTTCTTGTTCAGAGTGTGATTCTCAAAGTCCTAATGCTTGCTTGAGAAAGAGCGTGATCCAATCTTGAAAATATGTAACTTAAATGGGACTTGAGTTTTTCATAAAATCATTCATTCCAAAATCTGATGTTTGTCAATTTTGAGGGCCTCAGGGTTGAAAATCGTAGAAACTGCTATCTTGTTCCTTTTCGTTTTTCATTGGGTCAAGCCCTCAGTCATTTTAAATGTTATTTGATCTGGTGTTAGAAAATATTTTAGTACCAAAAAGAAAAAAATTTCGACTATATTCTTTAAAAAAGTTGGTACTATTACATTTACATATAAACTCCTTAACAGCAGTCATTTAGATGTTAAACTTATATAGTTTTTACTGAAGATAAGATTTAAAATTAAATTTTGAATAAATTTCAAGGATTGTCATTGAATAGAAGATGGTGGGATAAATTGTGACATAAAAAAATTTAGAATTTGATTTTGAATTTGATTTTTGATACTTATAATATTTCTTTAGTTTTTAATTTGTCAAAAAATTATTTATACTATATTAGTATCAGACTTTTTTTCCATGTCAAATAGAATGGTGGGATAAATTAGTAAAATTTTATTTAATGAACATAAAAAATTTAGAATTTTTTTTTGATACTTATAGTATTTTTTTGTTTTTGATTTGTCAAAAAAAAAAAGTGTTTATACTAGATTAGTACTAAACTTTTTTTTCCGTGTTGAATATTAGAGTATTGAAAGCAGCGGAAAATCTTGTATTTTTGGCTGACAAAAAGTACTAGTATAAAAATTTTAAGACAATGTTTTATGGTGGCACCTGGGCTGGTAGTTCGGTGGTTCACTTGGTTTGATTTGATAATTGTTCAATTTGAATAGCTTCTTACCTAAATTGCTTAATTTACAAGTAGTTCGATTTTAACTTTTTTATTAGATATTAATCGATATAATATATATAATTGAAAATTTAATTTATTTTAATAATTTTTTGAATTTATATTATTAAGTAATATTTATAATCATGCTGAGTGTTACATTTTTATTTAAAAATATACTCTTATTATTACTATTTAATTAATTGAAATATATATTAATTTAAGTTTAAAAATAATTTTATTTAATAGTATTAAAATTCGATTCGATTTGTTGTTTTACCCACCGTTTGATCCTTATCAAAACTTCGAGAAAGAAATTGTGATTTATCCTCAGGAGACCTATGTATATTCAAAATTGTGCACATGGATATTTTTCGTCAATTAGGAAATCAACTTTTCTTTCAATATAAAAATGTCAAACAGATGAGCACGAGTTGATGACATTCAAAAGCGAGCTATAGACTAAACATGCCTAAAATAATTTTACCTATATTCTCTTTTGAACTTATTTTTCTGTGTTAAGAATAAATGTACTCCTCCAGCAATTTGACTAATTAATAGAAGATTAAACCATCAAATCGGTTCATGAAAGATAAAAATTAAATTCTTTAAAAAAATTATTTTACATTATATATATAAATATTTAATCTCTATATTAAATACTTTCTTAAAATATAGATGTTACATTAAATTTATCAAAAATTATATTATAATAGATTAATATGAAATAAACTTTTAAAGAAATATGGTATAATAATCCCCCTCTTCCAATTTTAGTGGTTAACTAGAATGGTAACACGTAGACTAAACAAATCAAACACGATTGCAAACAAAATGGCCATAAAGTCAAACCCATCTCTGGACCTTGAATGCAAATACTGAATTCACATTTCACCTTACTGCGGCTACTTTTGCAGCCATGATTTTCTCCGAAAACATCAACTTTTTCAAATTTATTTACTTTAGAAAGATGCAAAAATTCTTTTTTATTTGAAGATTTCAACATTCGACAAGTAATATTGAACTTTTAATTAATTTAGAATCGAGTTGAATTAATTTTTTTTAGACAAAACTATTTCAATTCTTATTTTGTTATTCACAAAATTTAAATTAAAAATTTTATTCAAAAAAGTTAAACTCTCAACTATTCGAATCAATAGGTGTCGGTAAGACGCATGAAAATTGAGAATAGGAATTAGATTCGCAACATTGACTGAGGGGGGGGGGGAGAGAGAGAGAGAGAGAGAGGGAGAGAGAGAGAGAGAGAAGTAATAACAGGATTTGTTTGCATAAAATCCAATACTGAATTTCACAATGACTTGGCAATTTGATTGTACACCTGCCTTGGTCAAAATTGAGTTGGGATTGGACAATTTGCCAACAAAACCGAAATTTACGAGTAAATTATACTCACTTTCTTTTAATATTTAATCTAATTATATTTGCATCTGTTCTGTTTTTAAATTCATACATCCACTCTCTTTATTTTTCAAATGTCGGAAGAGTTTGTATATATTTAAAATAAAAAGAAAGGAAAATGAATATATGCGAAAAAGAGACTAGCCTAATTTTAATAGTCAGCCCTTGATACTTATGTTTCCTCATTTCAGATTTAATTATGAGGGCTTTAATTTTTATTTTTATTGAATAATATTGGCGAAAATTAACATAAGAAATATTGGAAAATAATATTCTATTGTTACGATTATTATATATAACAGGACTAAAGCTGGAAAAGTGAGAAGCTCAACGATGTTTTAAGAAAAATTATTAAATGCTCAAATTATAGTCTCTTTACTTTCACTAATAAATGATAGTTAAGTGTCAACTTTATTATTAGTTAAATTTTCAACTTTTAAGATATTAAAAATCATAAAAATTAACAAATAGGTTTTATTTATTGAATTGAATAAAAATACATATTATTTGTTTTAATAATACTATATACATAAAAAATGAGATTCAAAATTCAGTTTTGAATAAAAATTTAGAATTATCATTAAATACAGAATAATAATGTAAATTTATAAAACCCAATTCAATGAATATAAAAACTTGAAAAATTGACATTGGAATCCATTTTAATACTTATAATATTTTCCTTTTTTTCTTTACACTTAGAGTATCACCACAAAATTTTTTTTTAACTAAATACTGAAATTAATTCTTGTTTAGAACGAGAGGAGTAAGAGACAAACCCTCCTTAATAAAAGTGTCTTTAAAAATTGAACTTAAAAGTTTTTACCGAATGATTCAATCAATTTAGTTACAAACACATAATATATATTTTAAACTTACAAATCCTTCTCAAAATTTCCAACCACAAAACAACATTATAATGTGTTGCTCATCATTATATATATAATTATTATACTAATCATCTACATAATGACACCGTCACCATCCAACCACTCCCATTGAATTTTCAATTGCAATGTTTAATTTTTGTCTGCTGCAATCGAATTCCACTCTGAATCATTGTCTTTTTCCATTTGATTTTTTCTCAAAGATTCAAGTGATAAGAATGAGATTTTGAAATGGGGTTTAAAGTCAAAAAAGCATTTTTCATTTCCAAATCTCAACTCTTAGCTTTATTTATCAATTCTTTCGCACCGAAGTTTCAAAATGCATATCATTGCTGCAGTTGCGTGTTGAAGATGGCTTCCGAAACATGCCATGGCGTTTGGTAACAGCAAACAGACGCATTCATCACGTCATTTTTTTGTTTTATTAGCCTTTTTGCTGCATAATTATGGTGTCATCATGATAATTATTAGGCTTATTTTTCGTTGACCTGTTGGAAAAAACTGTATCAATATATACTCTTATAATTGTTGGTTGAAATATCATTTTGATTGGTGCCAAGCTAAAGGGGCTGTTATCCTAAAGATATAGTCCTGTGGTGTGGAGCATGGCATGAGTGTGGCCAATATGTCCCTTAATTTTGAAAAATGCTCTAACTATTGCTGGGCCTTGTTGTATGACAAAAAAACGGGAAAAAATCGGTTGGTAAGTTTAAGTATTTGATTGTCAAAAGAAATAATTATCCATGAATTATAACTTCCAAAATGGCTATTAATTTATTATTATTTTTTGAATTAATATGAGTTTTAGCAAGGGATAATTCTGTAAGTATAAGAAGTTCATTTTTGGTGATAGAAAGAATTTTGTGATTGAAACTTATACTCACGGATTACTTTTGTGGTCATATCTCATTTAAAGCCTACAAAAAAGACTTTTTATCAATGTAGCTTAAAATATGATATAACGATGGATTTAAAATTTTGAGTGACAAATTTATTCATGGGTAAAAATTACTTTTTAAATTTTTTCTTCTAGTGTTTCATTTCATTGATAATTGGTCATGTTTATTGAAGATACGCGTTATCTAATATCTTCATATGTTATAAGATTTGTGGGGTGTGGTTCATTCGATGATGTTATATTTGTAGATTTATGGGTGTGTGAGTGGTGATTGAATTATTCATTTTGACTGATTCTGTAATTGAGCATTAAACAGTTTGCAGAAAATCCTAGTCAATTTTATTTCAAACTAGCAATTCCTTAAGAGATTTGCTATAGTTCCTATATTGCTTACCAACTAAATGAAATTTAAGTATTACATTTGCCCTTTCCAACCAATCCCATATTTTGTTCCATGAGAAGGTTGCCTTGCCATCGACTCTCAAGTTATCAGTTGTATAACTTCTACATATAGAAATCTAAGAACCTCCAAAAAATTGTTTGTTGCAAATTTAAGTGATAGACTTGCAATTTTTTACATATAACAAAAAATTGTTTCTGTTACATGCAAATTCTATCGATACTAACAAAATTTTGTAGCTTTTATTTTAGATTTTCATAAAAACTTACTATCTTTTGCAAGGGCGTGCAATGTAAAATCTTATTGCTGAATTTTTTATTTGAAATCTGTTTAATTGAAAGTTAAATGCTCATGAAATCATTAGGAATTCGAAGGCGTGCTAATTCGAAAGTCATTATGATTGGATATAATTGCAAGGGACAAATTGGATAGCTATTCAGTAATTTTTAAATCATTCTATTGATTAGAACTGAGTCATTAGAATTAAAACCGAGAAAATTATATTATATTTCGCGTAACTTGGTCAAAACAGATGAAACTTTAAGCTCTATCATTGATGATGACTCCAACAAGTAACATTTATAACTTTAATTTGAGTAGTTATAGATCAATCCTATCCAAGTCTTTCATAGTCTAGAAGTAATATTTAATGCATGCTTGTACCTCAAAGCATAAATTTAGTATGCCATAAGAAATTGAAACTATCAAAGGGTAAAATTAAGAATTTATATTTCATGCACAATCGGTACAATTTCATTTAAATGTATAAAAATACATATATAATATATAATGTTTTAATATATGCATAAGTCATCAACCTATTTTAAGCCTTAATTTTGGCCTATCAATATATTTGAATACATATTTATGTAAGCAGCCTAGATTAACAAAATTATATTAAACCTTTTATAAAAATATCATATCTAGTGCAAATTTTAATCTTATACACATTATTAGATTAGGTTAAAATTAATATCTTAAAAAGTAGGCTTAAGTTTTATTTTATACAATTGATTGATAAATTGATTGATAATTAAAAAATTAATTGATGGCTGAAAATTTATAATTGGTAACTAATAAACTACTTGATTATATTAAAAGTATTTAGAAAAATTAGGTATTAAATTAATTAAAAAAATATAAAATGATAAAAAAGGATATATTAATATAAATAGATATATTAATAAAATTAATTTATATTTATTTTGAAACTAAATTATATTAACGTAATTAAAATTTTTAAAATAAGGATATCATTATTTAAAATTTAATAAATCATATATATGTTTTTTATTCATTCATTTATTATTTAAATAATAATATAAACCCTAAAATATAATTAATTATGTTTTATTATATCACTTATTTATTTATTTTTATTTATTTATATTAAATTAATAAGAATATGTGAAATATTTATTTATATAGTTTGAATATAAATTGTCATTTAATAAAAAGAAGAGGGGCAAATTTCAAAAGATTTTAAAAATTTACTAATTTATAAGTTATCTTGTAAAGATCATTCAATAAAAGCTTATAAACTTTCAACTTCTAGTATACTAAACATAGCTAAAAATTAATTTATAACTTATTAATTAAATTAATAAATTATAAATCAACTTATTTATCACACAAAAAGACTGTTTAAGATAAATCTTACTTTGCCCTAAGCTATTTACGCCCACAATTTACACCAGCAACGCATTATGCTCTGTGTCAACCTAAAAAAGTGGCAAGCGGCTGCGTACGAAATAAAAATTCTAAAAATGTCTTTTTCTCTTCACTATGTGTCAAAAGCAATTTTTTTTGGACATCCAAATTTGTCAAAAATTTGTCCAAAAAAATTGTTCCAAAACAATTGATTCCTAAGAGTTTTCAACAAATAAGAAAAAGGAAAAAAAAATTCACTAACATTATTGATATTCAACCTAACTGTAACTGACACCTCTCTTTTTTAAAAATTGTACACTTCTACCCTTGCAATTTTTACTGTTATAAAATATAATGATGTTAAAATTTTAAACTATAATTCCTTCTTTTTTGATATTATCTCTCGTAATTAGAAGATTATTTCCTTACATTTTTATGTATGAATTAAAGTAACTTTTTTTTTTAAAGAATAAAACATTTTCTCCTTCTTTTTATATAGCTGCATTGTAATATTTATACATGAAAATGTATAGAAATAATCTTCTATCTACAAAAGATAATGTTAGAGAAGGGATTGTGATTGAAAAATTAATTTTGTTGCATTTTATAATGATGGGAGCGGTTCAGGTGGTGGAAATATTTAATTTAAAAAAATTAAGAATAATTAAATCAATTATCAAGAGATGTATATGTAAATTTGCTCAAATCTATATGTATATATATATAGATCATGCAGCCATCTATTTTCATTTGTTTCTTATTCTTTTGCCAAACAAATATGCAGTACGTAGCGATATTCATCTCCTTTGAGATCAACATCTCATTTCATAGTCTGAAGTCAGAATAATAAAAGGAGAGCTAAAAATTTCTTATTATCTAATCCAACATCTGTTAGTTGATTTCATTATTTTCTACTAATTAAATACATACCTATACCTTTTTTTGTCTGGTATTCATAATTTCATTATAATAATTAAGCGGATTGATTACAGAGCTTAAAGAACATAGTCGCTACGGAAAAGCTATCTGCATGATGTAATTGACAAAGATATTGGACTAGAAGTTATCCCATCTAATAAATTGATGTTAACATATAAATTAGTGCTATATAATATGATCGACATGTGGATATATTATAATTATGATACAATATTATAGTCCAGAAGCATCTGGATATACATGAAAGACCAACAAAATTGTTGCACACGTTGAGATTTTAATAAGCACTCTAAGTAAGTTACAATAGTACTTATCCAAATTAATAAAGCAAAGCCTAAATTAGTGAATTTTTTTCTTACATCTATGCATACACTAGGTATCCTCGCATCTTTTTTATGAAATATAAATATAAGATTAATTTTGATTGGATGATAAACACCTCTTAACAATAAGGAAAATATTATAGGTATTAGAAATGTGATTCGAAATTGAATTGCAAATCTTTTATATATATTAAATTAAATTTTATGAATTTATCTTATCATTTAATCCTTGATTTTCATTTAAAAATTTAATTTCAAAATTTATTTTCAGAGCATATAATAATACTATAACAAGGAAAATACTATACGTTAAAAAAAAGAATTCGAAATGGAATTCTAAATTTTTATATTTATTGAATTGAATTATATAAATTTATTTAACCGTCATATATTTAATAACAACTCTTAATTTTTATTTAGCAATCTAATTTTAGATTATATTTTTAGTTCATATAGCATTACTCTAGCAATAAAACTTCCTATGATTGAACATAACAAAAGCTAAATTAAGAAATTTTTAAGTAATAAAAGTGCCAAGCTAGTTAATATATTTAAATCTTAAATTTAAATCTAGGATAAAAATAAGAGAAAAAGTCTCAAAAAATTATCAAGTAGTATCGTATTATTAAGAGTGTCCATAATGTATTTATAAAAAAAAACTATTTCTCTTTTTTTTCCCGCATAATTAATTAAGGCCTTATTGATCACATTATTCTCTTTTTTTCCCAGAAATATCTTAGCCCCAAACGTGAAAGTCGACAAAAGATGGGCATAAAGCCACCACTTATGACCACAACTTTAGAGTGTTATGGTATTACCTAACGTTTCTTCCGTCTCTTTTTTTTTTAGCGTCCTAAATTTGAATTTAAAATGTTATATATATATATATATATTGTAACTTTATCACCAAAAAAAATATTGTAACTTTATAAAAAAAAATATTGTAACTTTTATTATTATCAAATAACTAAATAAGGTGGAGATATTGTTTACCCATTTATATATGTTATAACTTATGTTTAATTTATCCACCTACTTTTAAAGTTTTGAAATTGATCTACTTTTAATTTGTCTTACTAACACTTTCCCCAATTGAAGCAGTTTTTTTTTTTTTTTGTAAAAGATGAAATTCGTACATTGATCTTTTTTTGCTACCCATTAAAGCCATAAAATTAAAGCTAATAAACAAAGTCGTAGCGAGCATGGATTAATGGATGGATTATTTGATTTGTGATGTGGTGTTTCGAGTCTAACTCAAATAAACAAAATATGTTATTAAATAAACCATTTACATAACATTAACTCTTTGATTTTGTGGCTTTAACAAGGAATAAGAAAAATCACATGAAAAACACACAAATTTCCTTTTTTTTCCCCCTGAAAATATACTATATTAAAACCATAATACAAGCGGATAACCCAACAATAGATAAATAATAAATAAAGTCACCACTTGTATTGGGTGGTTTAACCTTTTTTTTTTAATGAGAATTTGAATCTTATTCAAAATCATTAAGCATCACAATTCCCATTTACTTTCTTGGGAAAAATTAAAGGGCAAACTTGATTGGAAGATGGGTTTGAATCACAAACGCAAAGTGCTTTGTAGGTAGGTACTCTTGTTTCTTGGCTACTAAGGTTTTGACTAAACCTAACCAATAATACTGTAAGCATAAAAAATGAGATTTAAAACTAAATTTTAAATATAAATTAAGGATTATCATTAAATATAGAATGATAAAATAATTTATATATTTAATATAGAATGATGAAATAAATTTATAAAATTTAATTAAATATATATAAAATTCAAAATTTAATTTCATAAATTATTTTTTTATGACTATAACATTTTGAAACCTAACACTGCTATTTCCTTCTCTTGACTAATTGCCAATTGACCACAAAGTTAGAAGATATTGAATAAACTTGCTTCCTCAAACTTTCTATGAAAACACATGATGCACACAACAAGAAACACATTCACATAGAGTAGGGCATGTCTTAGATAATTAAGATGGCCCACTTGACAAAGTCAATGGTGTTCCTTAACTTAAGCTTGTTTCCCGCATGCAATAAAGGCAGCCAAGACTGCCGTTTTTGCCTCTCCATATTCTATTCACAACCCGCCCTCAATTTATGCAAATCACAATCTTTCAATTTGTTGAAATGGGTGAAAATGGGATTTGAGCAAACAAAGATCCTCTCCTTTTTATGAGGAAAAGAATGTGTAAATTTTAAAGAGGGATAGATATAATTTTTTATTTAAAATTGTGGATTTCAATAAAAAAGAAGTAAATCTTAGAGTAAAAATTATGTTTTTATCTCTTTAAAAATAATACAAAAATAATAGAATAAAAAGGAGAAGTTCCTGTCCAATTTGAATTCTCTTTAAATGTTGTCATGTGAGGCTTATTTTTTAAAGAATAAATTAGTACAATATTTTTTTTCAATTAAACAAATTCAAGTCCATAATAAATAAATTATGAATAATGTTATTTTCACTATACCTTTTAGTTTTATTCTCCCAACCCACGTCCTTTTATATTAAAATAATAATTGAGTTCCACTCTGGCTCCATATTATTTTGTCAAAGAGTGCAAGAAACTTACCCTCTAATCGGGGGTGAGTTATAACTCTTTTGGTAATACATGTCTTGAATTCTAAATTCTAAAGTATGATACATGTCTTTAAAATTAAACCAACTATGTTGCACTAAGAAAAAGAAAGGTAAATTACACATATTTCATCCATGATTTAATCTAATTATATCAATAATTTTTCATTTTTAAAAATATATTCTGATTTTTTTCATATACATTCACCTTCCCCCTTTTTTTTTAAAAAAAGGGAGAAACAAATGTGTACTTTAAAAAAAAAGGAATATGAATATAATAAATTAAATTTTAAGGGTGCTCAATATAATTAATTTATAAAGTAAAAGGGTCACCCTCAAATCCTATTCTTTGTGGGGTCTTCTGGTCCTCACACATGGAGGAGGTGAAACCCTAGGAATTGAACTCTTCTACATTGTTGATCTCACTGATCACAACAATAATTAGCCAATTCTCCATCACCCACCTCATTTATCTATCACTACCTTTGAAAATATTAAGAAAACCAATCAAAAGTATTAGTAAGAATACTATAATTGATATCTATCTCTTTGAGATGCATCATGAATGTTGATCGCTTCGCATTACAAATTGTTACTTTTATTTTATTTTTTTATTTTAACTCTTTTATCTATAATACTTTTTTTTAAAAAAATTAAGGTTCACTTTGGCATCACATAGGGTGTGGACCCACATCCAATTTAAATATTGACTTAAATTTTTTGTAATTTAATGATAAATGAAAAATTAAATTATTTGAATTCGAAGCATTCTTTTGTATTGAGAAAGAAGATTGTGGAGTCATGAGTGAAATATTAAAGACACAACGTCGCACAAATCATTGGGCGACATACAATAATGGCAGTTGAACTTTCCATATGGGTGATTAGGTTAAGTCCTTAATTGTTTTGCCAATGAGGAAATGGGAATGGGTCCAACGGTCGGTTGCGTATTATAATCATACGTTTTGCTTTTGCATGCGATGGGGAGTGTCTCCTTCTGTAGGGTGACCACACACATGCACAATAATGATACTAATTTTACAATTATTTTAATTTTTTTAAAATTATATAAATAATAAAATTTGAATTAAAAAAATAAAGGAACATATTAAGAGAGAGTATAATTCTTGTATGAGAGCGAAAATAGTGAATAATAATTATTAAATCTTATATTAATAATCAAAATAAAAATATAAAGCTATATAAATTTTTAAATAATTATATAATTGTTAATTATATTTTAATTATAATTATTAACATCAAATCTATTGATGACCTTCAATGTTTCTCAGTTAATTAATATATTTCCGATAAATATAATCACTTTAAATTAAAATTTACTACATATAAAAATATAAAAGTAGTTAAATTATTATTGTGAAATCAATACTAAGAATTAATTGGTTTAAAAGAAGTATATCGATTCTCAAAATATTTCAAATTCAATGAGAATTTATGAATTTCATTCTTAGAAGCGTCTTTATTATAAAAAGTTTGCTATATCAATTAGAATTAGTCTCATATAAAAAGTTAGCTATATCAACTAGAATTAGTCCCATACCTATGATTGAGAAAATGTGATATATAAAATTAAAAAAAAAAAAAATTAACTGCGAAGCAAACATTGATTCATGTACATGGGGCCTCAACTAACGTTGAAGAGCCAAGGCATGCCTCATGTTTCGTGTGTTGGTGTTGGCATAATCATAGAAAATGATGTCCTTGTCTTTTACCTTTATCATTTTGATTGCCTTTTGTTTCAACTAGTGATTAATGAATATATGTGACACAAGAAATTAACAAAAATTTAAAAATGTCTTTGTTATGTTGGATATAAAAAAAGGTGTGATCTAATAAGTAGCAAAGCATCCCATAAAGTTTTTCTATATCCCAACCAAACTTTAGGTTTTTGTTATACATCACCAATTTTTGCCTATTTAATTTCCCAATTCTTTTTTATTTTCATTCTCAACAACCACTCGGAAAATTATATATATATATATATATATATATATATATATATATATATATATAATGAATCTTGCTTCTGAGTTCTATACAATATACGACAAAAACGTGACATTAACATCTGTTGTATATATATATATAATATTATGTGCTTAAGTTATGCATTTAAAATTATTCGGCCGGCACCTGGTACTTGTTTATGCTTTGGGGCTTTTTCTTTTTAAAGAGTTCTAGATTTGAATTACCTTATTTATATATACATAACTCACTTATAAGTCCCACCAGAATATCAATTTTTTTTACGTATATTTGTGTATATACAGGAGATATTAAATGAGAGTATTGCTTTTATACGAGAATAAAAAATGTTAATCATGATTATTAAATATTATGTTAATAATCATAATTAAAATATGATTAAATATTATATGATCATTAAAAAAATTACATAAACTTATATTTTAACTCTTTAATATATTATACTGGTGTATGAAAACACATTAGTATATATACCTTTACACACAGTGTTGATATGTAAATCATGTGAATATAAAATTATGACATAAATGGATATTAACGTGAAGAAAAGCATACAATATAATGAAGAGGGCCATGTGAAAATTTTACTTAATTCACTGGTGGCTGCTGCATAGCATACAATAATTGGGATTGTATAGGGGGAGGGGGGGTACCCCACTTCAGGGGACATGTTTATCAAAATTGCATTCCTGTCCCTTTTTTAAGTCTCAAGCTCATTTTGGTGCCTTCCAATCAGGCCCCACACCAAACCCAGGGCATGCGAATCATCCCTCTAACTATTTAGTTCTGATTTTAAATTCCAATTGAAGCAACCATGTCTGGTTCACATTGTTGTTCTTATATTGCGCATGAAAAATCTTCGGTGAATAATTAATGTAATGATATATTAATATATTACTAAATTTAATTATTAATATGCAATGTAATATGTTAAAAAAGTTATTAATTTAATATATAATTAGATTTAATAATATATTGATATATCATTATACTAATAATATAACGTAGACTTTTCATAAGCATGTCTCTAGAAAGCTACTAGACCTATTTCTTGTCTAATTATTTGGAAAAGAGTCCGGAGGAAAATTATTTAATACATTCAATATTTTGAATTTGAATATAAAATATTGAAATAAAAAGTTTTGAAAAAACCATAATAAATATTATTATACTACAAAATATGCGGGCTATTTTCCGCAATTTCTTTGTTATATTTATATGATTCAATTAAAAGAATAAAATTGGAAAGAAACGAAAGGAAAGAAAATTATCAATATTAAGAAATTTCGTAAATTTAAAATTAATTTCTTTAATCTTAAGCATGTTTGGACACAAGTAGTATTCAGTTTAGAAGTTTTCATGTTGGTCCAATGTTTTTAAAATCAATAGATTTTGACTGAGATGATAAAAAGCAAAAGCAAGCAGGATTAAAATCAGTATGAGTTCGTTTGCTTGAGTAGACTCAACAAAGGGATTAGTTCACAATTAATTTACAGCACTTGCTGTCTTACAAAAGATTAATTTTTTTATTTTGAAAATCTTTATTATATTAATATTAAACAAATATAAAATTCTTATCCATGTGTGGTAGGATCTAAACTTCTTATATATATATATATATATATATATAGAAGAGAATTTACAAATAATCTAGTGCATCTTTTTTAAAAATAAAGATTTATTTTTTTTATAGTAGTAAGAATGATTAAATTAGTAGATATATACATATAAAAATAAAAAATTAAAATCAAATTTATATGTAGTGAAAAATATAAAATTTTCGCCATATCGAATATCATCTAACCCTAAAGGCATTCGATGAAGATTTGATTTTTCTTTTAAACTCTTGTTTGTAACTCATTATAAGATTCAGAAACAAAGAAAAGATGCGTACCAATGAAATATCTAATAATTTGAAGATGGAAAAGGATTATATAGAAAAGCTCCCGAGCATTTACCCCCTGCTGGTTAAGAAGAAATTAGGAGAAAAGGAAAAGAACATTTTTAAATTTGAATTGAGAAGAAAATAATTTTTTTTAAATTTGAATTATATAAAAAATAATAATCATAAATTTGTGTATCTAATATTTCTTTTTTCCTTCCTTTTTTCTTTATCTAAATAAAAGAAAAAAAATTCAGAGTTTTTTTTACTCCCACCAAACAAAGCTAAGAATTTCGATATTAATAGTGACTCGTGAAGAAACTAACAAAAAGGGAAAAGAGACTAGAAATCGGATTCCTTATAAAACATCATTGCATAGGATATATAAAAAAATAATGAAATCAAAGATATAGTGGCAAATGCGTAAAACACTTATGATGTAGTCTTCACTTTTCCGACAAGCAGCCTTGAACTGCGGCCTCACCTTCCGACCTCTTCGACCAATGCACCCACCGAACTAGAATTAATCTTCTAACTAATTTTGCAGCAACAATCAAAATTAAAAGTAATAATCTTGTAGCTCTTAACGTATCGGATATTATTTTAAATATTTTATTTTCTATTATATTTAAAATTTAAATAAAATTTTAAATATATGCGTTAAATAAATTACCATTTCAATCATGTAAAAAAACAATAATTTTGTAATAACAAATTCAAATTGCACCTGACGTAACTCAAGAAAATGTATTAAAAAAGAAAAAAAAAAAAACTATGATAGAGAGATACTGAAACGCTGCAGCTAGCCAGTATCAACTTTCTTTCTCTATAATATCATTCTTCAGCGTCAACAATTTTCTTCACTTTTCTTTCTGATGCCACTATCAACAGAAAGCTCAGAAAGAAGATATAACCAAATTAAGAAAAAAAAAATTGCACATGAACCAAAAAGACTATGATCAATCCCCCAAAGCTTCTCTATGTACAAAATCAATTTCTTTTAACCATATTCAGCAGCTCTCTATAATTGAATTCTCCGTAAAATTAGTGAAAATTCAAGATGTTGTGGATTGGTGGGGATAATGGGGTTGGGTATGGGAAAACGGATAAAATCTAGGTTTTCCAATGGGGAATTCAATGGCCTTGGTATTTGTAGTATCAATGGCGGCTTTGGAGGAGGCCGCTGCCGGGACCGTCACAGCTCCTGTACTGGCGGAGGCGGGGCAGTTGGCGGTGGAAGCGGTGGCGACGCGCTCGCAAGAAGGGCACATGGTTAAGGTGGTAGCTGGTAATTGCATGTAGAATGGGTTTGAATTGGTCTTCAAAGCTCTTAGCTCTTGGAGCTCTTTGTGAAGCCTCCTATTCTCTTCTGTCAGGGTCTCGCAGCACCTCTTCAAGTACTCACAGTCCACTTCTGTCTGCTTCAACTTGGTCCTGCATCCACCCATAAAACCAATTCTTATTTCCATTTTTCTACAAAAAGAAAGATTAAGGTTTTTATTTTACATATGATCAATTAGAATTCGATGAAATTGCTAATAGACACGTGATCTATTATCAGAGGATCTGATCAGATTTACGACAGCTGCTAATTTTTTAGTACATAACTTGTTAACTAAACTTCTAATCAATCTTACAATACAAGTATAATTTGTTGACAGATCATTAGGATGCCAACGGTATAATCGATTGGTAAGACATGGAGCACACGAAAGAGGTATTTTAAAAAAAAAAGAGAACAGAATTTTTGTTGTTAAGTAGGGACACTTCCGTAGCACCCTTTTTAAGGGTGCCATCGTAGTAGTGCATGGGATTGTTAATTTTTGTTGGCTTGCCGGTTAATAAATTTAAATCTGCTCTCTATCCATTTTTAGATGTATGTAAAATTCAAAATTATTCAAAATTATGAATTTCACATGAAAACCCAAAAAATAAAAAAAAAGGTGGGTAAAGAGTGAATTTAGGTGACCGAAAATAACATTACTCACCATTATTATAACAATGAAACCATAAAAATAGAATCCAAATACATTGATATGTGTGGCTTTGTCACATGCAATCAAAGTCGTAAAATTCATAATATTATTAGTATTGACAGTATTATATTCATAAAAAATTATAATTACAATTATAACTGCAATTTGAAATTATATTTCTGACCTTTTACAAAGAATAAATCTAATCTCACCCCCAAAGTTGGATGTGAGTATAGCGCAAAAGTGACTCCAATTTTTTTCTTATTAGGAGTGTGTAGGTAAGAGGATGTGTGAATAAAAAAAGTGAGAATCGGATCGTTGTTTCGAGAATTAATGAATAAGCAAATTAAATATACCTTGCCCTTCTGTTTTGAAACCAAACTTCTACTTGTCGAGGGCGAAGATTGAGTTGGTTAGCAAGAGCAAGCTTTTGTTTCTGCACAAAAAGGTCCCATCACCAAAGAAATAACGAACAAAATTGAGTTAATTTCATTTTTTTGATGTACATATATATAAACTATAAATACTTACTGGATTAAGAGTGCTGTGTTCTTTGAAACTCTCCTCAAGGAAAGCAGATTGTTCCTTGGAGAGCCTAAGCTTTTTCCTTGTGCCACCGCCATTATCATCTTCATCACTTGCTCTTGAAGAAGCCCTTTGATCATAGGCGTCGCCGTCCGAGTACTGATCTCTCTTACCATTACAGTTTCCTGAACCACTCTGACTTCCTCCTCCGCTGTAGATACACAGATCCATCTGAAACGACGATGCGGCGCTGTTCGGAGACGATCCTTCCTCCGCCTCGTCATCGCACGCCGCCGCGGCTGCCGGCAACCGGTTCACGTCCAAGACCTTGGAAGATCCAGCAGCCTCAGCTGAACTCCCTGCATGCCAACAAAAGATACGACCAAAATATGAGCTGAGATTAAAAGCATGGATTTAAAATGAGTTTGTAGTCACAGAAAATTGCGAGAAAATACTAAAGAAAAAAGGGAACTAGAAAAAGAAAGATTATGAAATAGTTGGGCAAATAGATAAACCCCAATTTGCCAGTTTGCGAACAAAAATTGCATATATTTTTAGAATAAAATCCATGTTACAGTGAAATACAACTTTAAGATGGTTCAAAAATTAATCTCGATTAACGAGAAAATTGGCTCGAAAGCAGCCTGACAGTTAAACTGTAAAACCAAAGAAAGATAGCCTAAGAACGGTTTTCGAGGAAAAGAAGAAGAAAAAGTCGGTGTTTACCGTTTTCAGAATAAGGAGGCCATGGGAGGTTGCTATGAGCTGCGACAGGTGTGTGAAGAAGAAGATCAAGCTGCAGAGGGTTGTGGTTTTTAGGAGAAAACCTAAGGTTTTCATTTGAAACTTGTTCTTCATGCTCTTCAGAACTCTGATTTTCTCTTTGTTTGACTCTGTGTTCTTCTTCTTCTTCTTCATGTTGAGTTCTTGGACCAATCGATAAGGTGGTGTTGAAGCCAAAACCCAGCAGGTTGGAAGCTTGAACAGGCTTTTCCATGAACAGAAGAGGCTTTGTGGAGTCTCCTAAACTTAAACCAAGCTCCATAATCTGGTTCTCCGCATAGGCAATTCAAGATGATATGGAAATGGCAGATATATAAAGAGAGAGAGGAAGAAAAGATAGAAAGAGAAAGTAGGTTAAAGGGGTTTGAACTGAGAAGGCCTTGAAAGAGAGTCTTTGTAATTATAGAAGAGAGTAGAGCATGATCATAGGAGGACCCGAATGGTTACTTTTCATTATTTTATTTTTATTTTTGCTTAAAGATGTAATTAGGGGATTTCTCTTTTAATTATTTTTATTGAAAAATTCTTTTTGGCTTGCACAAAAAGGTACTTTGACGGATAGAGCTTACCAAGGTTGACTAAAACACATCAAACCCTTTTTTTTTAGCAAATATTTCTACTTCCATCCTAACACAAAAATTTCAAATCTTTGTATTATATTAATTTTAACACAAATTATAATCGCACAGATGCACTCACATATAAATAACTGTACATTTATAATTGTGAAAGAAGACTTTTGACGCGGACTGGTAATTTTCTGTCGAACAAATGCATAATATTTTGTAAGAGTTACAACTCATTCTTATCGGTTGTCGTCCTAGACGACTGAATCCGATCGGCTTACCAACCAATTCCAGGAAAATAGTATAATTCATCATCGACGGTTCAGGGGCCATGAATTATACCTGTCACCTAGGCCAACATCGGCCCAGATTCATCTTGCCCAACTTATCATACAACTTGAATATCTGACCAACCGAAAATCTATTGGACCGATTCATAATTGATCTATCTCATTTTAATGACTTAATAATTTAGGATTAGTCATATGACCAATTAATTTTTATAAATTTGAATATTTATTACAATAGTTAATTATTAAGTTACCTCATCATAAATTAGTCAAGACTACATCTCTCTTTACATAAATACATGCAAACACTTAGGGCTGTGTCTTTGGATAGGTAAATAAAGCATTTGCTTTAGGCCTCCAATTTTTTCTAAGCCCTACTTATATATTTTTTATTTTATATAGTCATTAGTCAATTAGTTGAACTTCAAATCCAACGATAATAACTCTTTTTAAAATTATTTGTATATTCATTATCATTAATTATACAATTTACAACTAATTGAGGAATAATTACTATTATATTCCCCAATTAGTTGTAAATTTTTTATATAATTATATAAAATAAATGACTAATAACTATAAAAAAATAGTTATATGTTAGTAATCCAATAGTAATTACTTTCTTGAAAATTATTTCTCAATTAGTTATAAATTTGAACGTGTTATTAAGGAGTTATATATTAGTAATCCAATGGTAATATTGTACTTGTACATTATTACCAATTAACAATTTTTAATATTATTATTTATAACAATTATTTTTTTGACTATATATATTACAAAATTTCAATACTTTCTCTTCAAATTTTCTTAACTCTCATATTTTATTCTCTCTTCTCACTCTTATTTTCATACTGTTTAAAAGTGACTTTTCAAAGTGAATTGATATCAAATTGTTACCGTAGATATATGATGTGCAATTTTCTTTATTTCCAAATTTTCAAGTTCTATTATTTCATTATTTTTTCCTACTTACTTTGCACATCTATTTTATTTATATTTTTATTCTTGTTATTATTTTATTTTATTTTTATACTTTATAGCAAGAGAAGATGTCCAATAGAAAGTATGAACATCACTTTGAAAAATTAAAGGAAAAAAAGAAAAGTTGAAAGTTAATTCAATCTCAACGTAATACTCTTGATAAATTTGTTACTATTCATAAAAGGGATATAACAAATAGTTCAATTGATGATTTATATTATATTAAGCACATTTAATAATTTTTCTTAAAGCCCCAAAATGTCTAAACACAACCTTGCAAACACTCTTCCAAAAAGGTTTCATTCTCACTCTCCGTTTCATTGTTTCTTTTTCTTATGAGTACTAATGTAATCATCGGAAAGCCTGCGGTGAACCTTCGTCTAATGTTTTCTAATAGTATTTTTATGTTTTATAAGTTCTTTTGAAGATCGGAATTCCTCTTGAATAAATAAAAAATTATCGGTTGTGGATATGAGTTTAAGAGAAAGAGAGAAATAAAATTTTTGGTATATAAATAACGAGTCTCAATAAAAAAAATGCAAATCCCATGATAAGATGTGGTATCTTTATGTTTCCTAAATTAAAACTATATAAGTAAAGAATTGAGAGAATTTAAAATTTAAAATTTAAAATGAATAGGTATAAAATGAATTTGTATCTTTTTTTTCACTAATCATTTTCTTATCTTATTGAAGGTTGAAATATATAGATACAAGTTTTTTTATGGGTTCTATTCCACATAAAAATAGATTCTATATTTCGGCGAAATAAAGTTTTTGTGTTTATCTTTTTCTAATAAAAAATATAATTAAAAAAAAGGAGGATTCAAATTCATATAAAAACTAAGGAGTCATTTGATTCATATAAGAAATAATTTTTTGCAGCAAATTAAAATTTGAAATAAATAACTTTCTATATGAATTTCTTAGAAAGTATTCAAAATTGTTTGGTTGACACAAGGAAAATAATATTTCTCAAAAAATAATTTCTTATATTTTGTTTGATTTAATTTTAAATATTCTAAGAATTGTTAATAAAATAACTACTATATTTTTAATATTATTATAACATAAATTAATAAATTTTAGTTGTTATTAATTAAATTTAATAAGAATAATTTTATCATTATATCTATAAACAATACAGGAAATAAAATTTACTTACGGAGGAGATGGATAAGTTATTTTTCATATTTTGTGAGAAGTAAAACTTCAAAAAAAGTCTTATTTCCTCTATTTTACTAAATAATAACCAATTAAACAATTCAACTTTTTCTTATTTATTAGAAAATAAAATTTCCTATACTATTAAGGCGAATCAAACAACCAATAAAAGAAAACCGTCTTATTTTTATCATTTATTATATTAAAATGATCATCACTGAAAATAAAAGGATGAAAACTAAATTTGGTCTTGTTTTGTAGCCATGACTTCACGAGGGAAGAACAACATTCTTTTTGACGAAGATCGTTGTGGCGCGCGCCTCATTTTAAGCTTAAGGGTAGTCATCGGTAATCACTTTGTTGGCTTTGAATTGGGTGGAGAAGAGAGGCTCGTACTCTCTCAGACTTTATGGTATTTTAGGTATTCTGTCTCATTTATGTTTCATTGCAATAAACATCGTTCGTAAATGGTTAGAGAGACGTAGACAAACAATCTCTCTCTCTCTCTTATAAATAAATATATTAAGTAAAAAATATTTTTATATGAGAAAAAAAACTGTGAATCATGACCATTAAATCTAATATTAAAAAAATTAACATCAAAATATAAAATTATATATTATTTTAATTGATTATATAGTCTTTTTAAGTGATCATATGACTCTTAATTATATTTCCATCCTGATTATCAATATAAGATTTAATGATTATAATTTACTTTTCTTATTTTTTATATAAAACACTCTTCTTATTTGGTATGTTCCATGCTTCTATTTACACACGCATGCATATATATATATATATATATATATATATATATATATATATATATATTAATTCATATTGAATTTGAATATGAATTTGTTAAGTGGAGTTTAATTTTTCTTAATAAGAAAATATGGATGAGAAAGTGTAAATAAAAAAATAAAAATAATGCTATGTGTGTGTCTCTGTATATATAAGGATGAGTTGATACTAATGTAAAAGTTATGACACTTGCAACAATTAATAACTTCTTACAGAATTTTTTTTATTTGATACAACAGTTTATAATATGCATTTTACATTCAAAATTTAAGAAAATTTGAATCAGAATAAATATGCAACAGACTAAACAAAATTTTCTTTTATTTGAAAGTTGTATTTTACGTCAATTTCAATTAATATTAATGGGATAGTTAGTAATTCTAGATCCACATAAAATTTCGAAAGTATGATCCACATAATAACTAAAGCTTGAATCCAAAGCTGCGTTTCGTGCAAATTTTACTTTGTAAAAAGTTGGTAATTGTAATAAAGTATTTTTTTTGTTGACTCTATAAAATAATTTTGAATTGTAATTATAATTATGATGTGATGTGTAAATTAGATTACGAAATTAAAAAATGGTTAGAACACAAAATTGTAAAAAAGAAAAAAATTACAATAGCAAGGGTTAACGCAACTATAATATTGTTGCAAGACAATGATATATTCATATCGAAGTAAGACCCCGTCGACATGTAATATATCATAAATGGGGACCCATGATAGAATTTCTGTGTTAAGGCTAACCACCCCACCTCCTTCAAGATGATAGGGGAGCCCACACTGCTTGCTGAGTTGAACAACACAATGATCCTGCTTGCAATCGGATCCCATGTGTTTGAAGAAAATTTTCCCCAGAAAACGACATCTTAACACATTGCTTGATGCTGATATGATTGCCATTTCATAGCTTCCTACAATGCAAAAAAATCGAATATATTCTAACATCATGACATATTCTTTTTATTATTCCCATTTGAAAAAAAAAAAAAAAAGACCATGGCTTACCAAGTAATTAAAAAAAAAATGAAAAACTTGCAAAAAAAAAAAGCATGTAAGATTCACAATTGTGTGCGAGACTCCTTTTTTTTTTTTTAAACAATTTCCATTTTGTAAGTACCATAAGAAAATATAACAACATAAGGAATTAACTTTCCGTGTAGTATCATAAATTATATAAAATTGTAATTTTATTCTTGAATAATAGTCCTTACATATAATATTATCTTTTAGTTGTATTATTCAAGAATGAAATTATTTATATGAAAGGTTTAAATAGTATATACATATTTAGAGATAAAATTGTAATTTTATATAATTTAAAAAATATTTTACCTGCACCGTAAAATTTCAGTGTAATGTATATTATCCAGTGTAATATATATTATCCAAACATGTGCTTGGATCCACTATTGATTGAAATAATGGCAATCAATTGAGATGATGCAACATTTCTTTCTTTTAATGTAATAGTATTCATCCATCACTTGATGTTGCCTCATTTAAAATGGCAAAATGATGGGGGGCTGCGTCTAAGACTGCCCACCAACTGCCAAAGTAATGGAAAAAATAATAGAGCAAATGAATACTGCTCTTAACCCTTCAATTTCAAGTGTCCCCCACATTTCAATCCCTTTACTGAAACAATCTCATCATATTGAATTATTGATATAACATTTGGTTCCTCCAACACCCATCATGCTAATGTCTTGACCAAAAAGGCTCCTATAGAAGATTAATAATTAGTCTTGTGATCACGAATCATGATATATATCATCATGTATTTTTACCCCCACCAAAATTAAAATTGGTGAGATAATGAAAATAAAATTGTCCCCACCAAACAAACAAATAAATATATATACATTGATGACAATAAAAGTCGCAAATAACTTAATATACTTTATAATCTAATATGATTCGATGAAAATTAACAAAAATTCTATTTTCTAAACATGAAAAAAAAGTTAATTATTCGATTCCATATTTATATTTATTTAATTTTTCTAAAATTTCTCAATAATTAAGGTCATTGTTGTGGCCACTTTGAATTTAATGGTTAATTTATATCCTCTCATTAAAAATGTTATAAAACATTACTATTAGTTTTATTGTAAGATAACTGATGTCAATCAATTCATACTCTTGTGTATACATACACATGTTAAAACATAGAAAGTAGGACAAATTATATTGATTTTTTTCAAAATTTAGTTCAATTATACTTGACAATCCTCATTTTTTTAAGTTATATACTTTTATCTTCTGAATTATTTTTATCATTATAAAATGTAATGACATTAATATTTTAATTACAACTCTTTTTCTGATATTGTTTTTCATATTTGAAATCCTCTCCGCTATATTTTCATGTAAAAATATTTCAACATGACATTAAGAGAAGATATTATTTTCATTCTTTAAAAAAAGAGCACGTTTATATCAGGGAAACGATTTTCCAACCATAGAGATGATATATTAAAAAAGAAACTACAATCTAAAAATTAACTTTACTGCATTTTATATCAGCAAAGTGTATAATTTAAAAAAAAAATGGAAGTGAGAGGTGTAACTAGGATAGACTCTAGGAAGATAAAATCTAACGTTATTTGACGAAGAATATAATGAACTTCGTTGGCTGGCTAATCATTAAATAACTAATATTATAAGATGGGTAGTTATTCATATTGCATTTCGAATCCTTATTGATTGCATGAAAGAATGATGACCCTATTTGTTCATTAACGAATTATCTTAGTTGATTCAACTTGTTATAAGTTAATAGTTAATTATATTAGTTAATTTAACTAAATGATAATATTAGTTATTTGAATAAAAATATTTGATAAAATTCTATATTTATTATTAATTCTTTAGATGTAAAATGACATAAAGACATTGTTACATCCCTTAAAATTTAAAAATAATTTTGTATGAAAAATAAATTTTTATGATGAAAGTTGAAATGAAATTTTTTGTATAGCATAGTTGAGAGAATGGAATATTTAAATATTTAAAGGAAAAAGTAGGATTAAAGTTGTGTAAATGAATATGGAAGAGACATAGGGCATTTTTTTCATTTTTGCCCCTAGCCCTAATGACCTTATATCTCTAAACTTTCTGCCAATCTTTCCTATTTTCTTGCCAACTCCCCTTTCTCATTTCCTTCTTTTCCTCTTCCTCTTCTCATGGCAAACAAGCAAAGGAACTTTAATTTATAGTAATTTCCTATATTGTCTAATGCAAACACAATAAATCCTTTTAAGTTCCAATCCTTGCAAGTTTTCTTCTTTATTCTCTGTTTTGATTAAGGGTGATTAAGGGTTTGTTTAGAAAAAGAAAAATTAGTTCCTTAACCTAGAAATTTGATGATATTTGATTAACTAGGAACAAGAAACCCACAAATTCCTTCTCATGAAGTCTCTTTCAGGCAAGGTGAGTAGCATTCTACCTAAAATACTTGTTTAAATTCTTCATTTTACTTTAAGATGATTTTTCCTAAGGGCTTGAGGAAACTAGAATATAGATTGTGATTTAAGCTTTGAATTAATATTGTGTTTTGTTCGTGGATTTTGATATTTAAGAGTAGTATTTAAGTGCTATGATGGATTGATTAAGAGATTAAATGATAAAAATATGATTTGGGGTTTATTGTTGGAATATAAATAGTAATTTTATAGAAAAATATGCAAATTGTGATGAGATAATCGACTACATTCAATAGAATTTCTCTCTAGGTTGATATAGTTAATTGTATAGTTAATTATGCTCATCAAAGTTGGCCTTCTAACTTGATGTAGTTGACTACATAGTTAACTACAACCAAATAGAGTTACTCTTGGTTCACACATAATCAATTATATAGTTAACTGTGGTTAGGCAATCCCTACCTTAGACCTTCTTAGTCAACTATATAGTTAACTATTGGGGTTAAAGTTCTTTGGTCACCCATAGTTAATTATTGTCCTATTTCATTATAATATTAGATGATTTATAGAATTAAATAGTATTGTACCCTCTTGCATATGTAAATTAAGGATAGATGACTACAAAATGAATAATAAATGGCGAAATGGGTGAATAACCTTGTTGATGCTTATGAAAAAAGTGAAAATACATAATTAGATTGTCTCAAACTATGGAAAACCTAGACAATTGGAAAGATGAACCTTTTGAGACCTTGTTTGTTATCATAATGTGAATGTTGTGCTATGAAATTGAAATTTGAAATGTCAATTAAAAACCATTGTTGCATGTAGGTTATGAACTTAAGATACAAAAATTGTGTTTGATTTTTGTTAGTATTATTTGTCATTTATAGATTGTGCATAAATGGATTGTCATGTTACCTTTATGAATGGTCATGCTAATAAGACACCGGTTATGATCTTTATTATTGTGTAAATAATAAGATTGACGATGTTAGGGTGATGATATATCTTGTGGCTATATGCATCGGATCCATGTACTTGTTTGTAAAGGGATAAAAATGACCTTAGAGGGTCAGCTTAGTAAAATGCTTTGTATATCTCTATCAGTTAAAACATATAGTTTAAACATAATAAG
Organism: Sindora glabra; assembly: GCA_020226215.1. Lineage (NCBI taxonomy): Eukaryota > Viridiplantae > Streptophyta > Magnoliopsida > Fabales > Fabaceae > Sindora > Sindora glabra. The sequence continues at coordinate 97,483,830 of CM035226.1, forward strand.
GATGATATATGATGATGATCATCTTTTTGTGTTCAGGGACCTTTATTTGGTACATTTTATTTCCTCATAGTGAAGGTACAAAGAAGGGAAAGTCCTCCTTTGCCTTAGCAATACTTGGATAACCCTTTTTGGATTTTATTAAAAGTATTTCCTCTTTTTATGTTTAACTAATCTTTGATTTCCTTCAATTTGTTTTAAAAAATTTGGCATACTTACTAAGTTTCAAAGAAACTCACGTATCTTTCTCTTTTTCTTCGAGGAATTTTCCTTTTGGTCCTTAACTATTATTAAATGTGTTGGAAGTGGGTTTGCTTAAGGGTTCTAGCATTAAGGTAAGGTGTGAGAGAGTTGGTTTTGATGTTCACGAGTATTAGTTATTGCATGCATGCTTAATCATACATTCTTAATTATATTTGAATATAATTATGATATTTTGAAAAATATGTGTAATAGTATGATCGTTTTAGCATTAATGCATGCATAGGTAAGGGTTATAGCCTGTGGCTCTTAGCAACCTCCTATGCTAGTCAGATGCCTAGGGATAGGTTGTGATAAAGTTAGTATCAAAGCATGATTTAAGGCCTAGGAATGGATTTCATTTGAAATTATAGTATAAATGTCTCCAATTGTTTAAGTGAATGGTTTAAGAACCAAACCCCTATTAGCAAGCTAGCAACTATTAAAAAGAGGGGAGGCATAGTCATTAACTTCTTTATGCTATAATTTCCAAAGGTCACTTATGACCATAAACAGCTAAGAAGAGTTAGTGTGAATATTCTTTCTATTTAAATCATTACAATACCTTAACAAAGGGAAATATTTATATTAAATGATTATTATGTTGAAAATCAATGATTGCACATATTTTTCCATATCAAATATTTAAGAAAGCTAATTTAAAGCTTGCTACTACATATGTAAATTTGGTAACTTTGATTGTGTATTGATAATGTAACACTTAAGTATTGCAATGTTTAAAAAGCCATAATAAACTATTTAAATAGTCATTGTAAGAGAGTATCAAGGTAGAAAGTCTAGTGAATCAATTGACAAAAAGGTAAAGTAGTTTCTTAATTTGTTTTCATGAACCAAGCTTGTTTAAGAATAGTTCATCTTAAGATACATAATGTAATGTTAAATTGCATTTGAAGGTAATAAGGATAAGAATCATAATTCATTGTAAACAATAAAGTTGTAGGCATGAGTTTAATAGCCTGTTATTTTAATGATTGTAAATGGATGCTTAAGAGATTGTGAGTGTATAGGTGAGAGTGACTAATTAACCTTAAGAGTTTTCATAGGATTCACAAAGATACTAGAGTGGTATGATGTAGTTGATCATATAGTTTTAAAGATTATGCTTCCAAGTTTGATGCAGTAGATGAATAGGCTAGAAAATCTTTCAATATGAATATTAGACTTGTAAGTTTGTGCTATTACAATGGTAAGGTGAACTCACTACAAAAGTTTATATATATATATATATATATATATATATATATATATATATATATATATATATATATATATATATATATATATATATATATATATATATATATATATATATACATATACATAGTGTTAGAAAATTTTAGTTAAGGATTGACTATCTAGATGGATAAGTAGTTAGTTTAAAAATTAGATGAATAACATAAATTACGAATGAGTATGAATGACTAGAGGTGTATATTGGTAAGAAGGAGAACATATAGAGTCATGAAATGGATTTTAGGGACAATCTGAGAACTTTAATGGAATCAAAATTAAAGGAAAAGTAATTAGTATAGTGCATAAGTGCATTGTCTAGTTATTAGGATTCTAAAGGATAAAGGTTGAATGTGAATAAGGAAATCCAAATTAGGGCCTTAGTGGATTAATTTGATTATGGTAGCAGTATACTACTATAGATTTGCCATTTAAAGTCACCACATTTACGTCAATTAAAGTGAAAACTAACGTATATAATAAGATGGTGACATTTTTTAAAATAAGTGCAATTTATTACATTAGTTAAAATAATAAACCAATGTTATACAACTTTATTTTCTAATGAAAAATGAAGGGTCTAACATTAAATTGACATCGAATATGTGAAATATTGATGTCTAAATGAATACCACTTTTATTTTTAAATAATCATTATTTAAAAGAATATCATTTGGAATATTAGATATTAGTTGCACTTAAAACTAACATATAAAGGAATGTCAATAACCAATTAATAATGTATTTATGATTTTATTAAAAATTATAAAAATTATTTGTATTTTAACGGTTTATTCATTTAAACTGCACTATGACATTCATGAGGTTATCACTTATAATGTCAATCAGTCAAATAATCAACATCTAAAAGATATATCAATAGGCCTAGCATGAATAAATCCAATTTTAAAATGTCAGTTATATGCTAATAATTGATGTACAATATCCTATATTACTTTTAAATTTTGCTCCACTTTCCATTTGAAGCATTTTTATGATGTCTTAGCCTCCATTAGCTAATTCTAGTGTTTGATTCTGATTTAAAAATAACCCTTTCCATCTCATGAAACTCATTTGGAGACGCTGCAAATCTTGCCAAAGGATTTGTCTCACTTTTAAAATCTTATATCTCATAATGTGTGTCCTTTAATAAAAGATAAATGGATGAAAACTTAGATACCAAGGAAGAGCCAAATCCTTTAATAAAACTTATAACATCTCCAAACGTGCTTCTTGAGATTGAATAGGAAGCTATTCTTGAATTTGTTCAAATTCTAGTGTTTATAATGGAGGTAAATATATTGTCTAGATCAATAATTAATAAAACATGTTGATGAAGATTAGTATGTTTGTTATTATTCAGATGAGATCCTTCTTCTACCTTAATGTCTCCTTAAGGGTGGAAAAAGGCTCTTATCTTAGCATTACTAAACTAAAGGTAGGCATGATGATTTAAGTCCCCTCTAACTGAGAAGCCCTCAAGTATAGAGAATTGATTATTTAGTGTATAAATATTTTAATGTATTTATTGCATTATTAAGTTGTATATATTGTATATTATAGGCATAATGATTTGAGTCATCATACCATCATAACTATTATATATTATATATGTTAAATTTGTTATTTATTATATTAGTTGATGATGCAATGAAAAGGCAGTTGTTCATTATATTTTATTGATGTAATAATGTAAAGATGTTTATGGAAATAAAAAAATTACGATTTTATAATTTTTCATGTCTCTTTTCTTATATATTTCTTTATTACTTTCAATTTGTTATTGTTTATGTTCATAACCTTCTACATTTGAATAGTTTTCTATTTTTGAATGGATAATCATATGAATGTATAATTAACTAAAAATATTACTTTCTTTCTCTTGAAAACATTTTAAAATAACTATTCGATCTAAGTTTTAAAGATTTCAGATGAAAAATAAAATATTTTGATATATTGTAATTTTTTTTCTTTTTAAGAACTAACATCTTTATTTTATGATATTTGCTTATGATAATAACTAACATATTAAACTATATTTCTTATATTCAAGTACTTATTGTTCAGCAATAAAAAACTATTAAACTATGTTGATTGTTTATATTTAACTGACATGAAAGGTATTTAAAATGGTAGTTATTTGTTAATTGATGTATTATATTCAACTATTAACATTTTTACATCAAATGTTGGATATTCCACATTGGTTTTAGTATACAACTAATATGAAATATCCAATGATATCATTTTACTTTTCAAATAATTTACAAAAATGAGAGCAAAAGTTCAAATAAATGGTAATCTCTAACTTAGCACTAAACAACATAGTGCAGAGTTTTTTAATCTTCCTCTCAAGATTCATTGTGCTATAACGAGATATTCCCACCAAAGTTCATCAAAGCTCGGATTTGATTTCTTGTTCATCTCCTAGCTTATTAAAGTTTTCTTCACTTAAGGTGCATTTGTGATGTGAGAAGTTCCATTAAATACAAATAAGAATTGTATAATGCTATGATTGTGTACCTTTATTTTTAATTGGATTCTATATGTCTAATTTATTTTTCTAGGATTTTAAGTAGATTGGGTTTTGATATATGTTTAGCAACTTCATTGAAAAATTTATATTATTCACATTTTTGTATATTCTCTGATGTGCGGATTTCTTATGTATTTATTATATTTTTGCTTCAAATTTTGTAATTATAGATTGTGAATGGATGTCTATTCATTGTCTAATCCTTGAATATGGCAAGAGGGTTGGCGAGTTTATTAGATTTTCTATAAGCAAAGAGAAAGAGGTGGAAATTAATAATGAGCTCATTTTATGTCTTTATGAGGAATATATCTATGTTAGAGAGCATCTATATTTTAAAGGCATTGATTAAAGGCAAACATAATGGATATGGTATGAGGAAGGTGAGTTATCAAATTCATCTTGTACTTATGAAGGTAATAGAGTTCACAAAGATGATGACATAAATGTAGAAGTGGATGGTTAATTAGATGATATGGTCTACGATATTGAATATAATTTCACTGAAGGTAAGGGATATGGTATGAGGAAAGTGAGTTATTAAATTCATCTTATACTTATAAAGGTAAGAGAGTTCACGAAGATGATGATATAGATGTAGAAATGGATGGTTGATTAGATGATGTAGTTTATGATATTAAAGATAATTTCACTGAGTGCCTATATATCCTTTATAAATTATTAAGTAATGTAGTAAAGCCTTCATATTTGAGTTGCACTAAATTTACATGGTTATTTATTGTGTTGAGATTATTTAATTTGAAGGTGAGGAATGGTTAGAGTGATAAGAGTTTCATGGCATTGTTGCAACTATTGAAAGAAATGCTTCCTAAAGAGCATAAGCTACTAGATCGTATTTATGTCCTAATAGGAATGGAGTACAAGAAGATATATGTTTGTGCTAGTGTGTATCCTAGAACCAATCATATAGATGATTGAAGTTATACACAATGTATTATGTTTTATTTTAGGCAATTTAATTATTATATTTTATTTTTATAATTTTATTATTATTATGCTCAATTTATAACTTAATATAATAATTATTCTTGGAATAGCTTCGCTATTCCTAAAATACCCCTAGTCAAGTATTATTATGAAAATGATAGTAATAATATATCGAGACTAGCATGTATAGTGACTGATGATTATGAATCATGGATATGTGATATCAAGTCAATACATGAGTACATTACTAGTGAATAATGTACTGGACTAACTCACTATGAGAATATTGCATGGATAGACGTGTCATAAATTATTCTCATATGATTACAAATACACATAAACCTTTGACCTAAGTCACTATGGTTCCCTACATGAGGAATTACTCACTTTAATATTATCCTATGTCACCTTTAATCAGGATGACAAGTAGGGCATTAATTAGGTGTGTCATAAATCGTATAGAGGATAGTAAGTGATGTAGATGGAATTTTGTTACTCTTGTATAAAAGAAAAATATCCTTGGGCCCCTTGATTGAGTGAGACTTAGAAAATGCATGGCCATGCTTAATTGAATTAATATGTGATATTAATCATTTATTTTAAGTCTACTCAGTATCAAGAAATATAAATTAAACATTGACGAGGATGACACATTCCATGCCTCCAGTTTAATTTAGATATTATTACAAAAGGGTTATGATGCAAAACGTTGATCATGTATTAGGTGGATGTCGAATCACAGACATTCTTACTACTTAAGTGGCAGTGATGTATTTCTAGATATCGCTTATTGTCTATGACTCAATAATGAGTCATTGTCAACGTAGTAAGAACTTACAGGGTCACATAAAAGGAGTAGGAATAAGACAATAATTAATTAAACTTTAATTATATTAATATCCAATTAATTGGACTTATTTTCGTGCATATATATATTATTAAGAATAATAAATTCACGTAATATATATATATATATATATTATGTGATATTAAAGTAATATCAAATAATTACATTATCAGATATTAGATAAATATATTATAAGATAATATTATTTTGATATTTGATAATTATATACAATTATCTAATATTAGGATATTTATATTATGAGATAATATTATCTAATGTTAGATAATTAATAGATAAGTCATATCTCTCCTCATTATCTCTAGGATAAAGATAAAATGAGTTGTTAAGTGTGATTAAGATTTTGGAAGCATTATCCTAGTAGGATTAGGATTGTGGCTTGCCTAAGTTCTATAAAAAAAAGGCTTGAGGGTAGCACATTAGAGACACGCTCATAGGCTTCCTAAAACTCTAAATCACTCAGAAAACATTAAAATCCTAATTCCTAGAGAGAGAATTGCATCATAGCAGATTCGTGGAGGGCGAGAGGTCGTTATTCACTCTGTGTGGATACCGTAGAGATGCTGTACTTTCCGGTCGGTGTTTGATTCATCCGCTTTCAAGTTTTGATCAGTAGAGACATGAGTGCCCAATAGGTAAAATCCTAATAATTGATTTATGCTTTTTGCATGGATCCTAGGTAGAATTCAGATTAAAATTTTTAAAATTCCACTGCATGTAATAATTTGAATTCCTAACAATGGTATCAGAGCTTCTTGCAAAAACATAGTTTTGATTATGTGTTTTACCGTCTTTGATGAATATTTATATGATAAATACACGTCAAATCTGTTTTGGTTTAAATAAGAAGTTACACGTTTTGATGAATGTTTATGTGATAAATTAATATCAAATCAATTTCTATTTAAAATAGATATATAAGAGATATATGCAAACTCGTGTATGATTTTGATTTCATAGATATATATATGATATATATGATTTGAATTTCAAATCTGATTATCAATTGATGAGATTAATTGTATGAATATGATCATGCATTTTTCTGCTTTATATTCAAATCTATTTTATGCGTAATTCTGAGCTTTCAAATGATAAACCCTTGAATCTATTCTGAACATGTGATGTTCTCTACGTTTAAAGCATATAACCTAGTCAGCACAGAATTAATGTGATTAATTCTGAATCTGTAAAGACTTGTTTAAATTTGTTTAATATGATTAAGTTGAATCTGGTCTATGAGGTATATGTATGCTTTAATTTATTTGAACACGGCTGGATCTATTTTGATATGATTAAAATTATTCAAAGTGTTCAAACGTAAATCCTATTTTGAAACTATGATTTGAATGTGAATCATATAGTTGAATTGTTCGACTTAGGGTGTGTCAACTATTGGCAAAATGAATTGAAATCTGAATGTTAGATGAATTCAATTTTTGGCCCGGGGGGCTCCGTCCCCTACACCCCCCGGCAAGGGGCTCTGCCCCCTTGACCCTCGCTTGGTGCTAACTCTACGTAGCGTTAAAAAATCATTTTTGCTCTTAAGGCGCTGTTTTAAAACATGATTTTATGATAATAATGTTATCAAATATATATGTCAATCATCTTGGTTACATATATTTCTTAGCAATTATTATATATAATGCATGAATATGTTGCATAGTATGGCCCTTTGAGTTTTATGGATGGATTTTAAAATACGACCTGCGTGTCGTGTCTTCCTCTGTTTTTCTAATGTATATTCTCTTCTCATATCAATTCCCCCTAAATGTAAATTTGTAATGGTAATGGAGTATTCTTGGCTTGGAACAAGGAGAAGCTAAGGAGCTATGCGACAAGAAGAAGCTAAGGAGTTAGTTAGTAATGTCATTAGAAAATAGAATTTTAGGCCATACTATGTGACATTTTGATTTCTTTATTATGTGATGATATTGATGAGCATGCATTTATTATGTGATAGAATGTGTTCCTACTATGTGATAGTTCTATTCATTGCGTGATATATGATATACGGTAGTCTATTTTATTCATTTACTTTATATGATATATGAGATATGCTAGATATATTGCATGAATAAATAGGCTAGTTATGGTGAGATCTGATAATAATTAAGTTAAAATCCTTCATCTAAAATATTAAGTCAGTAATAATTAATGATGCTTTCCAATGTTTGGCATTCATCAAGACCTTGATTGACATAAGGTAGGTTTGCTAAAGCAAGGTACCTCATTTATCTTGGTGAGATGCGACTGGATAATAGTGATATTCGAATATCAAATATTGGGTTCGACTTAACTAGGATATCTCAATAGGATTGAGACCTAGAGGCATAGAGTTGGGTTTTAGTTCATAAGATGGATTAGAACAAGTGTTGTTCACCCAACTATCCAAGAGTTGTATATGATACAATTGGCAAGTGTTGCTTGCCTAAATAACTAAGTTTTAAGTGATTAGCCAAAGCTAACTTAAGGCCTAGTGAAATATGGATCTTGGCCTACTAGAAAGCTTAGACAATATGACTTTCTGAATTAATAGTGAGGGCTATTAATTTGAATGAAATAGTGGGAGGTACATTTAATAAAAGACCTGATTAAATGTTTTAAATTTAATACTTACTTTGCATATTTCTGTCGTAGATAACCAATGGCTAATACATCAAATAACTTATCACTGCGATTGGTCCTTGAGAAGGACAAACTGAATGGGATAAACTTCCTAGACTGGTACAGGAATTTGAGGATAGTCCTCAAACATGAGCGAAAAATGTATGTCCTAGAGGAACCTGTTCCTTAAGAACCTGAAGCTACTACCCCTTAAGCTCAAAAGGATGCTTATAAGAAGCATCATGATGACGCATTAGATGTGGGTTGTCTCATGTTGGCTACCATGGACTCTGAGCTTCAGAAGCAATATGAGAACATGGAAGCTTATGACATGCTTGAGCATCTTAAGAAGCTTTATGAAGGTCAAGCTCGACATGAGAGGTTTGAGGTGACAAAAGCCTTGTTTCAGTGCAAACTGGCAGAAGGAAATCCTGTTGGGCCTCATGTACTCAAAATGATTGGGTATGTTGAGAACCTTGAGAGATTGGGTGCTCCATTAGGTCAAGAGTTAGCCACTGACTTAATTCTGCAATCGTTGCCACAGAGTTATGGTCAATTTATCATGAATTACAACATGAATGAAATTGACAAACCACTGCCAGAATTGTGAAGCATGTTAAGAACTACTGAATAAAATTTGCAAAAGACTAAGCCTAATACCATAATGATGGTTCAAAAGGGCAAAGGCAAAGGAAAAGGCAAAGGCAAAAACAAGAAGGATTCCAAATACAAAGGCAAGCCCAAGTCTAAATCCTCTGCACTGAAACCAAAAGGGGGTGTGGCTAAGGAAGGGACATGCTTCCATTGTGGTCAGACCAAACATTGGAAAAGAAACTATAAGGTCTATCTGGAAGATCTGAAAAAGAAGAAGGGAAGTGAGACTTCCGCTTCAAGTATCTATGTTATAGAAATTAATGTTTCAACTTCTACATCTTGGGTATTAGATACCGAATGCAGTTCTCACATTTATACAAATGTGCAGGAACTACAAAGGAGTAGGACTCTAGCTAAAGGCGAAGTGGACCTACGAGTTAGCAATGGAGCAAGAGTTGCTGCGCTAGCTGTAGGGACATATTATCTATCTTTACCTTCTGGTTTAGTAATAGAATTAGAGGATTGTTATTTTGTGCCTACTATCAGCAGGAATATTATTTTTGTTTCTTGTTTGGACAAGAAAGGTTTTTCATTTATAATAAAGGACAAAAGTTATTCAGTTTATTTAAATGAAATGTTTTACTGCAGTGCACAAATGTTCAATGGGCTCTATATTCTTGATCTTGAAATGCTTGTCTATAACATAAACACTAAGCGATTTAAATCAAATGATTTAAATCCAACCTATCTTTAGTATTGTCGTTTGGGCCATATAAATGAGAAGCGCATATCCAAGCTCCATAAAGATGGATTATTGGATTCATTTGATTTTGAATCATATGAAATATGCGAATCTTGTTTGTTAGGAAAAATGACTAAAACACCATTCACTGGACACAGTGAAAGAGCTAATGATCTATTAAGTCTCATACATACTGATGTATGTGGGCCTATTAGTTCACCTGCTAGAGGAGGTTTCTAGTACTTCATTACATTTATTGATGATTTCAGTAGATATGGATATGTGTATCTTATGAAACATAAATCAGAATCCTTTGAAAAGTTCAAGGAATTCAAGAATGAAGTGCAAAACTAACTTGGTAAAAGTATTAAAACACTTCGATCAGATCGAGGTGGAGAATACTTAAGCTAAGAATTTGATGACTATCTAAAAAAGTGTGGTATAATATCACAACTCACTCCACCTAGAATGCTACAATAGAATGGTGTTTCAGAAAGGAGGAATCGTACCTTGTTAGACATGATACGATCTATGATGAGTCATGTAGATCTTCCAATTTCCTTTTGGAGGCATTCTCTAGAGACAGCTACTTTTATGCTCAACCGTGTTCCTTCTAAAACAGTTCAAAAGACTCCATATGAGTTATGGACTGGGAAACGTCCCAACTTATCTTTTATGAAGATCTGGGGTTGCGAGGCCTATGTAAAACATCAAGTTTCTGATAATCTTGGACCTAAATTGGATAAGTGCTACTTTGTAGGGTATCCTAAGGAAATTAAGGGATACTATTTCTATAATCCTAGTGAAGGCAAAGTGTTTGTCGCACGAACTGGTATTTTTCTGGAAAGAGAATTTATCTTTAAGAAAAACTGTGGGAGGAAAGTAGAAATCGAAGAAGTGCGAGACTCACAAAGTAATACTAAACCTATAATAGAGCCTGAAAAAAGATCACAAGATGTTGTGGGTCAGAAACTAGCTCAAGTAACACAAGGCCCACGTAAGTCTGGTAGGATACGCCATGAGCCCGAGAGATATGGATTTCTTGTAACTCAAAATGGCGATGTTTTGCTCATGGATCAAGATGAGCCTACAACTTACCAAGAAGCTATAAAAGGGCCAGACTCTGAGAAGTGGCTTGAGGCCATGAAATCTGAGATGGATTCCATGTATACTAACCAAATATAGACTTTGGTTGATCCACCTGAAGGGGTAAAACCCATTGGGTGCAAATGGGTTTTCAAGAAGAAAATCGACATGGATGGTAACGTGCAAACCTTTAAGGGACGATTAGTCGCAAAAGTTTATAGGCAACTTCATGGTATAAACTATGATGAGACCTATTCCCCAGTTGCCATGCTTAAATCCATCTGGATTTTACTTGCTATTGCAGCTTTTTATAATTACGAAATTTGGCAGATGGATGTCAAAACTACTTTTCTTAATGGAAAGCTCCTCGAGGATGTGTACATGACACAGCCCGAGGGTTTTGTCATTCTTGAAATTGCTGGAAAGGTATGTAAGCTACAACGATCTATTTATGGATTAAAGCAAGCTTCACAGAGTTAGAATCTTTATTTTGATGAGGCAATCAAAGAATTTAGTTTCATAAAAAATGAAGATGAATCTTGTGTTTACAAAAGGGTTAGTGGGAGCATAATTATTTTTCTTGTATTGTATGTGGATGACATATTACTAATCGAAAATGATATCCCTACACTGCAAACAGTAAAGACTTAGTTAGGGAATTGTTTCTCGATGAAAGACTTAGGTGAAGCTGCCTATATACTAGGTATTAAGATCTATAGAGATAGATCAAGAAAATTACTTGGCCTAAGTCAAAGTACATACATAGATAAAGTATTAAAACGGTTTAACATGCAAGAATCTAAAAGAGAATTTTTGCCTATGTCACATGTCATAAATTTGTCCAAAGCTCAGTGTCCTTCAACACAAGATGAGAAGGACCGCATGAATAAGATACCATATGCATCAGCAATTGGATCTATCATGTATGCCATGATATGTACTCGTCCTGATGTCTCGTATGCTTTAAGCATGATGAGCAGGTACCAGTGAAATCCAGGCGAACCTCATTGGACTGCAGTTAAGAATATCCTTAAGTACTTAAGAAGGGCTAAGGATTCATTCTTAATATATGGAGGAGAGGAAGAACTTGTTGTAAAAGGTTACACTGATGCCAATTTTCAATTCGACAAGGATGACTTTAGATCGCAGTCAGGTTATGATTTAGCCTAAATGGTGGTGCTATGTGCTGGAAGAGTTCAAAGCAGGAAATAGTGGCTGACTCTACTACAGAGGCTGAGTATATTGCTGCATCTGATGCGTCAAAAGAGGTTGTTTAGATCAAAAAGTTCATTACTGAACTTGGCATTGTTCCTAGTATTGCAAACCCAGTGGATCTTTATTGTGACAACAATAGAGTCATTGCACAAGCCAAGGAACCCAGATCTCACCAACGATCCAAACATATACTTAGGTGCTTCCATTTCATTCTATAAATCATCGATAGAGGAGATGTGAAGATATGCAAAGTAATAATTGATGATAATATCGCCGACCCACTAACAAAGCCTTTAGCATAGAAAAAGCATGATGGTCATACTATGTCACTTGGTATTAGATACATGAGTGATTGGCTCTAATCCAAGTGGGAGATTATTGGTGTGTGTCCTAGAACCAATCATATAGATGATTAAAGTTATACACAATGTATTATATTTTATTTTAGGTAATTTAATTATTATATTTTATTTTAGGTAATTTAATTATTATATTTTATTTTTATAATTTTATTATTATTATGCGCAATTTATAACTTAATATAATAATTATCCTCGGAATAGTTTTGCTATTCCTAAAATGCCCCTAATCAAGTATTATTACGAAAAGGATAGTAATAATATATCGAGACTAGCATGTATAGTGACTGATGATTACGAATTATGGATATGTGATATCAAGTCAATACATGAGTACATTACTAGTGAATAATGTATTGGACTAACTCACTATGAGAATATTGCATGGATAGACGTGTCATAAATTATTCTCATATGATTACAAATACACATAAACCTTTGACCTGAAGTCACTATGGTTCCCTACATGAGGAATTACTCACTTTAATATTGTCCTATGTCACCTTTAATCAGGATGACAAGTAGGGCATTAATTAGGTGTGTCATAAATCGTGTAGAGGAAAGTGAGTGATGTAGATGGAATTTTGTTACTCTTGTATAAAAGAGAAATATCCTTGGGCCCTTTGATTGAGTGAGACTTAGAAAATGCATGGCCATGCTTAATTGAATTAATATGTGATATTAATCATTTATTTTAAGTCTACTCAGTATCAAGAAATATAAATTAAACATTGACGAGGATGACACATTCCATGCCTCCAGTTCAATTTGGATATTATTACAAAAGGGTTATGATGCAAAACGTTGATCATGTATTAGGTGGATGTCAAATCACAGACATTCTTACTACTTGAGTGACAGTGATGTATTTCTAGATACCGCTTACTGTTTGTGACTCAATAATGAGTTATTGTCAACGTAGTAAGAACCTATTGGGTCACACAAAAGAAGTAGAAATAAGATAATAATTAATTGGACTTTAATTATATTAATATCTAATTAATTGGACTTATTTTTGTGCATATATATATTATTAAGAATAATAAATTCATATAATATATATATATATTATATGATATTATTTAATATTAAAGTAATATCAAATAATTACGTTATCAGATATTAGATAAATATATTATGAGATAATATTATTTTAATATTTGATAACTATATGCAATTATTTAATATTAAGATATTTATATTATAAGATAATATTATCTAATGTTAGATAATTAATAGATAAGTCATATCTCTCCTCATTATCTCTAGGATAAGGATAAAATGAGTTGTTAAGTGTGATTAGGATTTTGGAAGTATTATCCTAGTAGGACTAGGATTGTGGCTTGCCTAAGTTCTATAAAAAGGGGGCTTGAGGGTAGCACATTAGAGACACGCTCATAGGCTTCCTAAAACTCTAAATCATTCAGAAAACACCAAAATCCTAATTCCTAGAGAGAGAATTGCATCCTAGCAGATCCGTAAAGGGCAAGAGGTCGTTATTCACTCCGTGTGGATACCGTAGAGACGCTGTACCTTCCGGTCGGCGTTTGATTCATCCGCTCTCAAGTTTTGATCAGTAGAAATAAGAGTGCCCAATAGGTAAAACCCTAATCATTGATTTATACTTTTTGCATGGATCCTAGGTAGAATTCAGATTAAATTTTTTGAAATTTCACTGCATGTAATAATTCGAATTCCCAACAATTTGTTCTAATGATTGCATATTGCACTAAAATGAGAATAAAGCTTTAGAGTACATTACAATCTAGAAAAGAATGATGACATCGATAGTAAAAAGGCTCTGACTAAGGTTTTGTGATATCTTTTAATAATAAATGCAAGGGATATTAAGAAGTTAACATAGTATGTGGTTTAAACACCACCCAAGGGCAATCTTTGACATCTGACTGATTCTTCTTAATTGTGGATAATTCATATATTATTCCAGCATTAGGTAATGAGTCAAGAAACCTTAGACTTGGACTTTGTGTTAATGAAATGAATCCTTATAGTAACATAAGTAGCAAACATTGTATATGGCTTATTATGTTAATGATCTAATCTACTTTTTTGCGTAAGTACATCATATTGTCCTTGTTGATTTTGGGGCCAAAATATCTTAGCATTGCTTATTGAAAACTTAGAAATGATATGGGAAGAAGATGTCTCAATCTATGATGCATATTATTAAGAGTCTTTCATTTTGCATGCCATGCTCTTTTACATAATTAATGATTTCCCTCTATACAACTTGTTTAGATAAAACATCAAAAGGTATATAACATGCTTTATTTATAAAAATGGTACTTATTCCTCTCAAGAGAAACATGGTAAGAAGACAGTGTATGTCGATCATAAGAGATTTTTGCATTATGACCACTAATGTCGTAGGCTAAGGAAAGCTTTCAGTAGGTCACTAAAAGAACCAATACCTCTAACTCCCTTAATTGGAGATTAGGTTTATGAATAGGTGTTATTGAATTTTTAGATGTATTACTTATTTTATTATTGATAACTAAATAATGTCTTTCATTTATTAGTTATCTATAATTTTGTATTTCAGGTTTATGAATAGGCTAAAAATGCTAATGTTATTCTTAGCAAACCTTACAAGCCCATAGGTGAGGATACTTTGTGGAAGAAGAGGTCCATAATATTTGATCTTCTATATTAGAAAAAGTTATCCATGAAACATAACATCAATATCATGTAAATAGAGAAAAATATCTTTGACAATTTTGTTAGAAAATTATTGAACATATTGGGAAAGACCAAGGATAAAGTCAAAGCTAGGTTGAATTTAAGTGAAATGTCCATTCAGAGAAAGTTAGTACCAGAAAGAAAAGGTTAATGGATGTATCTTCTATTAACTTGCCACACTCTATCTAAAATGGAGAAGATAAATTTTTGTAAGTGTCTAGTTAGTTTTAAGGTGCTATAAGGGTATTCTTCAAACATCCAAAGCTTAGTTTTAAAGAAACACTTGAATTTATTTGATTTAAAGTCTTATGATTGACATATTCTAAAGTAGCAACTATTATTGATTGTTATTCGATCAAGCTTGCTTAAATACACTAGACATGCTATCACTAGATTTTATTTCTTCTTCAATGCAATATATAGCAAAATAATTGACCTTGAGAAATTAAACGTCTTGTAATGATAAGTTGTGACTACATTATTAGTTGGAGATGTATTTTTTACCTTCACTCTTTGATACCATGGTGTATGTCATTGTTCATTTGTGAAAGAGATAAAACTATATAGGTCAATTTACTTGAGGTAGATGTACCCCTTTGACTGAAATACGAAAATCCTAAAAAGGTATGTAAAGCATAGACATCAACTAGAAGGATACATTGCCAAAGGCTATATTATTGAAAAGGTAATTGAGTTTTGTGGTGACTAACTTTTAAATGTAGATGCTATCGAACTTTTAAAGTCTTATCATAATGATAGAATTTTAGGTAATAGCATATTAGGTACTCGGGTGATAAGAATAAGCTATAAAATGTGTACACATACCTATCTTTACATTTTAGTGATGAAGTTTACCCCTCTATAGACAAGCATATAACCTTTGTATAGGGATTATATTGCACAAGGAATGATCAATGGATTCAAACTAAACATATTCGATTATTCCTCAATTAGTTCTATATTTAAGTTCTTTATCGAATAACACAATGATCAGATGTTATTTTCAAAACCATCAAATGGCTTGCATAGGGGCCACACATAAAGGTCATCTTTGATCCAAAATATGAAATTAATAAGTATTCTTTCTATATAAGAGATCAAGATGATAGGAGTACTATGCTAAATAATAAGGTTATATTAGTTGCTTAAGTTATGCATGTGAGTAGTTCTAAAGATAAGAACCTTGCTTATGCTAATATGTTATATTATATGGTCATTAAAAACATTTAGAAGTTAACTAGGGTATGTCTAAGGTATTTAAGTTTTGATGTAAATAGTTCATGAATAGCAATGATATCTAGATTAATGAGTTAGGATTTATACTAGTGAATCTTAATAAGGAAGATCAAAAGTAAGAGTCATTCATAATAGCATCCTAGATAAAATAAGTATTTTATGTCATAGACCTATCAATTATATATAAATGGTGTATAACTTTACCAAGAAAAAGATGAATTTTAAGTGATAAGGACAAAAAAGACTTAAGGGTTGATATTAAGAAGAATTCTTCTTACTTCATAGGATTACCTTCGGTGGATGATGAAGGTGATATAGAAAATTTTTACGTAGGACATTATCATGCTAACAGGATATTAATTGAAGGTTATTATATTTATATTTCTCATGCCTATATATTATATATAATAGATAACAATTTTGAATTATTAATTAGCTTTTAATACATGTTTATATTCTAATCTTCTAATATAAAACAAGTTTTATATGTAACCTTAATTGTCTCAGCATTTGGTGGTGAGAATGGAGCTTTCTAACTCAACAAACAACATATAATACTACTAAAGTTTAAAGGCACAAGTCAAGTAAAAAAATTTCTCTTCAAAAGAATCATATAGTAGTAATGGTATACTTATAACATCAATTCTAATGTACTTGTGCCCTTCTTTTGCCATAGTAGTTTTTACCAAGATTTCTATCAATGACTTTGTCATTGTAGTGCAATGTAATTTCTTTCTTTGACATTTAGAAGTATTAACTTAGTTTTTGCAACATGTGCATATTATATGTCTTCATTGTCATGATGTTTATTGTATTTTAGATATTATTTTTTTTTATCACAGTGACATTGAGATAATGTTTGATACTTTTGTCCATAATAATATTGCGTGTATAATAATATAACAGTTAGATTCTATAATTAGGTTTGGATAATGGTCTGGGTATAATGGGGTATATGTGAACACTATTGGAAAAAAATCAATAAATAACATTAGTTATTATCAAAGACTATCATTTTTTATGATATATTACATTAGTTATTTAATACAAACTAATGTTATATGTGAAATTTATGTTATGAAAGAGTGTCGATTTTCAACAGCAATTTTCAAAATGACATTTAGTTTGTACTTCATGTCAGTTTATTATAATTTATTACATCGACTATAAATGAACATCTAATGTGATTAGTTAGTTAATATTCAGAAACTAAACATGTTAGTTTTCTTGTAGAATGATGTTGACCTCATTACTTATATTCCTATGTTAGTTTCGTAATTGATGTTGAATATGCCATATTTACAACAATGTTTGTATATACTTCTAGCAACATCAAAACCTTAAAACTATCAATGTTAAAGAACAATTTTATAGTAGTGATAAAGGTAAAGGATCTTGTTTTGTAAGATTAAGAAATAGAAAAAGGGGATCCATAGTAAACTTGGTCAAGCTAAGAAAGGTGGCTAGTCAAGGTCCTTAAGGCATGATAAAATGGTACCTATTATACAACAAGATAGATAAAGGTTGATTATTGAAAGTATAGTATGAATGAATTAGTAGTATTAGGTTGAGTAAATCGAGCTATTGTATAGAGGTGAGAAGAAACATTAGTAAGAAGGAATAAGAGATGTGAGAAATGAAAGACTAGATCTTTGGGGAACGAATAAATATTATATTTGAAAATTTGAATGAAAATTAAATTAATGGCATTCAATTAAAGAGAATAGGAGCTATGAACAAATGATATATACATGAAGAATAAACTTCAAGATAACACTATTGATGATGTTGCCAGTGGACTATATGGTATAGAGGATACAAAATTTATACTTTTTAGAATTAGGTGTGTAAAGTAAGTGCAAGGACGATTCATATGAATCGAAGGTTATACTATGATAATTTCACTAAAAGGCACTATTACAAATTTATTCTTTAATGTTGGCATATCAACATTGATTAAAATAAAATTAATGTATATATATTAAAGTATAATTTAATGCATACATACATATATATATGTATATATACACATTAATAAATTAATAATTTATTATTTGTTAATATTATCATGCTAACAAACTAATTCAATGTATTAACCTAATAGCCTAATAAAATTATATTAATGAATTAATCCAATAATCTAACGAGTTAACATTTACTAGTTTCGGTCCTTTATCTAATTAGTATGACTAGTCCTAGTCTTTTGTTAGGTTATGCTACTATTATCATTTTCCATACCAATACTAAAATTTTAGTTTTAGATTAGATAAAATTATATCAATTTTAGATCAACTCGTTTTGATACCTTTAAATAATCCAGTTTGAATTTTATTGAAAGTATTTCCCTTTTTATGTTCAACTAATCTTTAATCTCCTTCGATATGTTTTAAGAAATTTGGTTTATTTATTGAGTTTCAATGAAATTCACATTTTTTTTTCATTTTTACTTCTTCTTTTTTTCTTTGAGAAAATTTTCCCTTGCGTGCTTGGCTATTGTTTTACAGTGGTCACATGTCCAGGGATGGATCATGATAAGCATAAGTGGATTTTATGACTCATTTAGGTATATATATGAGTAAGTATATATAAATTACATATATATATATATATATATATATATATATATATAAATTAATCTTATTAATTTTTATTTTTAATGTGAAAAATTTTAAATTTATTAAAAAATTATATAACAAAAATTTTAACATGTCATAATAATTATATTATTAAAATATTAATTTTATTATATTAATTTATTTATTAAAAATTAAATAATTATTTATTATTTATAAAGATATTTTTATTCTATTTTATTTTAAATTAGTACGTATGTGATAAAGGATTCATAGTAGTATAATAGTACATATATGCTCTTAGCATATTATGGCTCTTCAATTTTTTAAAATTAACCGATTAAATCAATTGTTTATCAAAATCATAAAATAGCTTCAATTATTTTTAAAGTTGATAAAAATGCTATTAACCAAATATCTTTAATATATCATTAAAAGTATAAAATAAAGAATAAAGAATTATTGCTCATAATATATATATTTTTTCAGTTTGTAATGTGACAATTTATAAATACGTGATAAATGATAATGTATAAATAGATGGTAGCGTAAATTTGCCCTATGTGGATCAAAATTAAATTCCCTTTTGAAAGCGATTACACATACAAAATCATCATATTCATTTGTATGCAATTAATGATAAAGAAAATGGGTGCACATTACAATCGTTGGAATCGTCAACCCTAATCATATAGTCCAAGCTATGATCGTTGGCGTTACCTCACAATAAAACAACGTAGTCGGCTCCTCCACTAAAGACATAATTTAAAATATAAAGTAGATTATCATAATTGTTAAAAAAATTAAAGAATAAAATAATTATAAATTATAAATTATAAATTATAAATTATAAATTATAAATTATTTTTTATAATTTGTTATCATCAAAATTTTAGTTTTTATTTTTTATTAATTCTTATAATTATTTATTTTATTTTTTAAAATAAAATACACTATTTTTTTTTTAAATAATAGGAATGATAAAATTACTAGAAATATATATAATAGAATCAAATAATAAATTTTGAATATAAAAAACGATATAAAATTTTTAAGAGAAATTGAATACCTTATAGGCAACATCTATTGACGCATCACACATGTTAAATAAGCCAAGTTCGGAATGACAACGGCTAAAGAGATGTCATTTATCTTGCGTTAATACACAAATGATCCTAAGGAGAATCCTTTTTAAGCGAGGGATTTTTATTTCATACACCCGTGGTATAGTTTCATTTACACTAACAATGCACAAAATTGCACCACATGTCTTATGTATAATTATTTCTAAAATATGGTTTATTTTTTCCTTAAAAATTTATTTAATTTATCAATTTAAAATTTCATGTTACATATCTTTTATCATTTTATTATTTAAGTTTTTTAAAATAGTGAGGAATTTTTTTCAAAATTTATTTCTAAAAAAAGTACAACTACATTAATTTTTCTTCCTTTTTCTTTTTTAATGTTTTTTAAGTAAACGTTGAAGAATTGTTTCTTTTCTAAAATTATTCCTAATAAAAAAGTGCGATTATATCGATTAACTTACCTTTATTTTTTAAAAAAATTTAGTTTAATAAAGCATAACAATAAATATTTTTTTAAAATTTATTCCTCATAAAAGAATTTGAACACTATAGTTAAAGCTGTAATTGTTGCATCCCTTCATCCAAATATATGAGGTCATTGTATTTTCATGGAATCCACACTAGTCAACAATTAGGGTTGCAATTCCAATAATGAATTCAGATTTAAAAAAATAATTTATTATGATTTATAAAAAGTATAAATCTTAAAATAAAAAGGATAAAATTAAAGAAAATTGATGCATTTTGCACATTTTTTATAAGTAATAAATTTTGAAATTTTAATCTATAATTTATTAAAAATTTTAAAACTAAAAGAATAAAGTTATTTACTTGCGGCATTTTTTTTTTGTAAGCAACAAACTTAAAAGATTTATTTTTTATAGTTTCCTAAATTTTGAAAGATAAAAATAATGAAAATTGAAAATGTGGAACATGTTTCATTGATAAATTAAATAAATTTTTATGAAAAAAAATAAAAAAATAGATCATGTCTTAGAGGCAATTACACGTAAGATACATGGCACAATTCTTTGCACTGCTGGTATAAATAAAACTAATCCTTATGTGAGATTATAACTTCATGGCCAGATGCATTTTCTATCCTACATTAATTCACATGTTCTATTTCATTTATTCATTTAAATTTTGATTTCGAATATTTATGTATATAAAATGAACAATTTTATTTTAATTTAATGATTTTGTACTTCTCAGAATTTGAAATCATTGAATACTCAAAGGTTTTAGGCCTCTGAAAAAAGTTAAATTTTTATAAAATTTTAATTGAAAAGTCAAAATTTGCAATTTTAATGTTGCAACTTTATCATAAAACTTATATGTGCATATGACTTTTTGCGTATCACAAAAATATAAAAAATGTAACAACTCAATCTTTCAAAGTTAAAAAAAATGAATAATATTTTAATTTCAATAAAAAAATTGTAGAATTTTATATAAACAATTACAATTAAAATTGAAAAAGTATGTATTAAACTTTTTTCAAAATCGTGCCCAAACATAAATCTTAGTTGAGACTTTCTTTCAAATCTGAATGGGAATATTATCAGATACGATCGGAATTCAGTATAAGAACTGTAACTATAATTAGGAAGGAAATGTAATTGTGGGTTATGCATTTGGTAGTCACTAATAATCTCTTACAATTTTAAGAAAATAAAAATCTATTAAATATATTAAATGAACCTAATAATTGTTATTACTTTCATTAATAAATAATATATTAAATATTTTATACACTATATTCTGATTCTTACTTGGGGTAAAAAATAAGATGATTTTAACTATATATGGAAATATTTCTTGTTAAAATATATTATGTATTTTTTGGGTTTTTTTTAATATTATATGTAGATAATGTTTTTTTTTAACTAGAAATTTTCTAATCAATTGCATTTTTTTGTTTACTTTATATCGAAGCAATGATTTTCATTGATAATTTATAATATTTTAGTATTTAGTGCAATAATTTTAATTAATTTTTATTTTTATTTTAATGTAAAAAATATTTATTATTCTTTACGATAAATTAATACATAGATTCATCTAGAAATATGCAAAAGAAAATATCAAATATTTATAACTATAGAGTTTATGAAACAGTTAATCATCAAATGACGAAAAAAATTAATATATTAAATATAAATAAATAAATATGTTTTATATCATAAAAGATACAAAATATTTTCATATGTTAATTACCTACATATCTACGAGGACATTATCTCTTAGATAATCAACAATATTTAATGTTTTTCCACTAAAATTAAAAGAATATTTATCCATATATATTACAAATTTATAATATTTTAGTATTTAATGTAATAAATTTAATTAATAATTACTTAATATATTAATTTATTTTAATGATACTTATTTTTAATTATAAATAAATAATAATTAATGGGAATTTTGTTGGAATGTTGCATTGTTGCTCATGATTTTCACTAACCTTTTATCTACCACTAGTAAGAAGCTTGATGGATAATTGGAACTTTTTTTTTTATCGTGAAGTGAGGCATATTTTTAATTTAATATAATATTAGAATTTGTCAACTCATAAGTATAAAATTATTATTTTTCCTTTTTTATGATTAACAAAAATTGTTGCCTATGTATAATGGGAGTAAAAAAAGAACAACCGACTTTTAAAGAAAGTAAAAAAGAGTGTTGAACAACTTATTTAAAAGATACTCTCTTTATTGCTTTTTATCTGTCGCATTTTGAAGAAGATTTTTGTTCCTTTTTATTTATTATTTTAGAATTTGAATGAACTATTAAATTTTTTTTTTCAAATCTATTCTTCTCTTTCATTAATAAATACTTTATTATTCTACACTTTTAGTTAACTTGCATTTATTTCTTTATATTTTTCTTTCTATTTTCAATTATCTTAAACTTTGTACATAAAAGATAATGTTGTAAAGTTTATTAAAAATAAATAAATTCAATTACTTTCGTAATATGTGTAAAATTAATTAATAACGATAAATAAATAGTAACAGATGAAGTAATTTATTAGAAGCATTAAATAATAATATTAAAAGTTAATTTCTTAATTAATACTACTTTAAATTTTTTTGAAAATTGTAAATAATAATAAATGATGATATTTGCTAAATTTTAAGTACAACCTTAAAGATTATGGTTGACAAAATCCTAATTAATATATCCGTCCGTTTAGGTATGTGGGACCAACTAGTCAATTGCTGCTACGGCATTCAAATTACTACCAGATATGCTTATCGGTAGACCAATGTATTAATGCTCTCGCTCACTTTTTTATAATGATGTTAAATGCACCTTTTTTTTTATATTTACTAATTATATATTATATTATTGTGGGGTGCATTAAGACAACTTTAGATTTAAATCTCATGTGATGATTTGGCCTTACTCATCTACGAATCCGAGGCCACCACTATAAATTATATCTGGATGCATTCTTATAATTTTTATGTTCACAATTTATTTGTCAATTTAAACTATACACGAAAAGTCAATAAAAACCATTTTTTTCAATATAAGACTATAAGATTTTGACTCTACTTAGTGCAGATAGCTTGACAGTTGATAAAATAATTAATAATTAATAATTAATAACTGATAAAATAATTGATTATATTAAAAATATTTAGTAAAATTAATTGTTGAATTAATTGAAAAATATAAAGTGACATTAAAATATATGTTAATATAAATATATATGTATTAAATTAATTTATATTTATTTTGAGATTAAATTATATTAATGTTATTAAAATATTCAAAATAAGAATATAATTATCTAAAATTTAATTAATCATAATTATGTGATTACATATTATTTATTTATTATTCAAAATAATAGTATAATAACCTAAAATTTAATTGATTATATTTTATATCATCATATATATATCTATTTTTTACTCACTTATTTTTATTTATTTATATTGAATTGATGATGATATGTCAAATATTTATTTAAATAATTAAAACATAGGTGTCATTTAATTAAAAGAAGAGGGAGAGATTTTTTAAAAATTTGAAATATTATTTGCTTATAAATTATAAAATATTTTGTAAAACTTATCAAATAAGAATTTATTTTTTTAAATGGGAAAGTACATCAAATACATCTAAATACTAATTTATAATTTATTGACTTAATTATTATATCATAAATTAATTTATTTCTTATGCCAAATATACATTTTGTATACAAAATTATATTTATTTATATCAAAATTTCCAAAGGGAGAAAATTGCAATATCTTTAAAGAGGCATTGAAACATTACACAAATATCAAACGAAATTAAAGGCAAGGCCAGGTAGGTCGCCACATTGTGTGGACATGAAATAAAGCCTACGTGTGGAAAGGATGAACGTTAGAGTGGGAGTGGAGGCAAGTGGGATAGAATAGGGTTAATCCCAAAACCGGTCCGTGGAAATGGAAGGCAATATTATCACTTATCAACACATCCACCAATGAGAGTGCGCGTCGAACTCATTCAATCGCCATTATTGCATCTTATCGCTCCACATTTTACCGTACAACTTCCTCAATTCCTATTTTGGAAAATTTTGATTTTAATTGTCACGGTAAATCTATTGATTGTACACCAACGTTGGTACAGTGGATGGATACAGGCCTTAAGCGTACTTTATTTATTGCTCTTTTTCATTTTTTTAAATATTATTGTAGTAAAAAATTATTTATATTTGTTTGTTATTTTAAAAATTAAAACTATATTTATTATCTTTTTTTTAATATTACCTCTAATATTTAAATATATATTTAATAATTTTACTTATCAGTTAATTTTTAATAGATAATATATTAATAAATTACAACTCATCTCTTTTGAAATTAAGATTATTTATTAACTTTATTAATTAATATATCTTAATATTAAATGATACTTAAAAATGAATAGAGGAAATAATAGAGATGTGAATTTTGAAAATTACTCTTATTAAGAGGGAAGACATTCATTAATATTCTAATCTACAGGATAATTGATTCACTTTCCTATCATTTTTTAAATTAAAAAAAAATTGATTATACCATGCTGCACATAATGTTAACATATGAGCTTTTAATTTTTCCACGAAATATTTGAGATAAATATTTAGCACGGATTTTATGGCCCATATAATATAAATTTAAAGATTATTTTCTCGATTGCAATTATTTATTTAATTATCAACTATTAATTTTTTACTGATAATTATGATAATTTGCTTTACCTTTTTAAAATACAGCTCGCACCTTCGCTATATAAATCTAATCTAATTTTATATATATCCTTCTTATCAAGACAATGTTACAATATTCATATGTAGGTATTGATATGAGTAAAATGCCATTGATATCTTTGGGAAGAATATGTGTGCATTCAATAACTCGGTTAGACAGCATTATTATTAAAAGGAATTTATTATTTATTATTCTTATTTCAAATTGAAATTATTATTTTATCAAAAAATGCAAAAATGCTTAACTAGATGAAAATAGTAAATAAATAATACTAAGTCGGTCACACCATATCACAACGTTGCCTTACCTCACACATTGTGGATTGGAGCGACACTTAATTAATGGTTTCACAATAAAATCGGGTTTAGTTCACAAACCAAACAACTTCAATTCCTTTCTATGTCTTTCCGTGCTGAGAAAATAAGATTGAGATTCAAAGATAAAAATTCGATTAAATTAAAAAGATAATCAGGTCAATCTAAATTTTAAGTAACTACGTGCACACACATATTCACACTAAAAATATAGATGCACTAACTATATATTATAAATTAACGTTTTTGCACATACATATTCATAAGTGATTTAACTCAGGAATAATCCGATGTTTCCCAATAAACAAAATTAATGAGGCTAACACTAGTTTTATACATTCTATATATAATATAGATATTACAGTAAGTCAAGGCAACCATAATCAAGAGGAGTGAATTTAATATGTTTAAAAATAGAATAATTTTTTAAAACCCTATTTGAAAAACTCTTGATTTTTATAATTTATGAGAATGATCAATTCAAACAAATATAAAATAATTTAATAAAGAGATTTGCATATAATATATAATAATTCAATACACTTGTACAAAATAACTTATGCAACTATGCATTGATAAAGTATTAAGAAGCATATGTATAAATAGATCTCTTCCATCAATTAAATTATCAAAACATTAATATAAACTTGAGAGCATAATATATTTAACAAATTTCATTGATAAAAATAGATGATAGAATCAAACATAATGAATGTAAGAAAAGGGAGATCAAACACAATAATTTCTAGTGATTCTTTCTTGTATATCTTCTTCAAGATTTATTTGGGTCACTGCTTCACTATCATTTCAAGTCTCAATTGAAATTTAGAGAAACCTTATAAAATTCTTTCTCTCAACATAAGTAATTCCGTTTGAGATTTCTCACTCAAAGCTCTTAATATCTAAGACATACCTTACTTTTGGTTTTCTAGGGATTTGTCAACCAAAATATATGGAAATTAATACAAGATTAAGCACAATTCGAATGAACTCTCTTAATGAGAAGATGAAACAAATGAAACTTTTAGAATATGAAAATTTTAAAATGAGTAGCTCAAATCATGATTTTGATAGAACAAAGAGTAATCGGGGTTATATTATGAATCTCATATCAATATGTTGCATTTGATGTTTTTCAACTTTTGTAAGAAGTTTAGAATGATTTATATATGTTTGGAATACTTAGAAATAAAAAAAACTAATCGTGTTTTGCCATTACACTACATAATTTTTGCATTAGAGCCCATTCAGAGGCTAATAATGCGCTATTATATCCATAACAGTTGATAGTTAAACTAACACTACCTAATGTCAACTTTAAATGACCTTAACATTTTCATTTTTAGCCCATTTTGAGCAAACAATTTATTGTTGAAAAGGTTTTTGAGTACACTTTCAAATAACATGACTTTCATACTCATGTATTATGTAATTTTTGAGATATGATTTAAATAACAAGCAAAGGTTAAAAAAGGATGAAATATAGAAAATTGATTTTTAAACTTAACTTGATAAACTCATTATTTTTGCATATCTTGATTATTTTAAACAAATAACTTGTCTTTGAAAAGTTCTTTAACTTTATTTTCATAAGAAATAAGTTTGAATATATTATAGCGTTTGTAATTTGTGAGATTTATTGAAAAAGCTATCATAGGTCAAAATTAAAAAGACAAAAACTCATATCTTATTTGTCTTTCAAATATCTCATAGGTTATTTTGTAAATATATGAATGTGAGACACTTTTTTAAAAATATTTTAATTTAGAAATATGTTTAAGTTGTATATTATGAAACTATATTTTACTAGAAAATTTAAATAAAAAATGAAAAGTTGTATCCAATAAAGTTCTTA
Organism: Sindora glabra; assembly: GCA_020226215.1. Lineage (NCBI taxonomy): Eukaryota > Viridiplantae > Streptophyta > Magnoliopsida > Fabales > Fabaceae > Sindora > Sindora glabra. The sequence goes on from CM035226.1 coordinate 97,511,294, forward strand.
GGCTTTATTGATACTCCCAAACTTCCAAAATTTGAGTATTTTAATTTTTCAACACTTGAATCATCTTTTGTTTCTTGCCTTACTACTATATTCATACTTGAGTTAAATATAACAAGATCTCACATTATTTTACTTCAATGCTCACTCTCTTTCTTTGTGACAATAAAATAAGATACATATAAAATATTTTGACCTATATAATCAGCCCACTCAAATATATCAAGATGAAATGAATGATTCATATATAAAAAAATTATGAGAAATTAATATAAGAATATACAAAGCTATTATATCATGTATATTGATTAAACATAACATAACATGCTTATTGAATTTGTATATAACATAATACTTTTAGCACATAATGAAAAATAATTTTTGTATTTAAGTATAAAGTCATGCAATACTATTACAACACTCATTTGTTATCAACAAAACTAATAACGTATTGATTAACAATTACATGGATGGGATAAGTAGTAAAGTTTTTTAATTCTATCATTAAACCAGAAATTATAGAACTATTATTTCTTATATTTTAACAAATCAAAAAATTATTTCTTAAACTTTTCTATCCACACAACCATAACATTAAAATATTAATACTAGAAACATGAACTGATAGTACAAATTAGCACACCGAATCATGAACTGATAAACCCATACAGATAAAGAACAAACCTATTTCAAAGATAGCAATCATTATTTGATTGAAGTTCATATACATATGGGATAGATAGAGAGATAGATTTGCTTTGTAGATCTCGTTGATAACAGACGAGACATATAATCTAAAAGATAGATAATGTCGAAGTGGAAGGGTGTGAAGGAAGAATAGTTCGATGAAGTGAGTGCTTGCACGAAGCAATAAGAGACTAAAGAGACCCAATTAATTGGTGAGTTTGCAAATATAGCGCTGTCGGGTGCGTTGGATTGGGACATACATACAACAAACGCATCATGGTCTCTCCCTAATCCTTTGTCATGAAAATTTATCATTGCTTTTGTCTGCTTCAATCATTCACACAAATATCACACACTTTGTTTCCTACGTTATACATATAAAAACTCACATCCAGCAGATATAGAATTTTTTTATAATGATAATAAGGAGGGGAGGATTTCGCCATCTTACTAGCTAGGGTGTTAGTGGCATATTGTAGTCATTGTAGATGCCCATTCAAAAATTACTGCTAAATTCAATTGGACTAAAGTAGTAATTTTATCAAATTTAGAATTTGATTGTGATTTATAAGTATCCAAATCAATATTCTAAATTATAATCTACAATTGCAATATTCAGCAATTATGTGTCATAACAATTATATTTTTTTATATTTATAATTTTATCAGTTACAATAAAATCGCAACAACGATTGTAACTATAATTTAGAACCATAATCCAAAATTTAACTATTAAGACAATTTCAGTTGTAAATTTGTAATTGATATGATTGTTAGACAATGAAATTTGATGAACCTAACGTTAAACCTGACACAATTTCTATCTACTATAAAGTTTTGACATTTGTCTCTCCTGAACTTAGCCTTCTGAACATTTTTACTGATAGAAAAGTATGTGCATATAATCTTACGTTTGTATGAATGTATCGTTATCACCTTATATGCCATCAGACAGCTCCTTCTGGACCCACACTACAACGCAAGTTGCTGGATGATAAACTCAAAATGCCCATAAAATTATATATTATTTATAAGCTAGTATATAAATAAATAGCCGGTAGACGGATAATTAATCCATTTAGTCTTCCCATTGCTGTCAATCACAGAATGCGGGAATGCAAACCCCAGGGCCCTCCGCATGGCCTGCATTCTAATGATGGATATAATGCCCAACATTTATGCATGTATCTATTGCTGTCTGCTGTTACCAAAGCCACTAACAACAATCAGCAGGGATTTTTAGTTGGGAGCTGGCTTTGTTGAATTGTATGTCTGATTAGGCAGAATATGCATTGGGTAGTCTGGTCATTTTCCAATATATATATATATATATACACACACACGTATGTATGTGTATGAAGGGGAGAGAGAGAGGAAGTGTGTGTTGCTACTAAATACTAATTATGTTCAGTGGTGAGCATTCCTAAACAATTTTGTAAAAAAAAAATTACATACCAATGAGTTTCGATACCCATCCTTGAATTTGCGTAGTTGTGCTAAAGTTTTCGATCTATTATACTTTTGAGTTTTAAATATTAATTCATAATTTATTTTGTTACTTTTTATTGAATATTTTTTTTTTGTTACATGCAGTTTTGCATGGCGAATGTGGTAATCAACTTGTCATTGCAAGCAAAGCATAGTTAGTTTTATAACAACAAGAATTTTGGTTTAAAGATAAGTACAAGTATAATAAAAATGTTTTCGATAAAAAAATATGATTAAAATTTGGTACAAATTCATGATCAATAAATATATAAGTATCTAACGATTAAAAACATTTGTTATTAAATATAAGGGTTTTGTTATCAATTTTTCACGTATTATTATGCATTAATTAAAATAGTTCACATAAAAACAGAAGTTATACTTCATATATGATATGTCGTGAATTGTGAATACATATAATTTTCAATATTAGAATTTAAAAAATTTATTGGGTTGCAAAGTGAGGTAGCTTTTGATCTAGGGACAAAGCTTTATCCTTGAGATGTCTGGTCAATTTTCGGGCCTTAACATTTTATAACCAGCTAGGTCAAGGTTCAGGTGTCATTTCACTCTTCACCACAACTCATTAACTAATTCTTCAGCATCAGAGGGTTCAAATTTCCCCTTAGTTTTAAAGTTTCATATCCTAGTCATGGATAAATCACTCAAGTTTGATCTATAAGTAGTAACAATTTCTCTGGAAAAACTCCTTTTGCAACAATTCTGGTCGGTTCCTTAACCATGCCATTATTCAAGATTCATTGGCTCACTCTTCAAGAGAAATGTAGTCAAAGCCCCAAATTTTTCCTACTAGGAAAAGATTTCTAGTATTATATTAATATTAAAAGTTTAATACTACTTTCATATAAATATTGTTAATTGTACTATCATTCTAATTCAATAATTTGATCTGACAAAAATATCATTTTTTCTAATAAGAAATAGTTGTTTTTAAAGAAATCAGACTGCTAAGTTGAAAAAATATTACATATAGCAACATTTATATGAAAGTAACATTAAGTTTTAATATTAACGTAGCACTAGAAATTTTTTCCTCCCACTAATTGGAAGCTTAAGGCTTCTTCTTTGATAGGTTTCATTTCACTCTTCCCGCATGGTACTTTACTTTGCTATCAGTTATACATGAGTATTTAGTTTTGTAAGGTGATCATTGTTGATTCACATTGGATTCTACCACGACAAGAAAACTATAGATTTGCATTGGAATTTTAAGACCAAAAAACTTTTATCTCAATCTGAGATGGAATTGTCACGGAATTTATGCCATTAATATTTAAAAATAATTTTTTTATAAATTTGTGATGGAATTGGGATAGATATTCCATTGTAAAGGTAAACCTGTCCCAATTCTATTGTGAAAATAAAGTTTTGAATTTATTAGAAAAATCTTTTTAAATTTGTTATAAAATTAAGACTAATTTTTTGTCGCAAAGGTAAACTCATTCCAATTCCATTGCTAAATCAAATTTTTGAATTTTTTTGAAAATCTTTTGAAATTTGTGTTGAAATTATTCCGTTTCAAATTTGAACTTGTCCTAAAATCAATTTTTTAAATTTTCTTAAAATTTTTTATTTTGTGATGAAATTAGGATGGAAAAATCATCTTTAAATCAATTTTTAAAATTTTTTTTGAAGAAATTGAGTTGTAATTTGAAATGCTTTCTTTTTTTAAAATATTAATTAATATAAAAAATAAAAATTTTAAATAATTTATTTATTTATTAATTTTGATTTCTTGTGATTTTGAAAATTATAATATTTAAAAACTTAATTTTATTAATTAAAAAAATGAAATTTTTTTTGAAAAGCTTATAATTTTATTATTTACCAAATAATTATAATTTTTATTAATTTCCAAAATTGTGTTGAATTTTAATGAATTTAATTTCCAAAATATTAATTTCATTAATTCAAAAAGATATTAAAAAATGCATTAAAAACTTTTAAGTTATATAATTTATTTATTAAATTTAAAATATAAGTCTTCAAAATTAATTTCAATAACCAAAAAAACAAAAGTTCTGTTATTATATTAGTTTTTTATATTTATAATTTTTTTGAACTTGTGATGGAGTTTTGAAAAATATAACTTTTGAAACTTTGATTTCATCATTATTTTAAAAAAAATACAGGATTGAGGTGCAAAAATCATAGGGTCTTTGGTGAAGAACTTCCTTATTTCTCCATTATGACTCCAGAATCCCTACGTACTTGAGAGACGTTGCCCAACCCTTCCTTCCTATCATCCGTTGGCGCTTGCCCACCAAATTTTTATTGCTTCTTTGCTCAGCATTTTTGCAACTCCATTTGTTAGCATTTGACATGCGTGTCACTACACATCAAAAATTAAATTATTACTAGTTTACTGAAAATAACATAATATAGTAAGACAAATCAAGTTATACTTTAGTGATCCCTTTAATTATCTTTTTTCAATTGGCTTACTAATAATAATTATACAATTGTTTAAGCTTTTTTATGCACTAAAAACAAAAGAAACAGATGCAAATAGAAGTAAAATAGTGGTGAAATAGAATGCAGGAAAAATTCAAACAATATGCAAAAAGCAGAAAATAGAATGCGGAATGAACACAAAACTAAAATTAGGGGATTTAATTCAAAATTGAATTAAATGTATTAAAGAAAATAAAAAAAACATAGAAGTAAACAATAAGAAAGAAAATCAATATAGTGGAATAGTCAATTCAAGTGTTTAGCCTTCTATGAATGAAGAATAAGAAAACTAGAAGAAAAAGAAAAGTTATCTGTTAAATTATGTAATGTCTCTCATGTGTAATGTGTTTTTGTCTTTTAATTTGACTTGATAACTCTCACACCTTATTGGACCTGAAACCTATGCTTTTTAGATTTATAAGAATAAGGTCTTGCTAATTTTTAGAAACCTAGAACTTATTTTACAAAAGCAATGAATTACAAGAATTATAGTAGTGAGTTCTTGTAGGTCTAACGTCCACTGAATGTAGGACTACTAAAACTATGTAGTTTTGATAAATCATGAATATGAAAGTTTTAAAGATGGATCTTAAGAAACTTTAGGTATTGGTTTCACATCAATTAAACCTCTGTACCTCCAAATATGGTTCAAAAATCAAAGTTGGCTTAATTAGAATATAAATAAGGCTTCAAGTTCTTAGTTAAATAAGACCTTCCAAGAGTTTAAAATAGGCTTTGACCAAAATATCAAAATTGTGGGCCCTTCTTTAAACTTTCTAATAATATAAAAATCACTCCAATATGATATGTAGAGGCCATGATATAGCCAAAAACTTGAAACAATGTTAAAATCTAGCATTAACCGAATAAATTTAAAACATTGTAACACCAAACCAAAATTATAAAACAAGGGCAATTCTTATGAAATTAAGCAAATGCACATGAAATAGAAGGAAATAATATAATAAAAATCTTCAATATCAAATTCTCCCATATTTAACTCTTGCATGTTTTTGGCTAAGATATAACTTTAATCAAAATTAAGAAACAAAAACATTTATTTTTCAAAAAATTTCAAAATCACAAATCCATAAGTAAGAGAGAAATAAAGCAAGTAGGAAACATAACATGAAGAAAAATCTTGATAAACTTGAAACTAACTAATATAGTAACTTCATTTAAAAAGAGTAGATTAATTATGGTAGATTTTCACAAAATTTATTCTCTAACTTTCAAGTGTTTAGGTAAGTCCTTCACTTAAGTTCATTCCATGAAATTATTCTACCATATGCTTGCTAATCATCTAATCTCCACTACTCAAATCACATGTATACCATAAATTAAAAGGATTTTATTCCAGGTTGTAATGTGGTTAGGGAAAAGGAAAAAAAATAAAGATATAAAAGTGTAGAAACTAAAGAAATTAATAGAGTACTTAAACCAAAAACATACAAGCCAATCATAAATAATTATAACTCAACACAAGAAGTCAAATTAAAGTTCAAATACTCATCAACTTCTTTTTTTTCCTTTCTTCTTCTTTTCTTTTTTTTTTTCCAATTTCATTTTAACTTTTTTCTTCACTTCATTTTTTCTTTTTTTTTTATTTTTTAACTAACATTTGAATTTGAAGTTAATGACTTTTCTTAACACATAAACTCACACACCCCTACACTTATTTAAAAACCTATCTCATAAAAGTTCAAATGCTCTACTAACCCTTAAGATTAGATGAAGACATTTATTTTCTATTGAAAAAATGTTCATGGACTAATTAATAAAGAAAAGGGCAATTAAAGTTCAAGAGTGCTAACAAAGGTAGAAACTCAAGTTTGGCTATTTAAGTCTATCTTAAATACAAAAAGAACGCTTTTATTATTTTTATGCATATATGTGCAAATGTAATCTCAAAAAAAATTAAAACAAATTCTAGATAAACAAATCAGGGAATAACATCACACAAGAAGAAAAAAGAATAGCATGAATTTTCAACATAAAAGCTAAAAATCCCACAAGGAAGGTCACACTACTAAGTTCAAACTATCAATTCAAGATCCATCACTACATTAATTAATTTCAAAAAGCAAAATCATTCATTCAATCATGTTATGAATCCTATCTAATTTCAATTGAATTTTACTCATGAAAATGCAAAATCCCCATCAATGGAAAGTACTAAAATGACTAAAAAAACTCAAAAACAAGTGAAAAATATGTTTTTAAAAATATTTTTTATTTTTTAGTTTTTTTACTTTATTACTTTAAAAACATAAAGACATAAAATACAAAACAAATCCTAAATGTCTCCCCCCATTAAACTTTACATTATCATCAATATAAAATATATTAATATCATTAAAAACGAGAAATGATAAGTAAAAAAAAGAGAAGGGTAAGAGAAAGCAAATTTAAAATATTGAGGTTTCCTCTCAAGAAGCGCTCTTCTTTAATATCTTTAACTAGACTCAAGCTCCTTTATCAAGATTAAATAATATAACTTTTTGACCAATTTCAATTTTTTTTAAAAAATGAGTTTATTATGGAATGCCTTTGTATTCTTTTTAAAAAAACTATAATTCTCATAAGATTCAAGTCTAAGTTCTTCTAATTATTGCAATTGTAATTTTCTTTCTTCTCTGAATGCCTTCAAATCCACGTTGCACTTTTTATAACCTAAAATGCTCTATGCTTTAACTTAATTGGAAGATGACATGCTTTGTTAAAAATAATCTAGTATAGGGATATCCAAATAGGAGTTTTGTATGCTATCTTATAGGCCCAAAGTGCATCATCTAATCTAATGTTTAACTTTTTCTATTAGGCTTCATAGTTTTCTCTAAAGTTAATTTTATGTCTCTATTAAAAATTTCTATTTACCCATTTGTTTGGCAATAAGATGGTGTAAAAACTTTATGACAAACCCTATGTTTCTTCAACAAAGCCTTAAGTGCTTAATTGCAGAGATGAGTTCCCTGATCACTTATCAAAATACGTAGAATGCTAAACCTGTTAAAAATGTAAGATTTGAAAAAATCTATAATGACTTTTGAATCATCAATCCTGGTGGCTTTAACTTCCAACTACTTAGAAATATAATCAACAATAAATAGAAAGTAAATAAATGCAAAAAAAAGGAAAATACCAATAAAATCAATGCCGTACACATATAAAACCTTATGAGAAAAGTATAGGAAATTAAGGTATCTTACGTTTACAAGTTAAATTCTCCATTTTTTGACATTGTTCACAATTTCTATAAAATATGCAAGCATCATGAAACAAAGTAAGCCAATAAAGACTAGAATCAAGCACTTTTCTTGTTGTTCTTTTAGGTCTAAAGTGATCTCCACAAGCATGAGTAGGATAAAATACCGAATTCCTGTTTTTTTTTAAACAATTTACCTAAATGCTGTTTCGTCCAAACTATTTACCAATTTGCGCACGGAAAGGCTGAGGGCGCCATACGATATGGCGTTTCTGGGCGGAGGGCAAGGCTGAAGGCGCCAGGTTGAATGGCGCCTTCCCCCGTGTGCAAAATTTGAAATTTTTTTGGGAGGCGCCATTTGGTCTGGCGCCCCCATTCAATTTTTTTAAATTTTTTTGGGAGGCGCCATTTGATCTAGGCGCCTCCCTCCCTATAAATATCCATCCTCCCCCTCCGCAGCCGCACACACCCACAAACAAACCTAGGAGCGTCTCTGCATCTGCTCTTCTCTTCTTACTTCGCAGCCATTCCTTCGCAATCATTGGTAATTTTTTGTATATTTTCATTCATAAATATGCATTTTTTGTTAAATCTGTAAATCTCATCCGAAATTATTTAATGCATTTTTTGTTGAATTTGTAAATCTCATCCGGTATTATTTACTTCTTTGGAGCAGATCTGGTCTTCTTTTCTTACTCTTCATTGGTTAGTATTTTTTAATTTTTATATTTATATTGTAGTAGAAAAATTTATAGATTATGCTAATTATTATGATCTGTGATATGAAATTTAAGAAAAGTTGTAGAACCTTATATGATCTGTGATAGTTTGTAATTTGTACTTATTAATTTTTTTATAATTTCTGTATGTATGTTATAATGTTTATTAATTGTTATGAGAATATATTTTATAATAAGAGAAGATTTTTTATTTTATGTTAATTATTATAATTTAGAATTTAGAAAAAATTTATGCAAATTTAAATGTTCTGTAGTAGTTTGTAATTTTTATTGGTTTATTTTTTTATAATTTGTGTATTTATATCATAATTTTTTTTACTCATTATAAAAATATATTTTACATTAGGGGAGAAATTATTATTTGATGTTAATTATTATGATTAATGCTGTCAAGTTATGATATAGGTTTTAAGAAAAAAATTGAAGAAATTTATACAATTTGTGATAGTTTGTAAGTTAAAAGAAGAACAGAGGGGATAAAGAAAAGTGTTTTAGAATAAAATTTACATTCTAGGTAAAAATTATTTTTAGATACATTTAAAATATAAAATTTATAAGGATGTAGAATATGATAAAAATAAGAATATTTTTATTATATGTTCATTACTACGAGAATATATTATCCTATTAATTAATACTTTTATATTAATTTTGGAGTAATATATGTCAGAATAAGTAAATGTCAATTGAGGGTATTTTGTAAAGACTTGACATTTTATGCATTGTTTCTATTTATTTTATATTTTGTTGTACATTTCTGTTATTTTTTTTTTGTTAACTCATGTTATTTAAACCACACACATCAATATTTTATAACAGTAAGATATATTAATTATTTGATTATAAATGTATTCTATATAAATTAAATAATTCATTTAATTAATTAATCTATTATAGAGTCAATTTTTTTAGTATTTTATACTATATGTATTAGAAATGAGAATTTACTCTATCGTATTCTATTTATATCTGCTCGTATTGTCTATGGTTTAAAACACCATCATCATTACATTAACATAAATATAATAAGTTATAATTCTTTAGCTTATTATAATATTTTAAATAAATTAAAGCTCTAATATACTTTTTATTTTTAAAAATTATTAATTTTATATTATATTTTTAAATAAAATACTTAGTAAATAAATTAAATGTTATTTAATTTTGAAATACATCAACTAAAATTTCTCCAAGGGTGTGTAGTTCGTATATTAATTTTTCCCAGTTTAATCCACTTTGTTTAATTTGTTGCTTTTATTTTTCAATCATTCTATTATTTAATATAGTACAAGTTTTTTTGACATAAAATTATTTTTAATAATCAAATACATTATTTAATAAAATTAATTGATTACATATTTAATCTTTAACACTTATTACTTTACCTTTCACATAACACTTCTCCTTTTTTTAATCTATTTGGCTATAATTTTTCTTATTTTGCGTTATATTATTCACGATTTAAATAATAAGATAATTATATAATATAATATTGACATAATGAAACATATTTAAGTTTTGTGTAAAAGTAACTTTAAAAAATTAATGTCATGGGAAACGTTAATTGAAATAATTAACTATATATCCTAGTTGTAATAAAAGTATTTAAGAATAAAAATTAATATACAAGGAAAAATTTGTAAATTTGAACCTAATGGAAAAATTGAAACCCTGTATTTAAAATTAAGTATACGTCAATAAAATTTTATGTATGCTACTGTTTTCGTTTCTTTTATATATTGTCTTGCAAAGTATATTTAATTTAGCGTGATCTTTGTATAATTTTTGTAATGATACAATAATACGTAATAATTTTTACTTAGAAGTTAAAGTTATTAAAATATCTAACAAATTTTTCTTTCATGCAGAGGCCTTTTTCTGTTTGCTTTTCCTAATACTTACCGGTTAGTATTTTATAAATTTTGTGCTTATGTTATAACTTTTATTAGTCATCATGAAGATATCTTTTACAGTGGTAGAGAAATTTGTTTAGGCTATTATGATGTAAATAATTGCTGATTTTAATTTTATCTTGATTGCAATGGCCTACAATGTCAAATTATGATGTGAGGAAATTTTGTAAAAATTTATATGTACTGTGATAGGTTGTGCTATTAAAAGAAGAAAAAACGAGATAAAGAAATGTGTCCTAAAAAGGTTTTAGGCTCCAGGATATGTGAATGTAACCAGAAGTCAATGCATGTAAAAAGGAATCCATTATAATCTACATAAAAATATAGAAACAGTAATGCGTAAATAATTTTAGTTGCTGTTTAGTAATAGGTGTGAAAGGAGTGGGTTATCGTGAAAGTAGAATATGTAGTGTACTGAAAATATTTCTCTATTTAATTAGTATACGTTGTGCTGAATAAACCAAAAAAAATGCCAAATTATGAATGAGTGTAGAAGTAGCTTCAGAACTTGCGGGAAATGAATGTCGGCCTGTAAAGGCCGGAATGGATTTGACTTGCACGGGTAGATTATTAGTTACTATTAGCTAAGTACATTAGAAAAATAGTAAAGTATTTTGCTCATCAACTGCTTGTAATATTGAATACTGGTTGATTCGTCTGTAAGAACGAAAATTGTCCTATGATTGCATGATGACAATGAAGAATAGTTTGCAGTGAATATTTTGGAGCCAGAAGTAACGAGATGAAGAAAAATTTAATTTCTTTCATATATTCAAATGGTACAATGATTGAGGGATCGATGGGAGTAATGTACGATGGACCTCCCCCAAAGGCACTAAAATTGAAAGGATGCAGCACTATGGATGTCTTGCGCGAGAGAATTCATGCCCGATTGAAGCTTCACCAGGATCAAACTGTGGGGAAAATTGTTTACAGGTTTCCACAACATCAAACAGAGGCTCAGTACATGGCATACGAATTGGCCGACGATGAAGACTTGGCATATGCGATAGCAAGCTTCGAACAACATCCGATGATGACAGCCATGGAATTGTACGTGGACGTGATCACATCCGAATTGCGCGCAGCCAACCTTGGTTTTGATGAAAGAGTTCCTAGACCTGCACCACCCATGGATCCAACGGCTTATGTCAACACTGGTTGTTCGATGGTGCGGGAAGGCCCTCCTTACACAGGTGGATTTGAGTTCCACATTTCTGATAGTCATACTCCTGCGTTGGACTCATCTGTTGCAGGTGTTTTCCCGGTAAATGCCCCACATACCTTGATAAGTTCATCAAGTGCCTTGCCGGTCGTACAGGAAGAATCGTTCAGCCCCGTATTAATGGATGCCCACCTAGAGTCTGGTTTTGAAGATGATGAGGTGTCCTGCAGTAGCGGTGACGATGGTGACACTGATGACGAAGAACGTGCGCCTACACACGGAGACAGTATACTAGCGCGGGCTGTGAGGAGTGGTGATGCCGCACAAACATCATATGGTGTCCCCCAAGCTGCTGTCTTCTCTCACATTGATTGGGATGCCATACGGAATCCGAATGAATTTTTGAAAATAATGAAACCAACCTATGATTACGACATGGAGGAATTACAGGTTGGGCAAGAGTTCGATTTCAAGGAGGCTTTAATTGCTGCAACCAAGCATTACCACATCAGAAGGCACCACAGTTATTACGTGGAGGAGTCGGATACTAGAAGATTAAGCGTGAAGTGTAATAAATTTGGGGACCAATGCAATTTCTACCTCAGAGCGGCGAAATTGAAGAATTGTACCAGTTGGACCATAACTAGATTTTCAGAGCCCCACACATGTGTTAATGCCAGTTTGACACAGGACCACAAGTCTCTGGACTCCGAGTATATCAGTTCCCTGATACTGGAGATGATTAAAATGAAGCAAGATGTTCCAATCGCGCTTATACAAGAAAGGGTGGAAGGCATGTACGGGTACAAGGTTTCGTACAGGAAAGCATGGAAGGCGAAACAAAAGGCAATTGTTAAGGTGTACGGTGATTGGGACAAATCGTATGAAGTTCTTCCTAAATGGTTGGACATTCTAGGCTATTGTGACCAGGCGCTGTTCAAGTTGGAGTCACAAGAATTTGTCACAGCTGACAATTGTGTCGATCCGCAGAAACATGTTTTCAACCGAGTTTTCTGGGCTTTCAAGCCATGCATTGCCGCCTTCCCCTATTGCAAGCAATTCATACAAATTGATGGTACGCATATGTATGGCAAGTTCAGGGGCGTGCTACTGATTGCTGCGACCCAGGACGGTAACAAATACCCTGTTCCTCTTGCCTTTGCCATTGTTGACAGGGAGAACTATGAAAACTGGAGTTGGTTTTTGGCATTACTGCGGGTAAATGTTACGAACAAGCAAGGAATATGCTTGATATCAGATCGGCACTGGGCTATAAAAGATGCTGTAGCCACCAAAGGCCTGGGATGGCAGCCTCCTTATGCTTATCACCGGTACTGTATCAGACATATTGCCAGTAATGTGCGCAAGAAGTGCAGGGATGACAATGTGAGGAAAGCTGTCCTTAAGATTGGTATGTGTTATAGCATAATTTCTTTGTTGAACCTTTCATCTATAAATTTGTGTATATGGTTTTAGAACCCGATTAACCTACTTGTCTCCTTCTGTGCAGCGTATGAGCCCAGTTGGGAAAATGCCATGGACAGATTGGACAATCTTAGCAAAGTCAATGAGGAGATCCACAAGAAGTTGACCGCTATTCCGAACGAGAAGTGGATGCTTGCTTATGACGAAGGTAGAAGATACGGTCATATGACGACTAACATTGTAGAGTGCATCAATGGCCTCTTCAAAGGGTTAAGGAAGCTGCCAATCACAGGCCTTGTCCAACAAACATACTATAGATGCGTCAAGTACTTTGTGGAAAGGGCAAAAGAAGCGCACGCTAAACTACAACAAGGTCACAGATACGCAAGCAGATTCAGACAGGAGCTTGTGACTATCCAGACACGTGCTTCTTCTTACCACGTTCGTGCTTACAATAGAGAAGGGATTAGGTTTGAGGTGGTGGAGGGCCCTGATATGGCCAAGGGGTCATGTGGAAAGGTTGTCCAAGTGTTATTAGACAAAGGGCAATGTGCATGTGGACTATTCCAAGCGTATAGGTATCCTTGCGCTCATATTATTGCTGCCTGTGCCTCAATCAACATATCGTGGGAACCATATGTCGATGTTGTATACAGACTTGACACGCTGCTCAATTGCTACAAGTCTGAGTGGTGGCCTATTGGGGATTGGTCGCAATGGAATAACCTACCACCATTCCCTGTCCTAGTTCCAAATTATGGAAGATTACGTGCAAGGGGACGGCCAAAATCGACCCGGATCAGAAATGAGATGGATTGGCCTCAAGAGAGCGGTGTGAAGCAAAAATGCGGTCATTGTAAGATGGAAGGACATAATCGTAGGCGCTGCCCACAGCTATATGGGGAGGAAGGGCCTTCCACACCTTGCTGACGAAGATTTTACTTTCGCATATACGTTATAAAGTATATTAATGAATATCATAAGCGTAACGGTAGCAGACTATTTTTTTTTTGTTTATGGTTGTAAAATTGCACGTCATTATGTATATATATGTTTCCCGATGGGAGTATAGTGAACCGACCATTAGTTAATCGTGCGCAAGAGTTTGTATGACGCCATTTGGCCTCCCACAGTATTTTATGTTTAATTAATTAAATTTTAAAAATTTATATATTTATTTGCACAATTAATTGTATTAAGCAAGATTAATTTTTTAATATAAATAAAAAATACCTAAAAATCATTGTAATACATACTTTGGTAGATACTTTCGGAACCGCGATTGAGCGGAGACAAGTTGGAGTCATATCCGTATTTTGGTATTTTAACCATACTGCTATCTTCTGATGAACTATGTACTAAAATTGCACATCAGCTGTTAAGTTAGTGTGTGTTTAAATTTCATTCTAATGCAATGCTTGCGATGACAGATGGCTTCCACATCTCGACGTGTTGATCCTGGACCACAGGATCCTTCACTGCTGACGGCTCAGGCCTCACACATATCCCAGTCGATTTGGGTTCGCCATGTATGGAAGCAGCTAGATCTTAATAAACTTGGTTAAACCGTTTCTGAATTGTCAAACGTGATAATTGGTGATTCTTTTCATTTTACAGCCTGATCGTGTGCTCAGGATTCGACGAGCTCATCACTACCATCACCAGCAGCCGCCGGAGTTGATTGTCCCCTTTTTACGAGAGGCAGGCTTTTATGGCTTGGCGATGTGCGAGTTTGTGTCGATCGACCACCAGTTGATCAGTACTTTTGTAGAGAGGTGGAGGCCGGAGACACACACCTTTCACATGCCATAGGGAGAGACGACTATTACCCTGCAGGATGTTGCTTTTCAGCTCGGCCTACCCATTGACGGTCGAGTAGTGACGGGGCCCACCGTGTGGGGCTGGGGAGCCCTGATAGAGGAGTATCTGGGACTCCAGCTACCGGTCGATGAGCATGTCATCAGAGGGGGGCGACTGAGGATGAGTTGGTTAGAGAGGCATTTCACTTATCTTCCAGATGATGCAGACGAGGTGACAGTGCAGAGATTCGCCCGGGCCTGCATTTTGCGACTCATTTGGGGGATGTTATTTCCAGACCATTCCGGCACGTATGTCCACCTCATGCACTTACCCTTAATAGGACACTTACATGAGGCTGGGATGTATAGCTAGGGATCTGCTTGCTTGGCCTATCTTTACAGAGAGCTCTGTAAGGCGACCGCTCCGGATTACAGGGAGATAGGAGGGTGTTGCCTACTTCTACAGCTCTGGGCATGGGATAGATTTCCCACCATCGCCCCTGCGATATCTATTTTAGACATACCAGAGGGGGATGCAGGGATTGGCCCCTTAGCACGCAGGTTAGAGAATTTTTCAGCTTTCACTTATAACTAAGTTTACTACGAAGTTGTAATAACTTTGTTATTGTACTTGGCAGGTGGCACTATCAAAAGATGTTCCAGGATAGTCTGGCACACAGCCTACCCCATTACAGATACGTGCTGGACCGTCTTCGACTTGACCAGGTATGTAGGGGGTAATGGATTCCTTTATTTTAGGGCTTTGTGCAATCCACTATTGTATTTAAATCACTTCCTAAATTTGTAACTTCAGATCGACTGGATCCCTTACATTGAGGAGGTCACCGCATCACTACCTCAGTACTGCTTTGACGGGAGCGACACGTGGATAGTAGTGGTCCCGCTCATTCACTTCCAGATTGTCGAGTGGCACCAGCCTGATAGGGTTTTGTGGCAGTTTGGACTATGCCAGGCTATTCTAGAGCCACCAAAGTAGGTGACGGAGGTCCACTGCCTTCACTTGTTCGGTCGGCATGACGAGGAGTGGCACATCCGCCATCAGCCGTATATTGCACTCTGGGATATCCGGCGAGACTTGTGCGTTACCGCCGAGCCGACGACATGCCTAGTTCTGGGACCACGTTCCGATTACATGACATGGTATAGACGGGTTACTAGGCGATGTATTACACCTGTCGGGGGAGCGCTAGACCTTGTGGTAATATTGCATGCTAGTTTTTTGTATCTGATTTTCTTTAAATGCATTAGTATTATAACTAACTTTAATGTCAAAAATTTGCACAGGTAGATGAGGTCTCCTCACTACAGGACTTCACTACCCCTGAGGGGCAGGCTGTGTTCACCTTCGATGCGCTTAGATCAGCGACGGAGTCCATCCTTCATGCGATTCAGCAGGTTGATCATGTCATTATTGACTCACATGTGGAGCCAGCTCCCCAGGCCCATCATATCCCCGACCCTGCGGAGGGTGACCATGATCAGACTCGCTTTCGCCGACGACGTCGCACTGCTCCACGACATACGTCGCAGGTTGATGTTCCGTCCGCTTCGACAGCGTAGCAGATTCCACCTTCGACTGCCCAGGAGACCATGACGATGATGCCTGATGTTACTGCCCCATCTCATGTGTACCCTACTACACCCGATGATCCTTCATCCTCCACCATGTTCCCGGCCGCACTATATGGGTCGTCGTCATCCCAGATGTACCAGCTCCCTCCTGGTGTTCCATCGTCATTCCAGGCATTTCCCCACGTACCAGGAGTTTCATCTGCATTCTATGCCTTTCCTTCCGATGATGCTGGTCCATCGCAGCTGTATCGTCCTGTATTTGATTGGCATACTAAGGATCAGGGATTAGCACATGGTGGCATGATGACACACGACTCAGAGTTTGTAGATAGAGGTAGAGGTGGAGGCAGAGCGAGAGCCAGGGGCAGAGGCAAAGCGGGGGCTGGAGGTAGAGGAGACACTGACACTGGGGATGTGACTCCCGAGCCTGCGTAGAGGGTTAGTAGATACGGCTGCCACATTACTGATCCTGGATGTGGGACTGGACATCACTTACGTAGACATTAGATTTCTTTTCTATGTTCATTGTATATTTATGTACATTTATCTTACTCCTTTATTGCCAAACATCGACAGTTTGGATGATTTTACTACTTCATTGCCAAACATCAACATTCAGGATGATTTTAATTACTACGACATTTTTAATTGCTTGCGTAGGAACAATTATAACTAAAAATAAACTTCAAAATGAATAAAACTATTTAGTTTTTTTTTAAAATGATGATTAGGACATGTCCCAACTATAATAACTAACATTATTAATTATCATACTTTCACAACTGTTATGATTATCTACTTTTCTTTTATTTACCGTGTGAAAGTAAATAAATAATATTAAATTAATTAAATAAATTTTATATTCATAATATGAAATATCGCCTGTCGTCCCCTCCCTTCAGCGCCAAAGATGCCATTTCGTCTAGCGTACCTTTACACGTCATTTGGTGTCTCTCCATCGCTGTGCGTATCTTCTGTGCTTATTTCGATAAAATGTTTTGAAGGAACGATACAACGAATAACAGTCTTCTAAAAAACAGTTAATCAATACTTTTCCCTCGCATTGCCAAAATATTTTACCATTGTGACGAACTAAAAAATAACTAATTCATGCTACAATTTTGATTTCATTACAAATTGAAAAATTTATTGAAACGAAATAGTCATATTCTTTTAAATTTTCAGCTATCTTCAACCTCTTGATTTCGCATTTTTTCTGTTACAAAATAAAATTTTTTTTATTGAGATAAATTCAAAGTGACAAGAATATTATTGGAATAAATTCAAAATAAGAAAAATATCTTTATTTCGTTGTATTTCTTTTCATCTTTAACAATCTTCAACTTCGTATATGAAGAATATTATTGAATAATTCAATCAATTTACTTATGTGTAATAACATATTAGATAATTACTTGTAATAATATAATTCCACATGTTGGAAGTTTATAATTTCAAAAATTGATAAATATTAAGTGTCATTGGATCAAATTTTGAGAGACATTAATATAAATTACGTAATTATTTTTTATTGATCCTATTTTTTAAATAATATTTTATAATTTATGAAATATTTATTATTTTTATTCATTATATTATTATTATTAACTACTTTCTTATTTAATTCCTATAATAAATTTATGTATTAGATATCAAAGTGGAGTTAACATATTTTTATATGACATTAAATATAATTATATAATGAGTGATTTATTTTTAAAAATTTATTTTGAGTCACAATCATATATTTTTTATTTTTAAAATTTTTATTTTCAAAGGATATCAAAATTAATTATTTTTAAAATGGAAATTTGGAAAATTAAAAGGGAAATTTGGAAAAAAAAAAGGCCCAAGGGCGCCATCTTGAATGGCGCCCTCAGGCCTTACCAAGGGCGCCATCCAGGATGGCGCCCTGCCCCCAGTGACGCCATCCCAAATGGCGCCTCCGCCTATAGTGCGTATTTTGGTAATAAGTTTCGAAAGAACGGTAAAACGGAAATAAGTTTGGTAAAAGGCGTTAAAATGGTATTTTAGCCGCATGAGTATGACAAAATGCAAGAATAGAATGAAACTTAGAATTATGTACACATCTCCTAATTATCTTATCAGGATAAAATCTCTACAAATAAGGATCATCCCACACATAATATTTAGCCTTACTCTTGAACTTATCAATTTGAACTTTCTTAGCATATGCAAGTAACTCATTAGCAAACAAATAGTTCGCTAAATTAACAAACTAAAGATCCTTACCTAGTAGCTGCAAAAGCTATTTATCTAGAAAGGTGTCATGAATAGGAAGATTATTTGCATCTTTTGGAATCCTGCTCAAATGATCTATAACTACGTTTTTAGCAACACTCCCATCTCTAATCTCAATATCAAACTCTTGTAAAAAATAACATCCATCTAATCAAGTGAGGTTTTGCCTCAAGTTTCTTCAAAAGGAATTTTAAAGCTAGATGATCAGAAAATACAACCACTTTAGAACCAAGCAAGTATGATCTAAATTTATCTAAAACAAAAATAATGGCTAAAAGTTCTTTTTCTATAGTGATGTAGTTAGCTTAGGTAGCATCTAAAGTTTTTAAAGCATAATAAATCATATGTGCTTGTTTTCCCATTCTTTGTGCAAGACTAGCACTAATTGCATTGTTAGACGCATCACATATTAACTCAAATAGTAAATCCCAAGATGGCGGTTGAATTATGAGAGTGGTGGTAAGAGCTTGTTTCAACTTGTCAAAAGCCTCCTTGTAATATCAAAATTGACCTTTACTTCTTTTTAGAGTAACTTGGATAATGAAAGGACTATTTTGTTGAAATCTTTAATGAATCACCTATAGAAACCTGCATGACAAAAAAAAAATGCACTTTCCACATATAAGTGAAGTAAGGTAAAGTACAGTAATCTTCATAAAATCTACTTCAATACCCTTGCTACTCACTATATGTAATAAAACTATCTTATGCTATACCATGAAATAACATTTTTCAAAATTCAACACAAGATTAGTTTCAATGCATTTATCAAACATTCTAGCAAGGTTATCTAAGCATGCATTAAAAAAGGACCATAAAAAGAAAAATCATCAATGAATACTTATATGTAATTTTCTAAAAAATTAACTAAAATGCTCATCATATACCTTTAAAATGTACTAGGTATATTGCATAGGCCAAAAGGTATCCTCCTATAAGCAAAAGTGCTAAAAAGGCAATGAATGTTATCTTTTCTTGGTTTTCTAGAGCATTATGAATCTAAAAGTAACTAGTATAACTATCTAGGAAGCAATAATGAGATTTTTTAGCTAATCTTTCTAACATTTGATTAATGAATAGTAGTGGGAAATGATCTTTTTTGGTTGTTTAATTTATCTTCCTATATTTAATGTACACTCTTCAATGATTTTGAACTTTAATAGGAATCAATTCATTATTCTAGTTCTTCACTATTGTTAATCTAGTTTTTCTTTGGGACAACTTGCATTGGACTTACCCACTGGTTGTCAGAAATAAGATATATGATACCAGCCTTCAAAAGCTTGGTAATTTCCTTCTTTACCACATTCAAAATTAAGGGGTTTAGTCTTTTTCAAGGTTGCCTCATTGGTCTGGCTCCTTCTTCCAGTAAAATTCGATGCATGCATAAGAAAAATTAATACTAGGAATGTTTGTAAGTGTCCACCTAATTGCTTGCTTATGAGATCTCAAAACCTATAACAACTTGTCTTCTTACTTAGGTTGCAGATGCTTTGCTATAATGATTAGTAGCTTCTTATTCTCTTCTAAGAATGCATACTTTAAATGTTTTGGAAGAGATTTAAGCTCCAATATTGGTGGCTAAAATACAAAAGATATTTAATGGTAGAAACTATTTTTGCAATTTAGATTTCTTCTTGAACATCAAATTCTGCATCTTTTGGAATAGCACTGCTTTCTTCACTTATGAATGTAGAAATTTTAGCACATATGACACACTGGGTATCATTATCAAAATAAGTGCACTTATAGTTATCAAAACAATCCATAAATTTAGAAATTTGAGGGGTTAGCAAGTATATTATTAAGAGTATCTTTAGTAAGCTTATTAATCACATCTAATTAAAATATAGAATGCTCTTTAATAGGGTATTTTTATAAATTAAAAAATGTTGAAGCTTACAATTGTATCTCCAACTTTTATGGAAAAAGTACTAATATCTACATCTATATTTATTTTTGCTATTTTAAGGAATAATCTCCCTAAAATTAAAGGTGCATGGTTATTTGAAGGCTCATCCTCTATGAATAGAATGTAAAAATTTACTAGAAATATTAATTTCTTAACTTGAACTAGTACATCTTTAATAACACCAGCAAGATGTGTAGTATTTCTATTAGCTAATTAAATAACAACTCTTGTTTTCTTCAAAGGGCCAAGTTATAATAAAGAAAATACTAACATTGACTTGACATTAATGAAAGCTCCTAAATCAATCAAGGCATGCTCAAATATGCTATTGTTTATAATGCAGGATATGTCAAATGTCCATGGATCTTTGCACTTTTGAGATAAGTTTGGTTAAAGGATAGCTAACACATTCTATCCTAAGCTCACTTTTTCATTGCCATATAGCTTTCTTTTGCAAGTACATAAAACTTTAAGGAATTTAACATACTTAAGAATTTGCTTAATGATATTCAATAATGGAATATTGACTTTCATCTTTTTAAAAGTCTCTAGAATCTCCCTATCTATGTCAAATTCTTCTATTTTTTTAGATTGTGTGATTTCATTTAGGAAGGCAAGTGGTCTTGTATAATTTGCTAGTTTTTGTATTAATTCTGCTTTGTCTATATTCTTGTTTGTTTGAAAGGAGTTGTCCACAGAATTTTCAACATCTATTATTTATTTTGCTAGCTTGGTAGTTAAGCATTGGTGAAAACATGAATTTCCTTACCACTTCTTAGCATAATGACTGAAATATTACCTCTTGAGTTAGGAATTATTTGGGAAGGCAATCTATTAAACCTTAGGATTTAAGCTCATTTATGGAAAAGGTTAGCTGGCCAATATGTGTTTGTAAATCTTGTATTGTAGCATCTTTTCTCTATTAAAATTGTAAGTTATTAGTAGCCATTTACTTGACTAATTCATTAAAGGATAGTTGAGAAGATGAGGATGAAGTTATTTATTAGTTTTGGAAGTTTTGCTATTGGATTGGCTTAGAAGGTTAAGTTTGTTAGAATAGAGGTCTGCTTTGGTATTGAGCTGGTCTAATTGATTGTTGGATTGGTGCACTACCATATCTAAAATTGGGATGATCTTTCTAACTAGGATTGTATGAGTTAGAGTAAGGATCATATTTAGGTTGTTGTTGCTATTATTGGTATTGGTTTTACTATTAGTATTAAAGCTTGCCACAAAGTTTGGGAGGAAGAAAGGCTTGTAATTGTTATTGCTATCCCATTGTCAATCACCATATTAGAGGGGTTAATTCATTTATCTTGTACTTAATTCTTTGTTAATCTATATATAAAAAGGTCATCTCATTCATGCTTTTGGTGGTAGGAAGCAATCTGGTTCCAAACTACTAATAGTTTGCTACCATATTAGTAATAAAGTCTCTTACAACCATAAGAGTTTTGTCTACTAATGCTCTCTCACTTGTAGCATCAATCATACTCATATATATAGTGAAAAATCCTTCATAGAAATACTAGATAAGGAGTTACTGACTAATTTGGTGGTAAGGATAGCTTGTACACAATTTCTAAAATCTCTCCCAGTATTTATATAATGGCTCTCCATTCAACTACCTTATATCATATATCTCTTTTTTTATTGTAGTTGCTCTTGATATAGGAAAAAATTTCTCCACAAATAGCTACATCATCTCATTCTAGCAAGTGACAATACCTAGTTATAAGTAGTATAGCCAATCTTTAACTGCATCAACAAGTAAGAAGAGGGATGCCTTCAATTTGATGTAGTATTCTAAAATGTCTTAAGGTTTCATGATAGAGCAAACCACATGGAGCTCCTTTAAGTGCTTATAAGGATCCTCACCTACAAGAATATGAAATCTTAGAAGTAAATGTATTAGACCAAATTTAAGTACAAAATTAGCATCAAGTTCAAAATATTAGATGCTTAAATGTTAGTAAGTAATATTAGGGGCAACCAATTCCTTTAATATTTTTTTATTATTATTCATGTTTTTAAATTTATGAAGAGGTTCGGAAAAGGGGTGGGGATAGAATTACTTTTCTTTCTACTCCTACATAAAAAATGAAAAGTCCTATTTACTGTAGAATTAAACTCTAATAATTTACTAATAGTTCTCCTAATCATGTATTACCCTACACTAAACTATACTAAGTAGAACTATAGGAACACAAAAATATTAAAATACTAATGCAATATGAAAAATCACTCAGAATATATCTAATTAACCTATTTAGACATTTTTAAAAATTATAG
Organism: Sindora glabra; assembly: GCA_020226215.1. NCBI lineage: Eukaryota > Viridiplantae > Streptophyta > Magnoliopsida > Fabales > Fabaceae > Sindora > Sindora glabra. The sequence continues at coordinate 97,534,247 of CM035226.1, forward strand.
AACCACTATAGAATGAAAACTATAACCATGTAAAACCTAAAAATGCAATAAAAAATTTAAAAATTAAAAAAGTGGTCAAAATGATGGAATTTGGCTAAAAGGTAAGGCACCTTACAAGCAAAGGCTTATGACTTTTGATGAGAAAAATCAATTTTACTACTATAAAATTTTTTTAACTCAATCGGAACTAATGATTGTCATATCTATTCAAAGGGGTATGATGCAAAATCTATGTTGAACTTATTTCTTTAAGTCGAAAACCTTTAATGGGCTATAAAATGAAGTAATATATGATAAAAATTGATTGAATGAAGTGAAAGAATATGTAAGAGTTAAAGAGTGCAAGGGAATGCAAGAAAATACAAAAAAAAGGGCAGTTATGGTAAAATGCAAGCAAGACACTAATTGATGCAAGATGGATTGGAATACATGAATAATTATATAATACACAGCAAGTAAAAGATAAGAAGGGATAAAACCAAGTAGATCCGCAACAATGGCACCAAAATTTTGACATACACATTGCTACACACCAAAATTAGATTATTACTAGTTTACTAAAAATAATGCAATATAGTGAGACAAACTAGGTCTTACCCTAGTGATTCCTTGAATTATATTTTCTCAATTGACTTACTAACAATAATTACACAATTGTTTAAGTTTTTTTATGCACTAAAAATAGAAGAAAGATATGCAAACAGAAATAAAATAATGATGAAATAGAATGTAGGTAAAATTTAGACAATGCAAAATGTGTTAGGATTCGGATCAACATACGTAGCAAAATTTTAAATTTTTTTATCCAAAACCCTCCTAGGATCCATGCAAAAGTGATAAACCAATGTTAGGGTTTTATCTTATTTATGCTGGTGTTCTTTCTAAATAAATCCTTAAGAGACTGAGATGAATCAAATACCGGTCGAAAGGTACAGCATCTCTACGGTATTCACATAAAGTGAACAATGACTTCTCTCCTCCACGAAGCTGCTAGGATTCATCTCTCTTACTAGGATTAGGATTGATCATTTTCTGAGTGATTTAGGGTTTTCTTGAAGCTTATGTGCATAAATCAAAGTGTTGCCTTCAAGTCCCTTTTATAGAACTAAGAAATATCACAATCCTAGTCCTACTAGGATAATGCTTCAAAAAATTCTAATCACACTAAATAACTATTACCTTATCCTTATCTTAGAGAGAGTGAAGAGAGATAGGACTTATCTATTAGTTATCTAATATTAGATAATTATATTATCTTATAATATAATTATCTAATATCTAATAACATAATTATTTGATATTACTTTAATATTAAATAATATCATATAATATTATATATATATTACATGAAAAATATATTATTATCTTAATAATAATATATATGTATGAAAATAAGTCCAATTAATTGAATTCTAGTTCAACTAAAATCTAATTAATTATTATCTTATTCCTATTCCTTTTGTGTGACCCTATAGGTTCTTACTACGTTGATAGTGACTCATTTTGGGCTATAGACAGTGAGTGATATCTAGCAATACATCACTGCCACTCAAATAGTAAGAATGTCTTTGATTCGGCATGTACCTAATATATGATCAATATTTTACATCATAATCCCTTTTGTAACAATATCCAAATCGAACTGGAGGTATGAAGTGTGTCATCCTCATCAATGTTCAATTTATATTTCTTCATACTGAGTAGACTTAAAACAAATGATCAATATCACATATTGATTCAATTGAGCATCACTATGCATTTCTAAGTCTCACTCAATCAAGGGGCCTAAGGATATTTCTCTTTTATACAAGAGTAATAAAATCTCATTTACATCACTCATTTCCCTCTGCATGATTCGTGACACACTCAATCAATGTCCTACTCATTATTTCGATTAAAGATGACATAGGACGACATCAAAGTGAGTAACTCCTTATGCAGGGAACCGTAGTGACTTCAGGTCAAAGGATTATGTGCATTTATGGTCATATGAGAATAACTAATAACACATCTATCCATGCAGTATTCTCATAATGGGTCAGTCCAGTACATTGTTCACTAATAATGTACTCATGTATTGACTTGATATTAAATATCTATGATTCATAATCATTAGTCACTATACATGCTAGTCTTGATGTATTATTACTATCTTTTTCGTAATAATACTTTACTAGAGGCATTTTAGGAATAACAAAGCTATTCCAAGAATAATTATTATATTTAAGTTATAATTTGCGCAAAATAAAATAAAACAAAATATAATAATTATATTGCCAAAATGAAACGTAATACATTGTGTAATATTGCAATCATCTCTATGATTAGCTCCTATGACACACACCAACAGAATGAACATAGAACCAAAATTGAGGGGTTTGATTTAAAATTGAATTAAATGTATTAAAGAAAATAAAAAAAATATAGAAATAAATAGTAAGAATGAAAATCAATATAGTGAACTAGTTAATCAAAGTGTTTAACCCATTATAGATAAAGAACAAGAAAACTAGAAGAAGAAGAAGAAAAATTGTCTATTGAATTGTTAAGTGTCTAAAGTCTAATATGTAATGTGTTCTTGCCTCCCAATTTGACTTGATAACTCTCAATCCCTATTGGACCTAAAACTTATGCCTCTTAGGGTTATAAAAATAGGGTTTTGCTAATTTTTAGAAGTTCAGAACTTATTTTACAAAAGCAATCAATTACAACAATTACAACAGTGACTTCTCACAAATTTAATTTCCACTTGACGTAAGACCACTAAACTATGTAGTTTCGATAAACCATGAATATCAAAGTTGTATAAATTAACCATAGGAAGCTTTGGGTATTAGTTTCATATCAATTGGACCTCTATAGCTCTAAATATCACCCAAAACCGAAGCTAGCTTAGCTAGGACAAAAATAAGGCTTCATATTCTTAACTAAATAAGATCTTCCAAGAGTTAGATCTAGGTTTTGATCAAAACATAAAAGTTGTAAGGCTTTCTTTAATCTTTCCAAAGATATAAAGATCTCTTTAATCCAATATCCAAAACCCAAGATATAGTTGAAAACTTGAAATAGTATTAGGATTCAGCATTAATTGAATAAATCCAGAATATTGTAAAATCAACTCCAAATTATAAACTAAGGGTAATTCTTATGAAATTAAGCAAATGTAAGACACTAAGAAACATGAAGTAGGAGGAAATAATATAATAAAAATCTTGCACATCAGCATTCCCTCATGTTTCTCTGCCCTCGCTTCTAAATCTATCATTTCCACTCCAAATCCGAATGAAGTAACATTAAAAAGAGCACCCCCATTTGCCTTCTATTTTCTTAGCTTCATCACAGTACTTCAGAATCTTAAATGTTCTCTTTCATTTCTTGTTTTCAATGCTTTCTATTAATTAGTTGATTAGCGCATGCATTTTTTTAATTCAACGTGAAAGTTCATCTCTTAAGCTGTTTTTTCCCCTTCTTTTAGAATTTTATATAAAATTTTCCCTAAAAAAGGAAAGAGATTTCCCAGTGAAAACTCGGGATTTGTTATGCCTTAAGTGTTTTTAACCCCCCTGGTCCAAGCTTCGACTTTCAGTGGGATTAAAATTTTCAAGTCTCTCTCTCTCTCTCTCTCTCTTGTTAAAAATACTGAGCAACACGAGCTGTGTTCCAAAATTTGTTCATTTGTCTAATTAATTCATTTTCATATCTAATATTTGAGGTTATTGGTTCTGGATAAGTTGTCTCGATTTTTTTTTAGTTCTATTTGAGGAATATAAATTGATAACTTGTGACTCATTGTTTCATTGTGCCTAGCATATACGGACAAATAGTAGATTAGTTCATCTTTTCCTTTTTCTGTAGAAGGTTCATTTAACCAACCTCAAAGGTATAATTTATGGCATATTAGGTTTAGGACACCTCTTTTAAGAGAGAGAGATCGATATGTTATGCAGTAAGTGTACTAACATAATTTTAGATAACAGTATTGAACATAAGTTGATTGTTAAAAAATAGTGATTATTACAATGTCAATCTCTCTGTTGAACATCAATAGATAGCCTTTATTTTTTTTATTTCACAAAAATGTTTTTTGATGGGATTCTAAGCCTCCTTATTTGGCTATTCATTTTTCTTCCTTTCTAATATTAAATGCATGGTTTACATGCTTTTGTTTTGCACACATTGATTTCTATTTCACCTTTTGATAATTTTAGTTAAAATTCCATTTTTTGATATTTGGGTCCCAGCTTAAAATTTCAATTTTTAGTTAAATTCATCTTTTCCTATTTATTTATAAGTAGAAAATAGGGTTCCTTTCAGAGTCTTCCACTGTCCTTTACAGCTAAGTCATACATGGCTTCCAATTCTACAAGTGCTGTCCAGTATCTTATTTCTGTTTGCTACTTGCTTCACTATGCTGAATATAGTTATGTTAACTTGATTTTCGCTATTGAAGTTGTTTAACTTGTTTCGCTTAGTTTCTTGTGGGAAATTTGTCTTGGTTAATGTTTGTATTTTTATTTTCAGTCTTCAATGTCTAGCAATTGCCCTTACGTTAGGTCCTGCTATGGGAGCAGCACCACCCAAGTTGTGATATTTGCGGGAACTATAAGTATCTTACAAATTTCCAGTGGTATATATTTTGTTGTTAATTTGAATTTATTATTATTATGCTTTTTTGTAGATCCTCATAAATATAGCTGGTCTGTACATAGTTTGAACTCTTTGGCGTTAACTGTTAAGTATGACTAACAATAACAATGAGTGGTTGTTCGCAGGTTATCCAAACTGAACCCAGAAGTGTGGTCACATTCTAAAGTCTATTCAGGATTTGGGTTATCAGTCTGTGCTCAAGTATGGTCTGAAAGCGACTCTTGGCCATATCCGAATGTCAAGTAGCTTTCCACTGTGAAAAGATGATATAATTTCATTAGTCTTGAGCAAAATGCCTTAGCTTTGTCATATATATATAAATATTTAAATATATAAAATCAAAGATTCCAAAAATATATAATAAATTACAAGATTTTTGCTTTTCTCGCTTCAAGCCCTTTGCTTTTGAAACCATATTTGTGAACGTTTGCATTCAAGTATGGAATATTTATATGAAAATTATAAATTTGAATAAGTCACTTATGTGACATGCTTTTCTAGTTCTCTTTTTGTAGTTTCCAGTTTCTGTTCAAATATTTATTTGGGTTAAAGTGGTTCATCACATTTGTATTTGTTTGACTTAATTTTATTTAGTGCTCGAATATTCCAATTTGTATCATTTTTTGTGCACCATACCCTCCATTAGCGTCTTCTTTCTCAAAATGTTCATTTTTGTGTTCATGACTTATCTGCTTGATTATAACCAACTTATTCGTTGTTTGAAAAATTCTCTTTCAGGGACTTGCAATTGGTTTCTGAGCCAAGGATTGGAATGTAATCGGGTTTGTATAGCAGCAGGAAGGCAGATTTTTTGATATAGAAGAAGGGGAATGTGGTAGTTTCAGCCCATTTGTTTTGCCTGTTCATAGATGGCCAACTCTCGAGCAGGTAAATCATCGTTAAAACTGTTGCAAATGACTATTTCTTCATTTTGAGTACACATGATGACACCGATTATTGTTTAATTGCAGAAAGGAAGCTGTATTGTGCCAAAGAGAGGTAATGTGGAAAAACCTGAAATGTAAATGCTACTGATTATATGATCAATGGACACAGTTAATTTATACTATACAGAGAATGATCCATTATTTAGTTGGATACTAGTATGTGCTATTTTTCTTGGTTAGTCTCCTTCTATAGAAAATTCCTTCAAGAAAGCTTTATATATTTACAGGCTGCTCTTAAAATGCCAAAGATCCTAAGGATGGAGTAGATAAGGAAATTACATGTCTGCTGGCTGAAGTTGAGGTATTTATATCATAATATGATATTGTCAACATAGATTACTTTCTGATTTCACTTCCTCTGTTGCTGCTGTATATTTCTTATTTTTTACCAATTGTATAGAATGCAGAAGTCAAGAGTGCAGCTGCGGTGAGACAGCTGCATGGAGCTAAGTCTGAAGTAAAAGCTTAAACTATCACAATGTGTCTGTGGCCATGATTGTTGTGATGACAACCAAAAGGAAAAGTTTCAACTTTTTTCAGCATGATTTTGCAGTGATGTTTAACTCGGCTATTAAATATTAATAGTGAAAACTACTTGGCATATATATATATAGAGAGAGTTAAAGGACTCAATTTAATTATGTTTACTTGTTGATCATCCTATAAGGGATTTAAATTGCGGTTACAATCATAATTGCAATACAAAAAAATACAGAAAAATATAGTCATAACGATATAAAATTATGAAAAATCGCGAATGCTATCTAGTTCAAAACTACAATATTATTGGCAACATTGCGAACGCGAACTTTTTTTGAATTCTTAGCATCCTATATTCCTTTTACAACCATAATTAAGTTGCATGTGATTAACTTGTCACTGATTTCTTTATTGATGCAGGTTTTTTTTTTTTTTTCTTTTTGGACAACTGATGCAAGAATTATATACTGGTGGAAATATAGAAAATTCTTGTTGGTCACCGCCTAAATTACTTGATGATGAAGCGGAACTATCTTTTGAATCCTTTCAACTCTCCTTAATCTTATCGTAATACGTGCCAGGTGGCAACTTACATGAACACTTGCCATAATCTTACCATACAAGTGTAGGCTCACTTTTTACCAAGCTTTTTGAGGCTTGTGTCTCTTTCATATGCTTGCTTAATTCTATGTACGTTTTTTTTTCTATTGATGCAGTGGTTATGCAATGTTGATAAATCCACTCACAATCCACAGTTAAGATTGAAAGTATGTTTTTGCTTTTGTTTATTGCCACAGCAATCTTAAACTGAATGTTTGAGGTGCTTTAAAACTGCAACCATTTTGAGACTCTGTGAGTTTAGCTTATGACCAGATTAAAGTAACTCGCATACAAAAGCTTAACTCAACTTTATCATTATTTTGTTATAATGTTGATTACTATTTTTATTATAACAATTCATATATTGATTTTATAATTTTTGTAGAAAATTAATTTTTTATACATTTTTCAAGGCTTGAATGATTTTCTCAAGAATTTTTCATGCATAATATATATTTCTTAAAAAAAATTAAATTTAAGGCGGCTAAAATCCATGAGAAATTTGTGGGAAATGATTTTGACGTCTTGATTTCCCACAGATTTAGTTTCCACATGAAATGCCGCTTGAAAGCAAAAAAGCTACGAGAATGTGGGGAAATCTTCGGGGAATTTGTGAGAAAAATTGCTCCAAAGAGGTTACATTTCTTTAGTTCAATTTTGCAATGAAAATTCTATCCTAAACAACCCAAGAAATTACAAAATTTCATATTTGCAATGGAATTTTTAAGTTTCATGATGGAATTTCTGTCGCAAACAATCCAAAAAATTGCGAAGTTGCAAATTTGAAATGAAATTTTCGTGTTTTGTGATAAAATTTCCATTCCTAATTTTCCATTTTTTTTTTGTGATGGGATTTTTGTCTTAAAATTTCTTATAATTTTTTTTTTTCAAAAAAATTGTGATCAAATTTTCCATCCTTACTTTTATGGGGCCACGCAAATAACTAAAAATATATGGCTAATTTGATAATAAAAGTTTTGTATGGGGACTAGAGCAACCTACCATAAGACAAAAAATCTTCATTCTAAAGAGATTTGATTTGGAACTATGATATGTTTAAGGTTCAATATTGAAATAATTTTAGAAGACTTTTGTACTTTTAGTGTCTAAAAACAATTTTAAATGCCTTGACTTTTTAAGAATATGTTCAAGTCAAATAGAAATGTTTCAAAGCACTTATTTTTATGCTATTTTGAAGATCCATGGACTCAATCATATGGGTATGAAAAATACAGCATTTCCAATCCTAATAGGAAGAGGAGGGAAACAAATACTTAATTTTAAGTGAATAAACAAAATTTCATACTTGATCTCATATATACATATAGAATTACGTGAACAAAAATCATATTCAATGAAAGTCATATGTGTCACTTGTAGGGAAATTTATCATATCTTTTGGGATCCAACCGATAATATAGGGTCAAAAAGCCAAAATAAGTAATTCTAACCATTATAAAAAGGAAAAAGAAAATGAGTTATTCAACTTTTTTCACTCTTATGTCACGTCACTATCTATAAAAGAAAAAAATTGCAAAACTTGACCTAATATATTGCTGTTGATTAATTAAAATGCCGATTAACTGTATTTTGAAATGAAAATAAAAATTATTTTTTAAAAATTTATATTGAGCCATTTAAAGATTCAATAAAATATAGAAATAATATCATTATTTGTTTACATTAAACAATATGTACACTAACTCCCAATATAGCAGTAAAAGCAAGAGTATATGTAGATTGACTCATCAAACTCTCATTGAAATATAATTTATGTACAGGAAAAAATTCATCATTCATTGGTTATTAGGGGTATGTTAAAAATGTTTGGGGGAATATGGATTTCAAATTAATGGATAATGCTAAAGGGGTTAGTAATGTCATACAAAAAAATGAAAAGATTCATACAATGACAAAGCAAATTGCACATTTTCATTATTTCATGAACAAGATTTATATAAACACATACACCTTGATTAGAAAAGAATCAATAGATCATAATTAATTGACATATCCCTTGAAACAAACAAAAGACAAAACAAAAATTATGGATTAACTAAGCCCTTTTAAGGATTGTTTAAGAATAAAAAAGAGGAAATCATATGTCAATACAATAAAAAAAGATTTTGTCCTATATATAAGGATTTTGTAGATATTCTATTCCAAAAAAAAAAAATCAAAACAATTGAGATTTTTTTGGAGATTGGATGTGGTTACTAATTCATGATTTGTCATATATTATTTTAGCTAGTTTAAATTGTTCAATACTTTCTACAAATCTAACACAAGTTCAAAAGTAAAAAGATAAGAAAGATAAAAGAAAAAAATGATCACTATCATTATCACATATACCTGTAGGAGTTTACCTTCTGTTAAATGCATTATGCTTGTACTATTAATCATTGGTTAGGTGGTTGGTTGAAAGAACACTTGTGCGTGGTATAAAAATTTCTTTTACAACAATGATAGTATTGGAGGTTGATTTAAAGTTGAATGTGGCATATTGGCAAATACGTAGGATGACATGATGGAGTATTGTTCAACAGCACATGTGTTTTTTACTTGTCAAACTTGGACCTAAAGTTTAGGTGATAGTTACTTAATAAGACTTTAAAGCTATTATTTCTTGATTTTGTGTTATTTATGTATGTTAGTGGTTCTTAATTTTTCTAGCTTAAGTTGTTGTGTTAAGCTTATTTTTAAATGTGGTTTGTATTTGAATTTAATCTAAGCAAGTAATCAAAAAAAATGTCACACATTCAAAATATCTTATCTATTCTTGTTCAACTTCTGTTAAGTTGTCAGTTTGATTTTACGACTCTTGTTCAGCAATCTACCTAATATTTGTGGCATCAGAGCTAGTTCAATTGTGATAGGGTGTTAGCTTATGTGCATATCTTTATGACAACCAATGATAGTGTTGTAAGTGTTTCTTAGCTAATAATTTTCAAAGGAGAGAGCTATGAATTTTGGAGTATTAAGATGAAGATGTTGTTCAAGTCTCAAAAGTTATCGGACTTGGTGGAGAATGGCTATCCAAAACCAGATGAAGAGGGCAAACCAAGGGAAAACAAGAAAAAGGACTCAAAAGCTTTGTTCTTCATCCAACAAGTTGTTCATGAGTTAATTTTTTCAAAAATTATAGCTGTAGCTATAGCAAAAGAAGCATGGAGAACCTTGAAAATAGCATATTAAGGTTCCTCCAAGGTGGTTAAGGTGAAGCAATAATCTCTTCATTAGGATTTTGAAACTTTACAAATAAAGAATAAAGAGTCGGTGCAAGATTTTCTATCGAAGGCATTTATAATTTTAAATCAAATGAGGTCCTATGCAGAAAAGGTTTCAAACAAAAGTATTGTGGAGCTTGACTTCAAAGTTTAATCATATTGTAGCAATTATTGAAGAGTTGAAAGACTTGGCTACATACTCATTTGATGGGCTTATAAGGCCATTGCAATCCCATGAAACTAGGCTAAATAGGTTGGATGAAAACTTGAAGAAAAAGCCTTTCATGTGAAGGAGAAGGCATCAAAGTAGAAAAATAAGCAAAAAGAAACAAGTGGTAGAGAACACGGAAGAGTTATAACTCATGACAGAGGTAGCTGTGGCAAAGGTTAAGGTTATGTGCACCAAAATAAGAAGTAGCAAGTTGAAATCCAAAGAAGTAATGGAAGTTACATGCAATGTTTCCATTGTACATGTTACAAGTATGTAATAGCTAATTGCTGGAAAAGAGGAAAACAAGCCAACTCTACAGAATAGGAAGAGTTGGAGCTAAAGTTCTTCATAGCATATCATGAAAATAAAGTTATTCAATGCAACATTTGTTTCTAGATAGTGGTTGTTCTAATCATATGATTGGAATAAAGTCATTATTCAAGGAGCTTGATGAGTTTTAAACTAAAAGTAAGACATGGGAATGACAAGTAAATGCAAGTAGAAGGTAAAGGCATTGTAGTTGTTAAAGATGATCACAGTAACATAAAGCTCCTTTATAATGTCTATTTTATTCCTTTTTTATCACATAATTTATTAAGTGTGGGATAACTTATGCCTAGTGGTTATTTTATTTTGTTTGATGATAACGCTTGTTTGATAAGGGGTAAAAAATCAAATAGTGTCATAGTTAATATGCATATGACATCAAACAAATTATTTCCCATTGAAGTTTCTAGTATTCGTAGCTATGCTCTTGTTGTCAAAGAAGCAAATGAGTCTAGATTGTGGCATTTATGATATGGTAATTTAAATGTAAAAAGGTTAAAATTATTGAGTTAAAAGGAGATAGTTTTTGGGTTGCCTAGAATTGAGTCTTTAGATGTATGTGAAGGATGCATATATGGGATACAAAGTAAAAAACCATTTCTAGTAGGAAAGTCTAGGAGGACAACTAGCATTCTTAAACTTGTACATGTTAACTTGGTTGGTCCTATGAAAACTCTATCTCTTGGTAGGAATAGATTTTTTTTGGCTATTCACGAATGACTATAGCTGCATGAGCTAGGTGTATTTTCTACAAAACAAGTCAAAAACTTATGAAGTTTTTAACAAGTTCAAGGCACTGGTGGAAAAATAAACTAGCAGTTGTATAAAGGTGTTATGAACAGACCACGGTGGAGAGTTTATTTCATAGAAATTCAAACAATTCTATGAAAAGTAAGGGCTGCATAGAAAACTAATAACTCCACACACACTTAAGCAAAATGGTATAGTTAAGCAAAAGAATAGAACAATTATAGAAATAGCCAGAAGCTTATTGAAAGCTAAAGAGCTTTCAGATCAATTTTGTGCAGAAGCTATAGCAATAGCTATTTACCTATTAAACTTATCACCGATAAAAGTTGTTGTTAATCAAACATTACATGAAGCTTGGTTTGGGGAAAAAAACCTTGGGTAAGTCATTTAAAGATTTTTGGTTATATTGCTTATGCTTTAATTGATTCATAAAATCATAGCAAGCTTAATAAAAAGTCAACAAGATGTATTTTTATTGGTTATTACTCACAATCTAAAGCATATAAGTTGCATAATCCCATTAAAAGGAAAGTGATCATTAGTAAGAATGTTATTTTCAATGAAGATGCAAGTTAGAGTTGGCAAGAAAATTTCAAAGATGTGTAGGTAGAAGTTTCAACTAAAAATGAAGATCCATGAGCTAAATATAGCAATTGTCATCCTCAAGCTCTTCTTTTCAATTTTCCCCAAATAGAAGCTTTTTAGGTTCTACTTTCAAGCAACAACAGCTTAATTGATGATGAAACACCTCCAAGAAAGTTTCAATCATTAGTTGAGATTTATGAGGAAACATAAGCTTTATTTGTTGCTAATCCAACAACATATCAAGAAGTAACTCAGAAAGAAGAATGGCATAAGGTAATGGAGGAAGAACTTATAGCTATTCAAAAGAATGAGACTTGGGAACTAGTAGATCTTTCTAATAGAGAAATAGTTATTGGAGTTAAATGGGTGTTTTAAACAAATTTCTTACAGATGGCAACATACAAAAGCACAAGGTAAGGTTAGTAGTGAAAGGGTATGCATAGTAGCATGGTGTAGACTATCAAGAAACATTTTCTCCCATTGCACATTTCAAAACTATTAAAATAGTTTTAGCTTTGGTTGCATAACTTTATTAGCTAGTTTGATGTTAAATTAGCTTTCTTGAATGGAGAATTGCAAAAAGAAGTGTATATTACTCAACTAGAAGGATTTGAAGTTAAAGGCAAGGAAGAAAAAATGTACAAGTTGCGTAAAGCTCTTTATAAGTTAAGGCAAGCACCAAGAGCTTGGCATAACAAGATAGACTCCTATTTTCAAGAGAATTAGTTTGAAAGAAGCATGAACAAACCTAATCTCTATATGAAGAGGTAGGATAATGATTTTCTAATTATTTGCCTTTATATTGATGACATGATTTATATGGGTTCTTCTACTTCCATGATTATAGAATTTAAAGCTTGCATGAAGAAGAAATTTAAGATTATAAATTCAAGAAAGTTGCAGTATTTTCTTGGTCTTAAAGTGAAGTAGTGTGAAGATAGGATCTTCGTATGTTAACACAATATGCAATAATTTACTGAAGAGATTCAACATGCTAAATTACAAATTAATAGCTGCTTAAATGAACTTGAATGAAAGTTTCAGGTTAAAGACGATATTGAGCACACAAATGAAAGATACTTCGAAAGCTTAGTTAGAAGCCTAATTTATTTAACACACACAAGGCCTGATATAGCTTTTGCAATTAAAGCTATTTCCAAATTTATGCATAAACAATTAAAGCATTATCTTGGAGCTACAAAAAGAGTGTTATGATACATTGTTGGAACTATTGAATATGGTTTATGGTATGGTAAAGCTTTTGAGTTTGAATTAGTTGGGTATATAAACCGTGATTAGGTAGGTTGTTTAAAGGATCAAAGGAGCACAACAAATTATGTTTTTAATCTTAAAATAGCTATAATTTGCTTGAGCTCAAAAAAGCAAGCATAACAGCTCTATCAATAACTGAAGCTGAATATATAGCTACAACATCAATAACTTGTCAAGTAGTTTCGTTTAGGCAAATTCTTATAGATATTGGTTAAGAGCAAATAAGAGCAATTGAGATTTAATATGATAATAAGGTAGCAATTGCTATAATAAAAAATCTAGCTTATTATAGAAGAACTAAGCATATAGATATTCAAATTCATTTTATTCGAGATCTTATAACTGATGTTTTAGTCAACCTAGAGTATTGCACTACAAATGAACAAGTAGTTGATATTTTGACAAAGTCACTCTTTTAAGATAAGCATGTTTATTTCAAGTAGCAACTTGGTGTGTGTAACTTTGAACCAAGAAGGAGTGTTAAAGATTGATTTAAAGTTAAACATGGCATATTGGCAGATTTGTAGAAGCATGTGATGGAGAGTTATTCAACAGTATATGTGTTTTTTACTTGTCAAACTTGGAGCTAAAGTTTGGGTGGTAATTGTTTAGTGGGATTATGAAGCTATTATCTCCTAATTTTATGTTATTTATGTACGTTAATGGTTCCTAATTTTTCTAGGTTAAGTTGCTATGTTAAGCCTATTTATAGGCGTGGTTTGTATTTGAATTTAATTTATGCAAGGAATAAAAAAAAAACACATCCCACATTCAAAATATCTTATATGTTCTTGTTTATCTAAGCTATCAGTATAATCTTATAGCTCTTGTTCAGCAGTCTGCCTAATAGACAATGCAAACCACCATGATCACTTTGATGAGCAAGTTAGTCATTATGATAGTATATGAGTAGTAAATGATAATCATGTGTGTTGAACAATTGCATCTACGCCTATTTATAGATATTACAACCATTATGTTAATTAGTGACAATTTTAGTGAATTAGTCAACTACTACATGTACAATTGATTAAGTGGAACTTTTTACACAGAGGTAGTTTGGTTTTTTCAATAAACTTCCACCTAGCAAAGGTTAATAACTTTTTGTCTAATCGTACATTTGGTAACTAGTCCTTAAGTTTATCAACTAAATCACTCTTGGTCATTATCTTATTATATGATCTTAACATGTGTTTAGTCAATTGGTCTTCACTTGTACATTTATGATCAATTGATCACTTGATTATCACCTTATTTGGTAAATACTTATATCGAACCAAGTCAAACCAATTCTTAAGCCTAGACTGATCCTAGCCTAATTAAATAATATTAACCCACTATGTAAGAAAGTCAACCCACTGACTAACGTATCCTTCCTAAAGGATTATCAATCCTTGAAGGCATTCTATAACCATACTAATTGTAAGGAACTAGACAATGCTACTAGATAGCTGAATAGGGTTATAATGAGCTAAAAATAATTATTGCTTCTAAAATGATCTACTTTAGCTAAAAGACCTAAATACCTTTCTCTAATAAAGAAATGACCAATTTACCCAAGGTATAATCTCTCCTATAAATACCAATCTCCTAAGCTAGGTATGTCTTTGATCTTGCTTTACTTTTTTAACTACTACATACTCTCTCTCTTGTTATTACTAACTTAATTATTGAAGGGTCAAAAGCATACCACTCTAATATTTAGCTTGTTTGCAAGTGAATCTCTATTATGCTCCACCATTTTGTACTACTTTTGGTAAGGTTTAGATAACATTTAGTGTTGTCTATTTATGAATCACAACCTATTTTGGTTTCATTTTTACTTTAATCATTACATGCAACATATACCATTTTATTCATAACCATTTTAAATCTAAATTTATTCATATCCCTATGCACAACTGATCTACATTGATCAAATAAGTCTTTTTAACTAATTGATTACTCAATTAGACCTCACTACCCTTTTTTGAGGTGATTAAGTGATAAATATTCATATGCAACTAGGTTGAATCCATTCTCGGCCTAGACTGATCCTAACCCAATTAAACAAATTGGCCTACTATGCAAGAAGGTCGGCCTACCAGTTGATATATCCCTCTTAAGGGATCACTAGTTTTTGAAGACATTATGTAACCAAACCAACTACAAGGAATTGGATGATGTCGTTGGACAATTGAAGGTGGTTATTATGAGCTAGAAATAGTTGTTACTTTTATATGGGTATGCTCTAGTTAAAAGACCTAAATACTCTTCATCTAGTTAGGAAATGATTAGTTTACTTTATGTACAATATTTTCTATAAATATCGATCGCTTATGCTTGGTACTTCTTTTACCTCACTTTACCTTTTTTTACTATTGCTCTCTCTCTCTCTCTCTCTCTCTCTCTCTCTCTCTCTCTCTCTCTCTCTCTCTCTCTCTCTCTCTCTCTCTCTCTCTCTCTTATGCGCTATTATTAACTTAAGAATTAAAGAGTCAAAAGCTTGTCTGCAAGTGAATCTTCATTGTGCTCTACCACTCTACACTACTTTCGATAAAATTTAACTAACAGTATTCATATAATATTCTTAATCAATATAGGGAGTTCTAATTATCATTTAAGAAGATCAACTGTCATGAAACTTAATAGATACCGATAATGTTACTAATTCTCTCTAGTTATTTCAAAGAGTAGTCTTCTAGATTAATCTCTTTCGTTTCTTGCAATTTAATACTTGAAAGAAAAAAACAATTTTGGACGGAAATCACTATTTCTTGGTAATCAACTGTCTCAACTTATCATCAGAAAAACCTTAAGTAAAGTTTGAGCTCTATCTTAATTTGCAGTGAAAAGTTAGGCAAAGCGAGACGAAATGGAAGGACAATGAAATTAGCGATAGCTCATGTGAAGTTCCAAGTCATTTCCAAACCAAGACCACAAATGGATCAACTCATGCATTATTATTATTACATATACGGTGGATATATTTATTTTTAAAATTTCTAACATACTTCTTAAATCTCTTATTATTGTTGTACTATCCAATGATATAAATTATGTGATTGTATTGGTCAAAATAAGGTAAATCATACGCATGAACCCAAAACAAGTAATTAAATCAGTGACAGAGCTGAAATTTGAGGATTTAGTAAGAGACCGAGTAATTGAATTTCAATATTTTATTGTGGATAAAATTTAAATGTTAATGAGAATATTTTAGATAATACATATAATTTTATATGAATTTTTTTTAAAAAAAAAAAGTTTAGTGATAACACACATTCGTACTGAAATAAATGTAGTTCCACCGCTAAATTCAACCGAACAGATCTTAGTAATATTAGATGCTTATATATCAGTAGCGTGATGTAAAGGTATCCGCAAACCCATCGATTTTATTTTATTGGGTTAAAACGAGACCAAAACCAACATAATTAAACTGAGGGTTTAACTTCTATTAGAAACCAGTGGTCAATCCCTGCTACACACGTGTAGTATGGATTTGTTACCATTTAAATTTTAATTATAATAAAAATTTATCTCTAAGAATTATTGTATGAAATTATACAATTATTATCATTTCACTTTATCATAATATATTATAGCAGAAACTGTTGACGTCGTCTAAAGACACAATATTCTTTCATGAAAAATTTTCCAATGAAAACACTTTTGACAATATTTTTATTTAAATTATAATTATATTTATAACTGAAAAGGAAAATCTAAAAGTAAGACTTTTTGGATTTTAAAAATATAAGCATACAAAAATAAATTTATAAATCATTTCAACTCTAAAAAGAAGAAAATTAAAAATTAAAAATTAAAAATAATCTAAAGAAAGGAAGTTGTTAGATGTCTAATTTAAAAATAACATCTCATATTTATACTTCTAAAATTTAGTAATAATTTTTTAGAGAATATAAAATTAATATATGCATTTTAATATATCTATTTTTAACAATAAATTAGAAAAGTATCCATAAAAGGACTACGAAAAGACAAAATCACCTTAAATTGCATAGATATTTACATTCATTATTTTGTTACCACACAATCACTTTACATCATTGATTTCGTAAGTACCAATTAAATATATATTAAAATGTAACACTTATTTATAAATAATAATTAAATATATATAATTTTTTATTAATTAAATTTATAAAATGTTACATATTATGTTATATAATTATTTAAAAAACTTAAAAATTTCACATTAGAAGTAAAAATTAATAAGATTAATTTATACAAATAATACACACATATATAATAGAATTCAATTTGATTATTTATTTAAACAGATGAACCAATTAAATTGTAACCTGAAATCTTTTTGATTTGTCGTTTAGTCCAATTTTTATAACACTACTTAAAGTAAAAGAGGGTATTTTAATGTACAAAACTTTATAAAGAAAATTTTTCTTTGATCAAATTCTTTATAAAAAATGTGATCATACTCAAATAAATCATTAAATATATTCACATTTTTATAAATTATTTTATATATAACAAATGATAATAAATATATAATTTTATTAAATATATTTATTCAAATAAATAATGTTAAAACTTGGTTGAATTAGCCAATACAATCAATTAATAACTAATTAAATCAATTAATCATAAATATAATCAGATAATTATCAAATAGAGCTATAATTTCCTATAGAATCAATTTTTTTTACATTAACATTATTTAATTTAGGTAAATTTTCTTTTTGAATTTATTGAGAAATCTTATTTATATAAATTATGTATAATCTAACACACTATAAAATTAAATTTGATCTTAGGTAAATTTGGTTTCAAGAGTAAAACACCATTCTAATTTTTTAATTTTGATCTTAATTATTATAATAGTTATAAAATACCATATATTAATCGTCAAACGTTCTATGTATAACTTATGCAATATATGTTACAGATACCGTTACCGTTACACTTACAAAAAGAAATTATTATATATATATATACATATAATATAATATAACTCATATTATAAATTAAGATAGTTTATAAATTCTTATTTAATCCAGATTTTATTTTAATACTCACGCATGGTAGTTAAACAAATTTATATAAAATTACTGAACATTCAATTTATCTAAGTTAATAAAGTTATATTACTATATTGATATTTTGAAATTAAATTAATATTTTACGTGTCTATGCATATTTTATTATAGAATCAATTTATATTTTTGTTATCTTTAACATCATTTGATTTTCAAAGTATAACTACTATTCCTTGTTGAATTTTGCATTTAAACTACTTATTAAAAAGTATAAAGAAGTTTAATTAGTGTTACTCATTTAAAATTAGAATGTTAGAGACAATATACACATGTGCACATGTACACACACACACGTGCATAATTTTATCATGTTATTATAATAATTACTTGCCATAATCCAAATCTAATAATGATTTGTGTGAATCTTCCTATCCACACACACACACACACATACATATATATAATTTTATCATGTTATTATAATGATTACTTGCCATAATTCGAATTTGATTATGATTGTGTGAACCTTGCTATTCGATTTCTACCAATCTTGACATTATTTATACCAAATCCATCCACAAAAAATCTTTCTATTTTATGGAGATCCAAAATTCATTTTAGATTTTTACAAAAGAGAAAAAAAAGATAAAGTTTTCTACACTTCTTAAGGGCTATGTGTCCCAAATCTTAAAACCTATAACTTTTATAGATATGACAGCAACACAATTACATATAATACTGCACAATTTCAACACACATAATATTTATATAAACAAAAATTAACTTCACTCCTAATCTTGATCCTAATCCGATTATCAAAATCTTCCAACTAGGTTATCTTTAATTCTCTATAAATGCAGTAAAATTCAAATACACTTATTTGAATCTAGATTGTTTTAACATGCGATACCAATTCTCAATTGACATGTTTACCTACACATAACTCAGAATATCTACTTCACATCACAAATCATAATAATCTCAACCATTCAACTTATGCAATATCAATACCATCACACATAATTCATTTTGAATGGTCATCATACTTACAAATAGCCAATAAGGCTCAATCACATCAAATCTATACAATCAATGGCATTCAATCACAACCATATTTCAATGTCACATCACAAATGCATAACAATTATAATAAATAAACATGCATCTACCTCTTGACTCCTAATTTAATCTTATATCTTTTATAAGTTGTCAATCCTTGTCTCTTTAAAGTTCGCCTTATACCTTTTTCACTATAGTATTGAGAACTTCTCATCTTATATTTACATCATCGCCCCTATCATATTTCTCAATTTCAATGCTACTCATGGCATAATTTATAGTATAATATACATACTAGAGTTTAAACTCTACATATCACAATTTTAATAAAATTTCAATACAATAAGGCTAGTTCATCATCACAAGACAATGTCAAAGTCCATGATAGTATATATAACAACTTTATGCCCTCTTGCACAGTTGTAACAGTCATTCATATCCTAATATAATTTGTACTACATTTTCCTACATACAAGTAACAATGGAAGCTCAATCCTAATTAATTAACAACCAATAATAGTATAATCATGCTCTTTTATCATAGTCAATATACATCACTCAATACATACATATATGTATATATATGTATATATGTATATATGTATACATGTATACATATGTATACATGTATACATATGTATACATATCTATACATGTATACATATCTATACATATATATATATATATATATATATATATACATATATATATGTATGTATATATACCTATTATTCCATCAGGCATAAGCACTATCAAGTAATACTAAGTAACAATAATACTTTACTTTCATCTTAAGGTCTCAAAATAGGAATCCACTACCTCTTATAAGATAATTGTATGCATACATATGCACCTATAATGAACTAGTTATCTTGATGACATATTGATTGAGTAAACAATCATAACTATTAAGATTTAAAAACTTTAATTATAAATAGATTCCAATTCCATATAAGACCATATTTACAATTCATATAGCTAATAAGAATATTGTAAATTATAGCAACCAATCATTATAAGTAATATAAAGGTTTTAAGGTAGGATATATACTTACTTGGCAGGATTCATCTACTTTGTTTACTTTGAAGTATCCAACTTCAACTTTCTCTCATCTTTCTACTCATAATTTATAAGAATAATTTATAAATGCATTAGATTTACTTATTTTCTTTGCAAATTATTTTGAGATCTAATCATAATATTTTGACCTTTCATATTATAACTTTATTATCTTTTCGTAGGTTAATTACAAGAAAAAAAATACATCATAATATGGAGATTCTCAAATTAAAATCATACAATAAAAATATTAATGCTTGATGTCATAAAAGTATCCATCCACATAATTCTATCATCCTGTATCATCATCTTTTTAAATTTTAAAGATTATCATAAAGAATTCAAAAATTCCCATAAATAGAGGTTTCTCCAAACCACATATAAAATAAGTGGAACCTTGGAATTTCATGCTCTCAACATGCTTTCATCACATTATTACATAAAATCACACATTTAATTTATAATATTTTGCCTTTATTTTAACAAATTACTAAATCACATTTTCTCATTTTAAGGGATTTTCCTTAGGTCGGAGTCATGTGAGCTTAAATATTAAAACTTGATGATCTAAGCATATTCTAAAGATGTCATTTTAATGCTTCATAACATAACATCTTTGTATTTTCAAGTTACTATCAAGTTTTTTAAAATATGAATAGAAATGCATTTTCCTTAGCTTAAGTCTGAATCATCTAGAAATCTTAAGATGGATGACATAGAAAGGCTTTATTCATCTCATTCAATCATCCTATAGCTTGGAAATCTTATTTTTCAAAAGAATCATCATATATCTCATGTATACATGAAAACGGGTTTTCTTAGATCAAGTTTGAATCAACTAGAATATTAAGTCATAACACTCTAAAGAGACTTTTATTAAATTATCCTAATACTTTGTAGCATAAATATCATATTTTTAAGAGTTATTATCATACGTTCAAATCATGCATAAAGTGCATTTCATGATTCAAGCTCAAATAAGCACAATACCATGGCTTTCAGCTTTAAAATTACTCACTACTATCTTGAAAGGTCTCCACTAGTTCAATGGTGGCAGAGGCACATTGGATTACTTATAAAGTATAAAAAATAGTAACTTTGGCCTTTAAGTGAGGACTATATCTTATAGATTCTTTCTGCCACCATTAGAACCACTAGTGGGATGAAGATAAATAATCACATTGGGAGGAGAGTGATGGCTTTTGGTGGCTAGGAATGGCACTCACTACACCAAAAATAGGAAGAGCAACAACACCTTACACTATCATGGCTGTTTCGCTCAACTCCTCTCATTACAAGGAAGGAATAGTGGCTCATGAAAGGCACTTCAATAAGGCAACGGATAGTGACACAATGCTGGAAGGCCACCAATAATAGTTGATCAAGGCAAAGAAGGAGAGATTGAGAGGGAAAGAGAAAAGAGAGTATGTTGAAGGTGGAGAGAAAAAGGAAAGAGAAATGCTTAAAAAAAAAAGAACTATGGATATTGATCCCACGATTCTCGCACCTATAAGCTCAATTTCCTTTATAAAATCTTGACCTTCCATTTTCTATTTCAAACAATCCTATCCGCTCCATTAAAGGAAAAAAAAGTTATTTCCGTGAAACTTCCCTTTTTCACAACTTTGTTTTAAGTCTTTATTTGAACACTTCAATAACCTACAAATATTAGAAAAAATTATTTTATTAAATCTTGAACATATGTGTGTATATATGTATTTAGAATTCTTCGCACTTCAAATTTATAAAATCTTTATAACTTGTGGGAATGCCACTATGTTAATCAATCAAATAAATCTTAGAACAAAACCTTGACTTACAAAATGTAATACCATTATCTTTATTTGTTAAAGTAAATAGTTTTTGCATTTGAAATAAATAAAATTTAAATATAAATTCAGGGTATTAAATTGATATTCTCTTACATTTTAATATCACATTTCTCTATCTTTTTTTGCATCTTTTATTTAATGTAAATGTTATTTATTTTATTTGATAAGGGGCAAGACATCCAATAGGAAACAATTATCAAAGATTATTAGAGTGTCTCCTTATTTTTTAACTAAAAAAATTCAAACCTTTTTGTATACTAAATTCCTATATTATTTTCAATCATGATTGTGAAGTCATATATTATCATGCTTTATTTTTTATTGAGATAGATTTTCATAATGTACTTATTTGTTATTTGCATAGAAATTTCATTATTATGCATAAAATTGGCTATTTATTATTTTAATATTATTATGTCATTTTATTTTAAAAATAAATCAAAGTACCTTCATTTTAGCATAATATATATTGACTTTATACATATATATATATTTGATATATATATATTTGATAAGGAAAGAGGCCAAGGCCTAAAGCCAAGGAGCTATAAATCTGGGAAAGGAATTCCCCATTATGTTTGCGAATACCACATGAGAACAAACTATTGGAGGATTATTGAACTTTGCTCTAGGAGATTGCAACGAATAGGCTAAAAAAGCAAGGTTTGCTTGACATGGATGGGTAGTTATTTTCATATTATACTAAGTATATGTTTTTAACTCAAATGTTTAATTTTTGACTCACTATCAGTTTAAAAAGATTTAAATTATTGATGAATAAAAAGGTGATACCTAATTAAAAAATAATATAACTTAGAATTTTTACTAAAAATAAAAGAGTTTTATCAATTTTTTAATGATATGACAATACATGAATAGATGATAATATAAAATTAATATACATTGATAACAAATCAAATTTAAATCCTCAATTCAATATTTACGTTTTATAGTGACATATATAAAACATACAAAATATTTTTTAATTAGATATTTTTTTAATATTTATTTTAAGTAGTATTTATAATAATAGTATTTTAAAATTATTTTTATAATTTTAAAATAATAATATATTAATTAATCATTTAAAAATTATAAATTAATCAATTAAAATAAAAAAGAGGTCTAATCGGGCGGTTAAAATAAGCAGTCTTGCGCCCATGTGGCTTCATAAAATTGGGTCTGTAGTGTGTATTAAACCCACAAAAATCATGCAAAGTAGAAGTCCAATATCTATTATCTAAATATTTATTAGCCCAAAAGCATATATAAATAGCCCCTTTCGGGTCTCCTGCTATGCCACAGCTGGCCGAAAAAGCAGTACAATGGCGGGAAAATGTGCAACAACAGAGTGATGTCTGGCAGCAAAAAAAATTCAATAGAAAGGCCACCAAAAAAACCTTGAACTCGTCGTTCGAGATAGAGATGGTGATTAATTAACTGGCAATGGATTATGTTATAATCATGGCTTTGCTACGGTACCCCCTAAAAAAAGTGAGTTTTTTTTATGAAAATTCAATTAAAAAATCATAAAATTAACAAATTTTTATCTAAAATCATGTTGCAAATATATGTAAGGATTTTTAGTACAACAAATATATAAAAATTATGAGATAATTATTTCATTATAATTCCATCATTCAACGTTGTAATTTTTTTTTTTTTAATAATTTTTATGAAAATGTCGCTCCAAAAGGAGGGTATCTGTCCCCAGAAAATGAAGGAAAGTATTGCTTCAAATTATTTTACCATTCCTTACCCTTTTATAGTCCCACTTCCTGAGACTACGTCACACTACTTACAATTAATTAGTTTGGTGTCGATTCAAGGGTAGCTGAACACCCAATTATGATGCCTTGGCCAAGCTACATCGCAAGAACAGCAATGTTTGACCAGTTGTAACTTTAATCTCATCTTCAACTTCACACTTCCGGTTAATCACCTTCCAATGGCCCAAAAAATGAAAAAGCAGTTCACCGCACCTCTATGTAATCTTAAACAACTAAATACTGACACAATTTAACTTGGATTTTGAAACGTATACAACTCTTGGTAGCATTGTACTAAGAAGGGAGTGGAAATAGCATTATTCTAATCATAACACATGATCCAATTTTTGCGACCTGCCAACAACAAGTAGACTTTGATCCTAAAGATCGGAACTCAATATCCAAAGCTATTCAAACAAGATTAATGGGGCCATATTTCCTCATTCTCGATAAAAAATAAATTAAGAATAAATTAAGAATACCTGCAGGCAGAAGGAGGTTCAGTTTCAAATATGCTCACCTGCTTCTGTACACAGAGGTTTCAACCATATTGTTTTAACAATCTCCCATATAAGCTCATTCAAGAAGGAAGAATATTGCTACAGATGGTAGTTTGCATTTTACACAACTCAGAAAATACGTTTTACTTTAAGCAAATAAAATAGAAAAAAAAATTGTATGAAAAATACATTGTATCGTACAAATGGACTAGGAATCTGTGGGCGATATGATTTAATATTTCCTTTGATATAAAACCATCATCTTAATCTCCTCCTCCTGGGCTCATTTGAAACACCACTCTCGGAGTCTGGAAGTCTTAAAACATCAGTTCCCCTATTAGAAGGGAGATCTGCTGAACTAATCTGTACAGTGCTATCCGTTGTCTGGATTCCCGAGCCTATAACAGCAGTAGCATCAACATTACTACCTAAAGGAGGAGCTGAAGCCACGACTGCAGAATTGGTTGCAGCACCATCTGGGATAAAATTCTCTGATTGGGTAGTAGCAGCAATGCTAGCAGGTGAATCAATATTAGCAACATGCGAATTTTCCTGTGTGCTTCTTTCTACAGGATGATTATGAATATATAATTCAAGGTCCTCAACTAATCTTTCAGCAGAGTCCATGGCAGAATTTAAGGCTGATGAAAGGAATGAAAATGAAGCAGCTCCTTGTAATAACAATCTTGAGACTTGACGGGAATTAGAAAGATGACGGTTTCGTAGCTCCATACGGGCAGTGCGAGATCTGTTGGCCAACATCTGAGTTGAATCAGTTGCTACAGCATCAGAGTTCCCCGACCGAACTCTCTGTCCAATTCCGCCAATCAAGCTACTAAACTGCTGAATCCTTTCCTGCATTCCAGAAGGAGATGCTCTCCGGCTTATGAGCTGCTGCCTGATACTCTCAATTCTATGAGCATGGGGCCGTGGAGGGATTTCCAAACCAGCTTCTTTCAATTCCGACTGATAGCTGCTACAGATATTTCCGTTGCCATAGATTGGGATAATTCCAGCATCGGTGACCTCTCCTTTACAAACAGGGCATTCCTTTGCATTTGAGTAAGCATATGACAACTGATAGAAACATGGCCAACAAAACAAGTGGCCACAGCAAGTCAAAATGGGATCCTTTGCCATGTCCAAGCATATGTTACAATCAAAAAGCCCTCCACTGCAGCTCTCTTCTTCCTTCTTGGTTTCCTTATCCATCTCCAATGCTTTGGCTATTAAATGAGTATTGTTCCTTTTACCCTGTTTCCCATCATCAACCATTCTTTCCTGGTTAACAATACCAAACTCTCCTTGGCGCGCTACCTCTTGATCCAGGATATTAGCTGTTGCCACATCCGTGGTGGCAGTTATTTGAATGGGGCCATGAACCTGTATCACCCGCCGCCATCTTTGACGCTGCATTGCCCTAGATGTCACTGCTTCAAGGTGTCTGATACGCTCTTCTATTTGTCCATGTGCAGATTCTAGCTCATTCAATATAGAATCTACTCCACCTCCTGCAGTACGAGTTTGGTCCAGAGGTTCTTGATTCAAATCAAGCTCCATTATATTTTGAATACTTCACTTAGGTTAATCACCTAAAGAACTGTACTTCACCTGCATCAAAGCCTCAAATACAAATCAAGAATCAAATTGATGCCCAAGTGACCAAAACAGGTCTTCTTGCCACTAAACTGAAAATTTAGAAGACCTAGAATAAAGACTCCCATCACATCGTAATTCCTGAAAGGAAACAAATGGGCAGGAATTCTCACTCCCTCGCTCAAATAAATCAAATATCTCATACACCGATTGGATTCGATCTTGTTCTTACAAAAAAAATCTTAATTCACCAACAATCTCAATGTCGGTGAACAAACCCAGAATTTCCTTTTTCTTTAAAAAACACTTACTACAATTAAACATACAATTCAACGAGCAATCATTCATGAATTAGAACCAAAATGCAAGGAATCTCTCAGGGAGTTCGAATCCCGATGAAGTAAATACATGGAAATTTTCTATAAGTTTTAATTTCAAAGAGAAAAATACCTTCCGCTGGAGATGGTGGCGACCAATCGGGTGGTTCTTCTTCCCTTGAACATGAGAGAGAAGTGGTAAGGAGCGACAAAAGGAACTTGAAAATCCCAGATGGAATGCATGTGTTCTGGTTTCAGCGTCCTATAAATTGGAAGAAACGAAGAAGATGGAACTGAGAAAAAGTTGGGGCATCTTGGATTGCGGCAGCAATCGTCATTTTCTCAAATATTTGAGAAATTTCTTTCTGGCAAAAACAGAGGCTTAGTAGGGCCGTTGCTTAGGCCACATCATTTTGGAGGGGGCTCAATTGCTGGTTGGGTGCGGTGAGAGACCCCGTTTAGGTTTCTGGTTGTTCCTCAACAGGAAAAAAAAAAAAACTGCTTTTTAGTTTTGATATATTTTTCAATTAAGTATTTAATAATTGACAACAGAAAAATATTTAAAAATTATAATTCCATTATATTATCCTGTTTTAATTTAATAATTGTAAATTGGATATTTTACTGTGTTTTTAAATTTAATTTTTTGTTAATTTTTTTAATTCTTTTTTTTTTATTTTTCCTTTTCTCTTGTGAGTCTGAATAATTAGTTTGATCATTGAAAATTGAAAAATAAAATCAAAGTTTTGGGTAAGCCTGGGCCTTTTTGGAAGTTTAATATGAGCAGAAAAACTTAGTTTGCTTTAAACTTGAGCTGAAATGTTATTGCACCCAAAGAATTAATTCAACCAAATTTTATTTTGACCCATGGTCACGTCTATATATGATTAAAAAATAGAATATAAAAGAAATTAATCTGTAAGTTATATAATTTTTTAATTTTTTAAGTGACTGGCTATAATTTTAAATATTAATTTTTATCCCGTGTGAAATTAAAAATAAAAATTTTTATCAAGAAAGTTCAACAATACGTGGACAGAGTCCCCTCTTTCTATTAAAAAAATAATTTGTCATTAAAAATTATAACAATTTGTATAAAATTACAAATTTGATTTTGAAATCACAAAATTGGAACTGAATTATAATTAAAATTTTAAATATAACAACAACCAAAATCCAATAAATAAAAGAACTCAAGAATGTATCGGGCACTGCAGCAGAAGGAGTTACTTTTCTTAAATAGAAAAAAAATGTAATTTTTTAAGGTTAAATAACTATTTCTTTTGAAACATTTATGTCTAGATATCTCAATTAAACCTATGTATGTTTGGAAGAATTTTTTATTAGTAAAGATAGACCGATAATAATACTTATTCGGGCAAATTTTTCTTATAACCATTTGAAATGTCGTGACTAATATACTTGGAGTCTCTTTGGCAATTTAAATTGCTATGGTGTTTTTGTTACATGGGAATAATAATAGAATTTATTTTGCTATTAATATAAAATATTTTATATTATTAATTAATGAAAAATATCACTAAATAATAATTACTAAAATTTTTTAACAATAATAAAATTGTTTTAAATATCATATATTATATACATTTATAATATCTTCATATGCTTGATTTTTGAATTTCCTAAAGATATGGTTTCACAGGGAATAATGGAAATGAGTAGTAGAAGGGGATCTCTGGTACGTTTTCCATGTTCCATCCATACAAACTATAAGTTCAAGTTTCATGGAATCAAAAGATATATTTGCTGCAGTTTCTCTGTTTACATATATTGGAAATACTATCGGAATATTGAGGGTTAAATTTCCAAATTGAAATATTAAGACACATATTAACTATTGAAAAGTTCTAGTAATTTGGAATTAAGAGATATGATGGTTTATGATTAAGAAATGTGTTTATTAATATTTGAAAGATATGTTAGTTTATAATCAAGAGTTATATTGATTCATAATTAAGAGACTTTTCAATTAAGGATCAAGAGACATATTATTTCATGATAAAAAGATGCCTTTGATCAAGATCAAAAGACATATCAGTTGATGGTTAGGGAACATGTTAGTTCGAGTGTTGTCTATAGATATAACTAAAACTATTTAACAAAGATATAGAAAAGGTTGATGATATAGACAAATGATGAAATGAAAGTGAACAATTATAAATGAATGGAAAGAGAAATGAATATTTATCTCTAACCATTTTGTTACTTATCTTAATCATTTTATCACTTGTTTAAATTATTCAAAAGAATTCCTGAAGGAGAGATTATCCTATCATTGGCTATTTAGTTTTTATAGTGTTTAAATAAATTCTAGAAGTAATTTGCTATAAACTTTGCAATAAATAGCGAAGGTAAAGTAGCTTAAAAGATAACATTCTTTGAAATATGTTTTAAGTGTGCCACATTTTTTTATGTATTTTCTTTTTTTTTTTGCTTTGTTCACTAATCATGCACTTGATCCTTATCTTCTCCCATAAACTATGCTAGAATTGTTCCTTTCGATGAATGCTTCCATTTAAAGGACAAAGGGATATTGAAACTTTTTATCCTTTACCACAATATAACATAAGCAATTATTGGATATTGATAAACCAAAAAAGCTTTTTGTATGCATATACAAAGAAATGGCTTGAAATTTGCACATATAACACTCAATATATTTCTAATAACAACAAGAATCTTGTAAAAAAAAATATATCTTCTTTCCATCATCCTCTCCTATAGTTGTGTTCTTGCACTAACAAATATTGTGTTAGATGTATCCTAAACTTTACTATCAAACTAATAGTAAATATATATATATATATATATGATTTGAATGCAAATATCTAAAAAGATGTCATATGGTAACACTATTCCCCTTAAGTTATATTTTACTTTGGATAATTGTGGACAATTCCAAAATTGATATGATAGCATTAATATCTTCTAAAGGCCTACTATAATTAATTAGTGCTTTAGGGAACTTAAGATTGTTGTAAAAGACAAATCATAATTCTTTATTCCTAAGTCAAATATATGCTTAAGTGACGTAACATAAAAGCCTCTAAATCCTATAAACATGCATTGAGAAGATTGATATTATATTCCTTATTTTATGAAATCATTACTTGTCAAAAGTTCTTCTTATTTATTCTTACACCGGTTGTGTCTTAATCACATACACTATATGTCAAGTAGAACAACCTTTAACTAATTAACAAATAAGATGGAGTCACATGCAATAAACTTTCACTTTAAACTATTGACTATAACTATAAGAAGATCGCTATTTAGTAATAAATTTTTAATGACAAAATAACCATTGATAAATGAGTTTGTAGATATCCAAAAATAATTAGTAATATTTTCAAGATTTAGCAATGGATGTAAACGAGTCGTTACTAATTTTATTAATAAACTGTCAAGGTATTTTTTTAATTCAAAAAATATTTCATTGCTAAATCTGTTAGTAACTTTTTATTGATGGACATAACAACAAAACTAAAAAAATTATTTTTAAATTATTAACCAATTTAGCAATGGGATTTACACAAAAATTTAGATATTTGTTTGATCATATAATGAATTTTTTTAAATTAACAATAAAATTATTGCTAGGCATAATATAATCAATCTCTAATTGCAACGCACCATTTCATTAAAATGTGTTAGCAATGGATTAATCTTTGCTAATTCTATCACTAAATTAGACCTTATATTGGACCTCGATGCCAATTCCCCCCTCACTTTTCCTTTTTTATTCTCCTCCTTGCAACACTAGCTATTTCTGCATCCTTCTTCTCTCCCCTATTGCCATTTGTTTTGTCATCAGTTACTCTTCCGTTAACCAATGAGTTTTGTCGTTTCTATAGCATTTTGTTCATTTATTTTTAATAATTTTAAGGATTAAAGTTGTTGATTTGTTAGGTTTTTAAGTTCATTTGAAGTTATTTTGTATGATTTAGGATTTAGGAACTTTTGATTTGTTGATATGAAAAGTTTTAATTATTTGTAGTATTGCTATATTTCTTTTCCATATCTTGTTTGGTTGCTGCTAATTTTGGATAATTTCTAAACTCATTTAGATGACATATAATTTTGATTTTTAAATGATCACAAACATACATAGAACTTTTAAAATTTAGTCTAGCATTGGATATTACTAATCTCATTTCGTATATTCCTTACGAAATGCAATTTTTCATCTTGCTTTAATGTTTTAGGTAGTTCATTTTTGTTTAAATTGCTATTTTGTTTAAATTTTCTTAGTTTAGGTCTATGTAACTTTTTGTGGTTTGTTTTAATTTAATTGCTTTTTGTAATGGCTATTGAGGGTTTAATTTGGTTTCTTTTCCATATATAAATTTTTTTATATTAGGTAAAATATAAAAACTATATATATTCTATATATATTCTATATAATTATATAATTATATTAATTATAATAAATAAATAAATTAAAATTATAGAATTATATATTATAATTATTATATAATATTTATTTATATAACATATATTTCATATATTTCTTTTCTATTATTCCTTACTAATAATTAGTAAAGTAAGTTTGTGTTGACTATTTTCTAATGATATTTAATAATATTATTTTCTAAGTGAACTAGAAAGTTATTTTCATAATTATAAGAATTTTAGTTATTTGAATAATGTCTCTAAAAGTGCCAAGACTCATTATAATTATCACATGTATGATACTAAATATACTTAGAATAATCACATTTAATGTACTATACGGACAAAGAATTATATAGATTTGAACATAGTAAAATAAGAAATTGAAAAAAATTTCTGTATGAAAACAAAAAAGTTTGTGACACTAGAATAGGATTTTCCCGTAAATGCAATAAAATAGGAAATATCCCCTTTTCTCACTTTTAGGTTTGATATGGCTTGTTTTATATATTTTGTTTGTGTATTTGTGTTTTTTTTCCTTTCAAATCAATTTTATATACATGATCTTTATGTTCATGGAATACAATATAGTCAATAAGTGTTAGCATGAACTGGAAAGACTTTGTTGAAATGTTAATTTGAAAGAGTATTGCTTTTCATAACTTTTATTTACTAACTTATTATTTATTTGAAAATTAGTATTATTTAGTTTTAATTTTAATTTTAGTAGTATTTGTTAAGTTAGAAAATTGGAAGCACATCTTAGTTAAGATAGAAAATTATTAATTTTAATTAGTTTTAAGATTTCTATATGGGTAAATTAGTTACTTTTTAGCTTAATGGAGGGATAACAATAGCTTAAATATTATAGTTATACATTAATTTGTCTCATTATAAGTTAATTTTTATTTTAATGATCATTTGTTTCATTTGTTGAATTTTATAATTAAGGTATCATGTCATCATCATGCAGTAAATTCTTTTCCAATAAGGATGGCCACAGGCTTAAAGGTCATGGTGATGATAGGGCTTTTACAACTCATTCATCTTTAGCCACTTTAAATGCCACACTATTAGCACACATATGTCATAATCCACCTAACTGTGATTAACATGAGTCCCATTCGTGATATTTACAAGCTTGTTTAAACTTACTTTAGTACAATTACATAGTTACTAACAAATAAATAAAAGTAATTACTTAATTTTATAAATGAGATAAACATTTATAATTAAAATATTTGTTATCTCATACACAAGCTAACTATAGCCTAACATTTATTTTTATATCTACATTTTATCATGACTATGATAGTTAGACTATTTTATCAAGAACATCTTGCTCTTGAGCAGTTAATGGTAGCTAAAGAGTTTCAGTCTATATATTTGTAAAACATTTTAAAGAAAAATAGTGAATCATAGAATCATAAAGCACATAATCTACTAAATAGAATGTAATCAGCCATACAACTACTCTATAATACATATATATACACAATTAGCAATATACAATTAGCGATATACAATTAAAGTCAAACTTCTATTTTGTATAACAATCAAGATGTAATAAAATGAATAAATGATAATAAATATTTAAACAATCTTATGCCTCAAGATAACCATAACCCTTCACAAATTCAATATTATCCATTAAAGCACCTTATTCATTTATAAACATTATCAATTTCCATATCTTTTCATAGTATTGCAGTAATAGTCCCTTTATATTTTCCATACCAATCCCTTCATTCAACATTTTCAAACTATGTCTTATCCCATTGGGATTTACCACATGCAATCACATACATAATAGAACTAAACAATTCCAAAGAATACAACTCAACTATGTATTGGCATAATACAATTTCATATCTTATTATATAACTAAAACATATTATATTATATAACAGTACATATTTCATACAAAAGTCACTTATATAGTTATACATATCCTTCAATTAGGGTATTTAAATTTATTCAATATTAAAAATAGTTTTTAGGAAATCATGGTGAGTATCTGAAACAGAAGACCTAATGTGGATGGAACAAAAAGCTTAATGGAGAGCCCAATCCAAGATACAATCTAATCTAGAACTAGAAAAGTATTCTAGAATTCTCTAATTTAAGGAAGGATGATATTTCTAGAGAAATCTTAGATTGTAAATATCTCATTAAATAGGGAGAATTTTTTACATTTTTTTTAGATAAATTTGCCCCTGTAAATGACTATAAAATCCCATTAAAGTTATATTTTCATCATCAAGTGAATAAGAAATCTATTATCCAATTGAGAGTTTTCTCTCTTCTTTTTTTCCAATTTGGCTTTTAAGCCGTTTTGGTATCAAAGCTAGGTTTTTCCAGTTTCTTGTGCATGTGTTTAAGTAAAAAATGGTTGGAATTCTTCTTAGGTTTGTAGTTTTACAACTGCTAGTGTCGAAACACCCTTTGCCGATCAATTTCTCAAAAAACAACACTACAAACATGCCTAACAAGCTTTAAAACACTAAAATGCAAAATTTTATGGCGATCGGACACCACATGCACCCTTACACGCCATCATCAGAAAGCCATGCGCTAGTCACATGCCTCACATGCTACACGCACCTGCTTAAGGTAAAAGACGACCACTCATCGCCACATAAGCCATTCCACGTGTGCCACATGTTAAAATTGCCACATCATCATATCTAGTCAGCCTTTTGATGTTAGCTGCTAAGTCAGCTCACATGTTCACAGTCAGCACCACGTCAGCTAATACAATTGTGCCATGTGTTAGATAGGCCACATCAATAACTCAGTTAGCAAAAAATTTTCATAATTTCATAATTATCCCTATTTTTCTATATTTTCATTT
Source organism: Sindora glabra (assembly GCA_020226215.1). Classification (NCBI taxonomy): domain Eukaryota; kingdom Viridiplantae; phylum Streptophyta; class Magnoliopsida; order Fabales; family Fabaceae; genus Sindora; species Sindora glabra. The sequence continues at coordinate 97,567,693 of CM035226.1, forward strand.
CAACCCCAATATTCTCTAAAATTACAATACAAACCTAAACCTTTCATAAATTTTATTTTAACCCCAGAACTTTCCTAAAATTCTTATTAGTCCCATATCTTCCTACATTTACTAAAACACACCTAAGGCTTGCCAAAATTTAATTTAAACCCCAATCTTTATTTGATTGTTACAAATAACCTAAAAACTCTCCACAAACTTTACTTTAACCCTATAACCCACCATAAAGTACCAAAATGACACCAAGAAGATAAAATAAAAGAAATGCCCAAAAAATGGAGATAAAAGAAATGTAGAGATAGATTTAACAACTGTAGAAAATTATCAATACCCAACAAGCCTTATTGAATCATAGAATAAATCTAGAAGATGATTCTTATAGTAACTCCTCTTCATCAACAAGTAGCTATCAACCCCAAAGATAACCAACCCAAAGGAACAACATTAAAATAGACATTCCGGATTTTGAGGAAAAGCTCCACCTAAATGAATTTATAGACTAGATCCAAACAGTTAAAAAGGTGTTCAAGTTGAAAAACATATTGGATGAGTAGAAAGTTAAAATTATTACTGTTAAGTTAAAGAAACATGCCTCTATCTGATAGGAATTTTTGAAGAAGAAATAAGAACACAAAGGACAAAGCAAGATTAGAACATGGGAAAAGATGCGATGAGAACTTACACATAACTTTTTACATGATCATTATTATCAAGATAACTTTATTCAATTGCAGAATGCTCATAAAAAATCCTTGTCTGTGGAAGAATACACCAGAGAATTTGAGAAATTGATGATAAAGTGTGATATCTAAGAGAAGGAAGAGTAAACTATTGCTCGCTACCTTGGATGTTTGAATTTTAAGATTACCTAACTAGTCTAGCTTCAGTAATATTAAACCCTAAATTATATCATTCAGCTCACCATCTAGATCGAGAAATAACTATCCAAAAGGTCTATATTGTAACCTTTCTCCTCAAGAAACCTTACTAACACCTATGAAACTTAAGCCCCACAACCTAGTTCTTTAAACAAAACCCCACCTAAGCCCACTAAAGAAGCTAACCCTAAACCATCCACTGAACCTAAACTAACTAAATGCTTTGAATGTTAAGGATATGGTTATATTGCATCAAATTGCTTGAACCAAAAAGTTATCATTATTTTTTAGGGAGAAATTCAAGAAGTATCAAAAGAAATAGAGCTTGAGCAACATAAGATGAATCCTTTGATCCACCAGTGCTTAATGAAGAACTCACTCTTGTTGATCATAACATTTTTCACACTCAATGCATAACTCAAAGCAAGGTTTGTGATGTCATCATAAATAGTGAAAACTGTGAGAATGTTGTATCAAGATATATGGCAGGAAAACTTAAATTTTCTACCTAAAAGCATCCACACTCATACAAGTTATAGTGGCTTAATAAAGATAATGAGGTAAAAGTTACAGAATGCTACCTTGTTACATTCTCTATAGGCAAAAAGTATCAAAACGAAGTATGGTGTGATATCATCCTTGTGGAAGGTTATCACCTCCTTTTAGGAAGACCTTAGCAATATGATTGTCATGCTATATATGATGGTTATACAAACATGTATTCTTTTGAAAAAGACAGAGTAAAGATCAAATTAGCCTCATTACTACCTAAAAAATTCAATCAGTTTAGAAGTGAAGCCAAGTAGCTAGTACTTTAATATCCAAGAATAGAAGTCAGAATGTTGTAGTAGGTTCTCTTAGTAGAAGACATGCTTTACTTTATACTCTTAAGACAAAGATTATCGAATTTGAAACTATTGAAGAACTATACCAAGATGACTTAGATTTTAGAAAAGTTTGAAGTGCTATTGAAACATAACCATTCCAGCAATACTACAAGCATCAAGGATTCCTATTCAAAAATAAGGCTTTATGCATTCTCAATGTTCACTATAAGAAGCCGTTATTTATGAAGCCTAAGATGAAGGAATAGTTAGTCATTTTGGGCATGATAAAACTGTAGCTCTAGTTAAAGAAAATTTCTACTAGCCTAAGCTAGATAGAGACATCAACAAGCACATCCAGAGATGCAAAATTTGTTACATAACTAAGACTAAGAGTCAAAATACAAGGCTATAGAGATATTTGGCAAATAGTTGATCAGCTAGCTTTTAACTGATTTAACTAAACTTGATTGGTTGACTTGTAGAATCAACTAATTTAGCTATTTGGTAAGCAGTTATTCCAAATACCTTTTAGGTTTTAATCATCCAAAAACTAAAACACTACTAGTAGCAGTGTTTTGGCTTCAGCTGCTCACAGATAGATATGCAAAATTACTGCATTATCCCTAATAAACACAAACGGAGTCTGCCTACTACTTGTTTATCTTTTCTCTAATCATAAACGATGGCGCATATTTTTATCATAAAATGAAAGGACCTAATTACTGGTAGTTTACTAGCAAATAGCCAGCTCCTAATCTTTACTAGAAAAAAAAAAGCCTTTACCAATTTTTTTTTAAGAAAAAAAGGCCACTTGCTAATGTTAAAAAATAATGAATCTCCAAAACCATACACATATGTAGAACATTTAGGATAAATTAGCTAGGTTTGCATATTTATTATTTTTAAAAATAATATTTTATTTTTTATTTTTAAAATAAAAATTTTATTTAATAATTTATTTTTAAAATCTATCTTAAAAAATTATAATTTTAAATATATAATTTAAAAATAAAAGAATACTCAAATAATTCATAAAATATACTTATATCCTTATTTGTCATTTTATATATAAATAGTTAATTTTATTAAATATTTTTATTCTAACAACTAATGTAATCAGCTAGTGAAATTAACTAATACAATTAACTATCAGCCAACAACTAATTAAATCAGTTAACCAATACAACTATCAGCTAATTACCAAATAAGGCCTATATATGTTTTTACTTGTTTTAAAAGTACTATAAGAAGATGTTAGTATGGATTTTATCCTCGGTCTACCTCAAACTCAAAAATAGAAAGATTCCATGATGGTAGTCATAGACAAATTCTTAAAGATGGCCCATTTCACACCATATCAAAAAGATAAGTAATGCTATCTATATTGTAGACTTATATTTCAAAGAAATTGTCTAACTTCATGGCATTCCAAAAACCATCACTTCTGATTGAGATATCAAGTTCCTGAGTCATTTTTAGAGGATTTTATGGAAGAAAATGGGTGCCAAGCTTTAATTCAACAGTGTTAGTCACCCTTAAACAGATGGACAAACAGAGGCAATCAATAGACTGTTGGGCAACCTACTTTATAGCTTTGTTCGAAAGGACCTAAAATAATGGGACCTTATACTTATCTAGATCAAATTTGCATACAACAATTCCACCAACCAAGCTACTGGAAAATGCCCATTTAAGGTGGTGTATGGTACTTGGCCCTTTAGTCCACTTGACTTAGCACCATCTTCTACAATCGTCAGTATAATGTAGATGTAGAATAAAAGGCAAAGGAGATTAAAAAGCTTCACCAACAAGTCCGTGCAAGAATTCAAAAATAAAATTCAAAATATAAAGCCTAATAAGATAAACATTGACAATAATGTACTTTCAAATAAGGAAACTTGGTATGGATACACTTGTGAAAAGAAAGGTTTCCAAATCAACCTAATACCAAGTTATGTCCAAGAATAAATGGACTGTTTTGAGTCATTGAAAAGATCAATAATAATGCTTACAAGATAGAGCTACCAAGCTCCTATAACATTTTTACTGCCTTCAATGTTGCTAATCTTTCACCATACTATAAAGATAACAACTAGATTCGAGGGCAAGTTTTGTCTAACCCAGGGAGGATGAAATAGAAGACCCAATGTGGATGGAACAAAAAGCCTAACGGAAAGTCTAATCTAAGACATAGTCTAGTCCAAAACTAGAAGAATATTCTAGAATTCTATAGTTTAAGGAAAAATGAGGATATTTCTAGAGAAATATTGGATTGTAAATATCTCATTAAATAAGGATAAATTTTTACAATTTTTTAAGATAAATTTACCCTTATAAATAACTATAAAAACCCTTTTTAAAGTTGCAGTTTCATCATTAAGTGAATAAGAAATCTATTATCCAATTGAGAGTTTTCTCTTTTCTTTTTTTTTTAATTTGGCTTTTGAGCTAGTATTTGACTATTATAATTGAATATTAGGCTCTAAAAGCAAAGTTTGCAACTTGTATTCATTTATAGTGGTCGAATACTACCATCCTATGCATTGTTGTTTAATTAGTGATCAAATATAGTACTTGACTACTGGCTACTAGAAAGATATTCCAAGGCTATAATTGAATACCCTACTTGAATAGGAACATCTAGAAGTGAAGGTTAACAACCGTATTTAAGTATGGTACTTGATTACTTTGCTCTTAAAGGCATATTACAGGGTTGTATTCAAGTACTATACTTGAATACAATCTAGGTTTTTTCTAGTTTGGTGAATCAATTACCGTACTAATTCATCCATGAATAACATACAAATCTTAAATATAACAACCAAGCAACCTTCACCAATAATTTTCTCATTCACAAACAACCAAAATCCCAACCAATAACAATCATAAAAGTCCCTAATTTCCTCCACTTAATAACTAAAATTGTAGTTATACCATTTAATATAACTTAAGTAGATTACTCACTTATCTAATGTTTGGAGGAGATGATGAGGTAACGAGAAGGATGTTAATTAAATCTAATCATATTCAATTAAATGAAAATTGGAAAATCTCATCCCAAATCCCTAATTCTCTTTTTAACTAAAAGTTTGTAAACAACATTCTTAGAATATGGAATAATAGGGAATTAGCTTGATTAAAGAGAAATTAAAAAAAAATTCTTGACGAAGTTAGCTCAAAATTTAATCAAAAAAATTAGATAAGGCAGATAAAAGGGAGTATAACCATTTGGTTTGCTAGAAAATTTGGGATAAATACAGGTTTAGGGCTTTTTAAACCACCTAAAGGCAATCTGATAATTTTGGAGAGTTTAAGAGTAAAATGAAAAAAATGGTTCCCTAAATTTCCTCCATTGATTCCTACTTATTTTACACTAATCTTTATTTATCTTAATTTCATTTATTTCCTTTATAAAATTTCATTTTTCTCAAATTAATTATCATTTTGAACTTATTTATAAAAGTTTTAATACTGACATGTGAGAGCAAATATTAATAAGATAAATAAAATAAAATCTAATTTATGAGAAGGGTGACAATTCTTCGCCTTCAAAGAATTCATCCTTAGATTTTTAAAAACCTAGCTACTTTGTTATCATATTTGCAACTCTAAAAGCTTACCACATCAATTCAAATAGTCTTAAACTTTCTATCCTATCAAAGTAAAAATTCAAGTTTGATGTCCTAATACATTCTTTCCTTAATTTTTTTTGTTGCCACTTAGTTCCAAGTTTACTTGAGGTCTTACTAAATTTATTTGCCATATCATTAATACTCTTTGTTGATGTACTAGATAGTTCACACTACAACTAGGAGGATTCCTTAAACAATCTCTCTTTTTTGTGGCTTAATTGTTCACATTGATAACACATGACATTCCTTAAATTGTAAGGTCTTGGATACCTATTTCCAAATTGCACACATCTAGATGAACCTTATCCTCCTAGGTAATTGTCACTACCTGGAGATTATCCTTTTTTAGAATTAGTTTGAGCACTAGAATGGAATTATTAGCTGCTTTCATCTTTCTTTTCTAGAAATTCGCTAAAAGTATTGTTAGAATTATTAGGATCAGAAATAATCTGACTTCTTTCACTATAAGGAATACTAAGTGGAGGCATTCCTCTTGAACTCACTGGAAAGTTGGATCCTCTAACCTATTATGTTTCAATTCTCTAGATTGTGCTTTTCTTTCTTCTATTTCTTTTGTTTAATCCACAATATCTTAAAATGTAGTTGTTTGGGTGATATAGATAACATCAAAGAAATGGTCATAAAGGCTATAAGAAAATCTTTGAACTTTGGCTCTTTTGTTTGGAATGAGATATCTTGTATATTGACATAGAAGAAGAAACTAGGTAGCATATGCAACAACAAACTTTGTTACTTGCTTTAGCTATTCAAACTCCTTTATTTTAGATTTTTGTATAATTAGTGGCAAAAACTAGTCTATAAACAACTCCTAAAATGAAGCCTAAGTCAAAAAGTGCAAATTGGTTGGTCTATTCTTCCTAATGCTGGTGAAAAAAAATGTGCAATACCTTTCTACTTTATCTTACTAATTCAATAAGCATTTGGTTTGTACAAGATAACATATTATTGTACTTTTCTATTAGGGCAAGAAATTGATGGGGATTTATATCTAGGTCAATACTAATGAAATAAGGTGGTTTAAGTTTAATGAATTCATGGATAAATTACAATATATTGATTAGGTTTTCTTAAGGTAAAGTTTAGTTTCTGCCTAGGTATGACCAATATATAATTTGATACTAACTTTGTTATGATCTGCCTAGGCATGACCAATATAGGTCTTATTCTTATCATTCACAAGCTTTTCTAAACTTACTTTGGTATCATTATATAGTTACTAACAAACTAATTAAAGTAATCACTTAATTGTTTAAATAAAGTAAACATTTATAATTAAAAGATATGTTGTCTCATACATAAGCTAACTATAGCCTAACATTTATTTTGATATTTATGTTTTCTTATAACTATAGTTATTTCATAACTTTAGCTATTAGATCACTCTATCAAGAAAATTCTACCCTTGAACAACTAGTAATAGTTGAAGAGCTTTAGTTTGCACATTTATAAAGCATTTTAAAGAAAAATAGTGAGTGAAAGACTTAGTAAGAAAATAACTTAATTAATAGAATGTAATCAAACATACAACTACTCTATAATATGCACACACACACACACACACACACACACATATATATACATATACATTTGGCAATATACAATTAAAGCCAGACTCCTAATCTATATAATATATAGCATTTCCAATTACTTTTGTTAATAATCAAGGTATAATGAAATGAACAAATAATAATAAACATTTAATCATTGTTATGCTTTTCAATCATCCATAATCATTCACAAAGCTAACTTTATCCCTCCAAACACCTTATTCGTTCAAAAACATTATCAATTTTCATATCTTTTCATAGTATTTCAGCAATAATCCTTCTATCTTTTCCATTCCAGTCCCTCCATTTCACATTTCCAAATAATATGTTATCCCTATTAAGATTTACCATTTACATTCACATACATGACAAAATTGAACAATTTCAAAGAATTTAGCATAACTATGTATTAGCATAATACAATTTTGTATCACAATAGTACACCCATGGCATTTATCATAAATGTTACTCAAACATTGGCATAAAAGAACTATTACATATCTTTTCAATTTGTACACCTTTGTATAACCAAATTATGTTACATTATATAACAAAACTAGAGTATATTTCATCCATAAGTCACTTACATAGTTATACATATCCTTCAATTAAGGTACTTAACTTTACTTAGTTTTAAAAATAAAGTTTTTAGGAAACCATAATGAGTGTTTAACTATTATAATCAAATATTTGGTTCTAAAAGCAAAGTTTGAAACTTGGATTCAAGTATAGTGGTTGAGTACTTCCATCCTAAGTATTATTGTTTAACAAATAATCGAGTATAGTACTTGACTACTTGCTACTGAAAAGATATTCTTAGGCTATAATTGAATAGCTTACTTCAATAAGGACCTCCTAAAGCAAAGGTTAACAACCATATTCGAGTATGGTACTGAAATGCAAGCCTTTTGAAGGCATTCTTCAAGGTTGTATTTGAGTGCTGTACTTAAATATAGATTAGGTTTTTCCTAATTTCTTGCTGAACTTCATCGAATGCCATACCAATTAATCCATGAATAACATACAAATCTTAAATATAAAATCCAAGCAACTTTCACAATAATTTTCTTATTCACAAACAACTAAAATCCTAACTAATAACAATTATACATATTAAATCATGAAAGTCCTTAATTTTCTCTACTTAATAACTAAAATTACATTTATACCATTTAATACAACTTAAGTAAATTATCTACTTACCTAACCTTTAGAAAAGATGAAAAGATTGTAAAAAGCTAGTTAATTAATCATGATCAAATTCAATTAAGTGAAAATAAAAAAATCTCTACCTATATCCTTAATTCCCCTTTTAACCAAAAAATTTGTAAACAACATTCTTAGAATGCGGAATAATGAGGAATTACCTTGATTGGAAAGAAATCAATGAAAAATTCTTAAATAAGTTAGCTAGAAATTTGATGAAGAAATCAAATAAGGGAGATGAGAGGGAGTATGGTTGGCTAATTTGTTGGAAAAGTTAGGTGAAATTTGAGTTTAAGGCTTTTTAAACCATTTGAACGCAATTTGGTAATTTTAAAAAGGTTTAGGAGTAAAATAGGAAGATTGTTCCCTAAATCTCATCCATTCATTCCTATTTATTTCTAATTTTACACTAATCTTTATTTATCTCAATTCTATCTATTTTCATCATAAAATTTCATTTTTCTCAAATTAATTTTCATTCTAAACTTATTCACAAAGGTTTTAATACTAACATATGCACGTAAATATTAAGAAGATAAACAAAAATAAATTTCATTATACTAAAAGTATAACCCCATGGATACTATATAGATATTGCAACACTTATTGGGCAGAAGTCCCAAGCTTCTTAACTTGATAGCCCCTCCAACTTGCTCTTAAGAGTCCTTCCCAGCTTACTCTTAAAAGCCCTACCTAGTAGATTGCAAACCACCTAACTAACATCTAAAATACCGACCAACATAACCTTGGTGTACAAACCTAACTAATAGTTGGATATTGGTGCACTTGGAAGGTTATTCATAAGTATTAGTTAATATGTCAAATAATTATTTGCATTAATTAATTTATATTAATTTGTATTATTTAATATTTGTATTAATTTTGCATTATTGTATTTAATTATATTTAGCTATAAGTTGACTACTATATCTACCTATGGTTCCATTAGAAGATTAATGAAGGTGATACAGGCGTGCTTCATAGAGTTAACCCTCATCTACACATTTAGGGGCCTAAAGATAAATAGTTTAGGGGTTGGATAATAAATTTTTTAATGGTTTAGTATCATCATTCATTTGTATTTATATTTTAATTTAGCAATTATTAATATTTGGCTTCAATTATTTAATATTCGTAGGCTATGTATAAGTGGTAGCCAAATGCCATTTAGCTAATAAAAAAGAATTTTAACCATAAGGTTGTAGCTAATTATAGGAGCATGATAAACTAGGCGAGGAAGAGCCTGCCAAAGAAGTCTGAGCATATAATTAAAGATATTTTTTAGGCCTTCAAGAAGAACTAGGCTAAAGATGCAAGAAGTCAGCAAAAAGAAAAGGTATCTACTACTTAAGGGAGCTTGCACATTAGTAATTCCATTTCTATATTAGAACATAAAAGGATGATAATAAGTTTTAACTCTATTTTAAAGTTAGTTTTAGCATTGTTTCATTAATTATATAACTTATTTGTTTATTTATAAACTTGCAAGTAGACAGCCTTGGCCAAATGTTTTTTAATCTAGAGACGTTCCTACATACTCACACCCATGTCATTCTAAAGGCACCCAGGAGTTTATAGACAAAAAAGCATAAAGAACTTGGGTAAGATTTAATTTCTATTTCTCATATGCATTACATCATATGTTTTTATATATTATAAGTGTTTAACCTTCAAATTTAATTTTGCAAGCCAAATACTCTAAGATAGTAGAGGTGTAGTCTTCTTAAGTATCAATTAAGGATAGTCATGGTAGTTTTACATAAGCTAATTAGACCTCACTATGGATGTAAGTAGTTAGCAATCAAAATAAAAAAAAGTCATATTTATGGCATGGAATTAGAGGTGTGCAAGGTTACATGGCCATCATTTATATAGATAGTTCATTTTTATAGCCTAAGATAGAGAAGTTGTAGAACACTATCTAGTGGTAGCATGTTGACCTTAAGGTGGCACAAAAAAGGATGACAAATCAGAAGTAATGACTTATTTCTTAATAATTGATGACTGAGCAATATAAATATAATATTAATTCATTGTTTGAAAGACATGAGATGGTCATTGTTGCCTTTTCCCGATAATAGTAGCTGCTTGTTAACCTAAGAGTTATATGCCCTGGGAATAACTATCAGCCTAATACAATGAGTTACCCACCTAAGATTTTTAGTTTTATATGTATATACATTTGTATAACTTATTTTGTATATTGAATTTCACTAATTTTATTCTTTTTTACATTATATAAATAATATATTTACACTTAATTTTATCTTCTTCCAATTCAATTCAAATATTTGATTGTTACAATTTGTTTATTTTTTAGCTTACTAGAAAAATAAGCTTTATATTAACAAACATATCCCAAATTATTAACAAATTTTTGAATACGATATTGCTAATTTTGCAAGAATTCTTCTCTTTAGAGATGAAATTACCAATAAATTAAAATTAACGATGAAATATTTCATTGTTGATTAAAAGTTTAGCAATAAATGCAACAATGGACAAGATTTAGAGGCATATTTTTCTATCTCTAAATCACAATCAAGAACAAAAATTTTATCAATGAATATAAATTTAGTTATGGATAAAGGTGTTGCTAATTAAAACTATTGTTCATTTCATTCATCGGTAACTCATAAAATTAAAGATGAATTTAATGACAAATAACAAAATTTCATTACTAATTGAATTATTAACATACTATTTACATATGCCTTATGACCTGCTGCTAAATTGATGCTATTTTTTTAGCAATGGATTTTCAAAATTAATAATGGATTTTTCTTTAGCTTATTAATATTTTTCATAATGTATACTATCATATGAAATGAGATACATATATGACATGAAAATATCTTATTAATCTTATAGGCATTAAAATGTCATCCACCCTTATTTTCATTTTTTTCATTAATATTATCATCTCATTATAAGTTAAGCACTAAAATCTTAATAAGCCTTATTTTAATTTCACTTAATCAGCAACCAAGTCCTTATATATTATCAACTCTTTATGCTTATAATGTAAATATGAAATAAGATATTTATGGCTCTTTAAAAATATTTAGCTAATCAATATATGTTTTTTATATTTCTAAAGCCTAACAAATTTGAAGCAAGATAAAGCCATGACTGTTAAATCTAAGAATCAAATTTAAGAAGTAAAAATAATTTTTAAAAGGCTAAAGGTGCATACATGATAAATGTCATGCAATTAACACTTCAAAAAAAAGATAAACATATAGTTTAATCATGTTATGACCCATTCCCACAGTATGTGACTAGTGTAAGAAGTTGTAATAGGTAACAACTCACTAGTCTTTCTTACAACATATCAAATCCAATTTCTCATATACAAGTATGCTATACTTCTAAAAAGTGTGTGGTTTTCAAATTTTAAATACAAAACGTATTGATAAATCATTATGCAAAATCGTTCAAATTGTCCTAACACTTACCACTATGCTAAAGTTCTTAAGCAAGCTCACTTTCATTCCGTTCAATAACAATTAGACACCTAAAAAGAAATATCCCTAAGAAAGGCAAATAAGGAAAAGAAAACAATAAGTTTTTTTTGAAATTTAGTGAGTAAACATCATCAATAAGGAATTATTTAAATTAGATATTAGCACTTGAATACGAAGATTCTAAGTTAGATTCTAAAAGCAAGCTTTAGATATATATCTAATATAAATAATCATATTCTTATACCTTTGCCAAGGAAAAGGAGGGAACTTCCAACAATTTGACTTGTCTGTTACAGAATATAACACATGCATACACTTTCTTAGATCCTAGCTAAGATCCCTTTAAGTAATTACTACATCATGGGTGTATGAAAAGGTCAATCTTACTTTCCTCAACAAATATACATAAAATCATAAGCAATCTTCAATTCATAATATTACATTCATCTAGAGTTATTTGTACTCATTGGTGTCATAATTCAAACATACATAATTATTCATAACACAATGTCTTCATTTCATACACATAATAACAAGATAAAGAAAGAAAGTAAACCTCCTTGTAAATCCTAATCAACCTTATATCCTTCATAAACCTAACCTTGTCCTTCCAGGGTCAACCTTGTACCTTTCACAAATGGTTACCAAATCCAACATCCAAATATCACATTAACCTTATTAAATTTCCTGTACTTTCAATATGTTCATTCTTATTGGTATACATGTATCAATTTATGGTCAATTCATGCCTCTTTGCGTAACTATACATATCATTTTTTACCATCATACATCATAAATAACAAACATAATATTATATTGTCACAACAATAATAATATTCATATATTCAAATGCAAATAAAGTATCTTCTGTAGGAGTGTCAATTCATGTCATTTGAGTCAACCCACTTATTAAACATGTCATAAAGGTCACCCATTTAACTTATTTAATAATTTTAATTAATAAAATTTATATTCTAAAATTATTTATTAAATTTAATTACTTACTATTTTTCATAAAAAAATAATTTTAATTATTAATAAAATACTATTTTAATTTTTTATTATTATTTTATTAAACTAATAATTTTATGTCATTATTGTTTATATTATTTATGATTAAAATATTAATTATTTCTTAGATAAAATTTTTAAAAATGTAATATAAATTTTTAAATGAGTTAACATATCACCCCAAACCTAAAAAAATGTATCATGTTCATATTAGGTTATCTTATTATATCAAAAATTGCCACTCATATTCTACTGATTTAACAATCTAAACAAATTGTTTAAATCTCCATACATTATGAATATAACTTCTAATATCATGTTTTTATCTAGTCCATCATCCAAGATTTTTTAAAAAAATTTCTAAGTGTGGAAGCTTTATATAGGGAGCTACATAAAATAAATCTAATTTGGAAAAAAAAATCCTAATCTTAGTTCATTTAATATAACTTAATCTAAATATGATTTTTAATAAATTTTAGTGGTTTTTAAGTAGGTCTTTAATGAGGTGAAAAATAACAACATTAAAAAAATTGCCATTTTCAACTAAAACTCAAAATTAAGTTTTTTTCGTTGAAATTTTTATTCTTTTTACATTTCATTTGAATCTAGATGGGAGACATTTCCTTATTTACATTTATATCTTAAGTAAATATCCATATCTATTTTTAATTACATTTAATTTAATTAAGTAAATGGAGATGAAAATATAAATTAAAAATAAATATGGATATTTACTTAAATGACATAACTTGAAATAAAAAAATAATGCAAGCTAGTTAGCCTTCATGTTTCCAGAGATTAACCCTATCATCGAATGGCTAACAGTTTATGGCTAGGAATACTTTGGTGGTCAATTGTTGACTATTGGAAATATAATTCCTCCAACTATCAAATCAATAATCAACCGTTGGGTCCCAATAATCAATTATTAGCTTGGGATTTTACAAACTTTCCTTACAATTTTCACTATTTGTTCAATAAAATCATCATTTAAATGCATTTTTCTTGTTACTAATCTATACTAAAGCATGGATGCGTACCCAAAATATTTTATTCCAATCATTTCCAACATCAAATATGATTAAATATCATAAATCATGATATTTCCACATTCAGGTTTCATTCTCTTATTTATGGATAAACATTCAAATTCCTTCAAATCTTAAGAAAACCATAGAAAATCTAGTAATCATTGAGCTCTTACCTTGTTTGCATGGAGAATTTAGTGGAAATTAACTTCAAACTAGCTTAATTGGTGAAGAAATTAGAAGAGAAAGAGAAGGAGAAAATGAAATGAAAAAGAATTATATTTTAAAGAGGGGAGAAATAAGAAAAGTTAGCTAAAATTTGACTTAAATAAAGGTAGGGACATTTTTCTCTTCGTTCTAGATCTCTTTCGTACTTACAAACTCACTTTTTATCACTTCTAATCTTTATTTCTTTTTTTAAATATACTTTCTGCAACTAAACCCTTTTAAGTCCTTTATTTTAGGCTTACTCTATAACTTATTTACATTTTACCAAAATCATCCAAGCTTATCTTTCTTATAATATCTCACTCACATTTTCCCTATTGAGATTTGTTCATTCCACATAAAATTTTTATTTTAGATTTTCATCATTAAATTTTATTAATTAATCTTGTTATGATATAAAATTCTAAAATTCTAAAATTTTAAAGAGGATATAACAAATCCATATGAAAGAATCTCATCCATTCCACACTTTCTTTTAAGATAAATACTTAGCACTAGATAATTTATTAGATTTTGACCTTGTAGTAGTACCCAATGGCAATATATGATAATTTATCAACACTAAAAACCCTACACATTACGAGCTTAGTCACTTTTTAGAATGGATGCTAGTTGTTTTATCTTCAATTAATTTGGTCACCACTATAGCAAAAGGAAGAAACTATACAGTGAAATTGGTCAATGGAAGGATGTTAAATGTTATAAAGGTTGGCCAAAAGTTGGGTGGTTGTGGTAGTGGAAGAGTGAAAGAGGAAAATTAAAGAAAAAGGAGAAAAAGATTAGAGATTGTGACAAGAAAATGAGGAAAAAAGATAACATAATGATGATAGGGAAATTCTAGTAAGAAAGGAAAAGAGAAAAAAAGAATTTTTTTTAACAAGCTACAATAACGAAAATAAAAAAAAATTAATATTTTAGGTGGCAAAATTTTATTGAGCTAACATGTGACCAAAAGTTACACACTCCTTAACAATAGTATAGATTAGAATTGATTATTTGTAATTTTTAAAATTTTTTAATTTGGTAATATTCATATGTTAATTTGACCTTTGCCACTTGAAGCTAACATATCATCAAGTAAGGCTAAAATACCAAACAATAAGCTTTGTGGAGGAAGGGTCAATCAGTGGAAAAAACTTCCCCTAAACATAATTTGTAATTTTAAGGAAGAGTACACCTTGCTTTCATCACATTATCATAATGTTAAGATCATAATTTTAAAGGGAATACATCTTGTTCTCATCATATAATTATAGTATCAAAGTAGAGAATAATCTATTCTTGTCACATACTTATGTCATCAAAATGGCATGTAATTACTCTTATTGCATAATCAATGGATCCACTAACCCTTGGCGAGTGACCAATGGGTCCATTCACTCTTGCCAAATGACTTTTCCAAAATGGATGGTCCTTTGTGAGAAAATAAAGTCTTACCTCTTCCCACTTATAGTTTGTGCTAAAGTTTGGATTTAAATATGATCCCTAGGGTTTAGTGCTAGCCATAATAGGCCTTTTGGTTAGAAGGTGCAAATTTAATTATAGTCAACACATTTTTGGAGGAAGGAAAAGTCTAACTTCATTAACCTTAAAAGAAATAATAATGAAGTGGACTTGATAGATTGAAGTAAAGGCTTCATTTAATATGTTTGTTATGGATACTAAAAGGTCTCTTGTCTCATGGTTTGACCCCTCGTGTCTTAAATGAGTGAAAAACATTTCAAATACATCATTAAAGTGGTTTTTAGGCAAAAATGCAAAATCACAAGCATGACCATCACATGTTATCATCTAAACCTTATAACCTTTTACATTAAACTTACTCAACTTACCTCTTTTGTGTATAAATAACATTTTCCCAACCTACACATCCTATTCAAAGTCTTAGGATTCCTTCAAATGGAATGTTGCACTACTTTAAATTTCTATTACTCCTTCTGGCCATAAAGATGTTTTGTAACATCATGATTGCTTCCCATTATCTAATACTAAACATTAGCAACATTAAGTCTAACCATCACTTTATCCCTATAAATACCCCTCATTAATCAATTATGACCAAGCAGAAAAAAGCCTTCAACTAGCTATAACTACCAAAATAGCTAAATCTCAGGCACTTATCCTATATTTCATATATCTTCACATTGCAAGTTGCATTTTTTGTAATAAAAATTAAAGCTCTTTGCTACTTGCTTTAAGCTTACATGTGAGGTGCTCATTTCTCTTCACCAAATATCACTTCATATGATTACTATCTATTGTACTTACATCTCATTGTATCTTTAAGAACCCTTATACATGTACTTACAATTATTTTTCATCTAATTACTAACTAATTTGTAAATGTGGCATCTAAATTTCTATGCTAGCATCCATATCATTATTTATTTTTTTCCAACTGAAAAAAATAGCAAGCGTCCGATTCCCATTATTTAAATTATAAATACCCAAATGAATGAAACTATAAATAGTTGCAAATTAATTTAACATATAATATATTTTTCCTTTTTTAAGTGGAAAAGGAGGAATTATTTTTTTACTTTACCAAATGTAAATTAATAAAAGACAAGTGTTATATAAAGAAATATATTAAGAGATTTGGAAAAAATTAGGAATTAAACATAACTTTAATGAAACTAAGTATTAATTGCTCTCCAAATTTTGAATATGTATGGAAAATACCTTGAACTTACTATGCCTCTAAACAACAAAGTTGTCTACATAATATTTCTAAACCTTAAGGAAACACTCAAAATTGTTGCCTGTATAATACATATATTAGAAATAAGCTTTAGTCTATTTATTTAATTGACTTTATGGTATTAATAGGTGTTAATACTAAAAATCTATTGCATGCAATTTAAAACTATCACCATAAAACCAATTCCTAAGGAAGTTGCAATGGTGATACCAAATATACCAACAAGAATTTTAAGCATAATCAAGGAAGTCTATCTTTATGTGATGGACATTCCATAAGCCTTGTTTAGGTCATTGACATTATAATTCATGGTAAAAAAAAAATAACTAGTAATAGTTATACCAAAAATATACAATTTTTTTCTTCATGTTACATTACCTTAATGTTTGTCTTTTAGTAATCTGTGTATAGTACAGTAAACAAAGTAATCCCTATAAAAAGAAAAGCAAATTTCATATAGGTTAAATGAATTTGTAGCTTCCTATATTTTCACTCTTTTTCTAAATGATGACTTACATTTTAAAATTTTGGAATTAATTAATTGAAGTTTTTTTAAGTTGAAAGAAAAAAATCAGTGATATAAATGCTAGCTTAGAGATTTATATGTCACACCTATAAATTAAATAGTAATTGGATGGAAAATTAACAACAAGTACCTAATTGATAACTTAGAAAAAAATACAAATACCTAACTCCAAAATTTAAAACTATAGATAGCCACTTTGAAAACAAATGAAAATATAAAGAGGTGAATATTAATTTAAACATAAATGTAAAAAATTTCTTTCAACTTTAAAATAGTTTTTATCAAAGCTAACATTGGAAATTTGAAATTAAGGGCAAAAGGTGTTGTAAATTAATTTAAATAAAAATATAAAAAATTTCCTTCAATTTTAAAATGATTTTATCTAAGCTAACTCTGGAAATTTGAAATTAAAAGCCCGCTTGATACATTATGTAAGATAAATATTATAGTATAAATAAATATCATCATATTTACTAAGAGTCTTAGGCTCAAGTGTCGATTAATGTCCTTTAAAGGCTTCCACTTTCTTTGCATCTTAGGTTCAATTCTAATTTCATACGTATGTAATTAAGTCTAGTTGCTTAGTTGATTCTACTATTAAAAAAATATATCAACATTTCACAAGTGTTTAAGCCTTATACAAAATAGTACAACATAATTCTCCACTCATTTTATATTTTTAATACATAATAAATTAATTTTCTTTCTTTGGACTTATTACAACAATATACAATTAGAGTAAAATTTATTACTCCCACTTTACTCTTGAATTATGTATATGCTATTCAATCTCCTACAACCATGATGCAACCTTTGTAAAAAAAATATACATTCATCATATTTTATCCAAGCATTTCAATAGCATTTTTGGATCAATGTAAATGAATCAATTGTTTTTTGTTACATTTCTTATCATTTCTTTATGTTTCTTCTTCTTATGTTTCTTATGATTCATTAGAAGATTTAAAAAATTTAAGAAATATATGTAAAGTATTGATTTAATTTATTATTTGATAATTTCAATGAGAAATGTTGAAAATTTTATGATTACTAAATAACACAAAATGATTGTAATATAAACTGTTTATAAGAATAAGGATAGTTTTGGTAGAAAATAAATTTTTAATATACATATATGAAGACAAACAAATAGTATAAGTTTAGTATATTTATCCTTTTATTATTTTATCATACATTATCATATTTATTTGTCCTTTTTTTTTAGTATACTAGCTTGTCCTCAAAACATATCCTAAAATTTTTAATTATACAAAGTCTTAAAATGAATATGTATTGTTCACTTAATAATTTTAAATAGGTATTATAATATCATTTAATTTTGATTTATCATTTTTTCACTTATATTTCTATGTTATCTCAATCAATCATAATTAAATTAAATAAATAAATTTAAATAAATACCTAAAAGTTAGTTTAAGATTATTGTTAGGATTTTGACATAAATTCTATTTTTATTAAATAAGATAATTACATATTTTTTGTCTTTATCTAATTCAAATTTGAATTTAAATTAGATAAAATTATAATTAAATAAGATAAATTTTATTATTTAATATTGTTATTAAGTTAGACTTATCCTGTTGTAAGGATTTTGACTTATAAATATTTATGTAATGCAAAGTTTGTTGTAGAGAGAAAAGAGGATAAGAAAGTTTGTATTTGTCACTCCAATGGGATGACTTGAGATCCCTATAGCTTATAAATTCTTTTTATGAGATTATTGAAAGTGAAGAGTATATATATAGTAAGGCATCCTTTTAGTGTATTTGGAATTTGAGTTTGCAAGTTCTTATATAGTTTATATTGCCTCTTAATTCATTTAGTGGGATTTGTTTCTCATCTTCACTTGTGAAATAAGCTAAAAGCTAAACCATAATTTTTTACTATCTTGTTGATTTTTTTACTACTTTAATATTGATTACATTAATGTACTTTTGCATATCATCGTCATCCAAAAAATTTTTTTCCAACAAGTGGCATCAAAATCTAATTTTATTGAGTTTGGATCCTATTTGGTCAAATAGTTTTAGTTAGTTTTACTATTGCATCTATATCGATCAAATAAGTTTTGTATATATTTATTTTAGAATTTATCAATTCTAGATTTTATTTGAGCAATAGCTCAAATTATAGTTTCTAGTGATTTCCTTTTGGAAAACTCTTTTGTAGAAAACATGAACAAATTTGGCTAAATCCTCTTTGATATATGCATAAAATGCTAGTGCTCCTTTGAAGGTGCAATTTTGAAAAAATTGTCACAAAGAAGATTTAATTCAAAATTTAGTAGAGATACTTGATCTAAAGTTATTTCATTTAGAGTTTGAAAGAGCACTAGCAACTTATTGTAAAAAGAATAATTCATTGAACAACTAACTTGTTTGAAGGAGCACTACCGACAACTAACTTGTTATAAAAAGAATAATTCATTGAACAATTAAACTAGAAAGTTATTTTTCATTTTTAAGAAAAGGTCTTTAGCAATAAGAAAAATAAATTGACAATCATCCGAAAGATAAAGATAAGAATGCATATGGATATCTTTATGATAGTATATGAATATCTTCCCACATAGCAATTAGCCATTTTCATACAAGCTATTTCTATAGGACTTGTAATCATAAGAAGTAGAAAGTTAAACACTTAAGGGAATATATTTTTAACATAATGTTATAAGAATGAGAAGTAGTTTAGTACAATTTGATTAATTAAATATGGTTTTGAAGTAAAGTCTAAGGTTACACCTAGTTAGAGAAATAAATATTCATAGATTAACAAAAAATGTTATGTTTGGCAGCTATAATATAGAGGAAAAGTCACACATCATAATCAAATTATAGGTAATTGAAAGAGATACTAAGGCATGGTTTGATAATTTTATTTTTTATATCAATCTAAGACTAATAGTTGAAATGAGCTTTCTAGTATAGCTTTTATTCTAAATATGTGTCATTCCTTTACTATTCAAACAAAGATTTAGTTAGTGGTTAATTGATTATATGTTACATGATCTTTGATACTATTAGTACAAGCCATTTGTACTTTACTTAATTTGAAGCATGCATTTAGCCATCACAAGTTAATAGCATAGAGCTATAATTTGAGACACCTTATCACTGAGTTGAATTAGAACAGTTTGTAAGCCTTAATTTGACTTATTAATTGCATCCATATATCCTTAATTCCTACTAATTTCATTTAACCTAAATGCTTGTCTACTATCTTTTTTGCTCTAAGCTAGCCTTATTATTTTGGTAATTGAATCATTAACACCTTGTTTAACAAGCAAAACATACTAAAGAACTCAATTTCAAAAATCAATACTACTATAGTTGTCATATCATCCTTTATCAATTTATTCTTAGCCATTAAAGTTATACTTCTATGTTTTGCTTGCACACATCATTAACCAAAATATGATAATAAAATACTATACCTACTCGTATTCTTTATCCATAAGTAGTCTATCATTAACTACATTTAATAAAGTATTTTCCTAACTTCAATCTCTTCTTAAAAAATAACCTTATGTGCCCAAGACATATAAGGAAAGTTACTTTAATATTATGACTAAGGAGAATCATCTTTAAGATTAGTGATGCATTATATACAACATTATTTCTAAATTGATTGAATTCTTTTTTTATTTTTTTGAAACTACTTGGTTTCAATTTGCTAATAAGAGAATTACAAGATGATATATTTATCTTTCTTTTAATGAAAAGTGGAAGGAAAATAGGCTTTCCTTATAGAATAAGTTTCATAAGAACTAATGTAAAATAGAGAGGAAAACATAAGAGTAGTCCTATTAGATATCCTAAGAGATTATTAAGTAAGTTTTGGTAACTATTATTTGAAACCAAAGACACAACTAAAATGTTACCACACTCATAAAATTAATTTTAGTATTATCTTATGTTAAATATTGAATACTAGTTAATTTTGAACATTAATTTTGAATTTACTATTTTAAGATAGCTACAAATAACTAAAATTTGATTTTGTAGGACTTATACAAGGAAAAACATTAATATTAGAAAGAAGCAGACAATCCATGTACTTGTGGCTCTAAAATTTTGGCTAAGAAAAGCCATGAAATGGTACATATGTTAAACTCTTTTGAATTTTATTCCTTTGTAGATTTGGTTTTGATTGCTTGTTTCATTTGTTTCACATGTTACCTTCATATAATATACAATTATGAATTATAGGAGATTGACAGTAGGTATATAATCGATTAAGGAGAGCAGTATATTGCAACTTGCTAGAAAAAGGATGGATCCTATGTTAATGACAAAGCTAGAAAGATAGTGATATATGCAATTTCTTTTAAAATTCCATACATGTCACACTTCCTCCATAGCTATGATCATAACTAGCTCAAAATTCCTTATCCTACATTCCAAGTACCTATAATCATGCTATGTATGAAATTTTTTGAGGGAAACATCAAATGAAAATTTAAATATTTGAGACACAAGATCATCCATAAAATTTTCATAGTAATTCATTTACAAAATTCAAACTTTTTGAAGACATATATTTGGTATCAATTTTCTCAAAATGTTTAAATGTGAAATGAAAACATGAAAGATATGCATATAATAATTGGCTTGGCTTGGCACATTACTTATCATCATGTGTACTTAGCATCTGTATGCTAAGGCTTACCTTTAAGCTTAAGTTGCACACTATAATAAATCATTACTAGTGCCATAATTTTAATTGTGATATAAGATCAAAATTTTTATGGCTATGCTGCTTAACCACATGAATATTGGTTAGATAGACCTATTATACAAGTGAGTGTGGCAAGAAAATTGTCATAAAAAAGTGCATGTTGAGGCCTACACATAAGCTCAAGAGGTATAGATGGATAACAAGGAAATGGAGGAACAATTAGAGTATCTTAATTTATAAGAAGAAAAACCACAAAAGGCGAGTTACATAAACTTAGTGAGTATGTATTTTCACCATTCATTAAGCAAAAGGTAGAAAAGTTTAAAGTCATCCAAGCATATTCACATATATAAGTGTAAAAAAAATTTTAACATTTAGTTTAAAGGTGAAAATCATTATAAGAAACACTTAATCATACATCATTTACATATTTATAGGAAATCATAATCCTTATTAATTGGGATTCAAATAACTCTAAATGAGAATATTGAGTGTGTGACCTTTTAATCACATTTTAACCATTTATTATGCCCTCTCAAGCATGTTTTCATTTATAGTCACTAGATCTACAGACCAATATCATTATTTAACCTTCCTTACTCTTTTATTCATATATATGGACTCTACTGGGTGCACCTAATGATTCCCTTAATCTAGTTGCTCAAAATCCTAAGAAGCCATTTGTAAATTCATTCTAATATCATAAGCACATATATATATTCTTATCATTATCTATACTAAGAGTTCTATCGCTAAGGCATGGTTATATTATTAAAAATTTCTTGAGAAGAATGGGTCAATCATAAATTCCATAATCATTAAAAATTATGATTATATTTTTATTTCAATAAGTATACTGGAAATTTCATTCCAATGCATAAATCAATTTAACATAATTTCAAAATCGATTGTATAAATTATATATCATTTTTTATAAAAAGGTTATTGAAAGGTAGAAGAAATTTCTACTCACCTCAAAGGAAAATGTTTTCCTCTACCTAAACTACACAACTAAGGTTTTAAGTGGTCTAACTCCTAATCAAGTCATCTAACATGAATACATGTCAATGAAGTATAATTCAAACCATATTTAACAAGATGAGTCATTATGAGGGTATAAGTAAAGGGTTTGCCTAACTATTGTGAAAAATTCTTGAGTTTGATTGTAAGATCAAGGGTTTAGGCCCTTGTTAAGTCAAATCTATGCAAATGAAGAAAAATTAACTTAGGGCATAAAAATAAATTTAGAGTCTAATTGGATTCTATTTTTAAAAATTGTTTTTAATTTTTAAAACCAAAAATATTGAAAAACTTGTTTGGCAACATGTTTCTAGATTTTTTCTTTAAAAAACCATTCCTAAAATCCTTATTTAAAAAAAGAACAAGTTTTTAATATTTTTATTTCTTGTTTTTTAGTTCTTAATGGTAGTTTTATAATTAAATAAAAGTTTTGCTAATTTACGTCACTGAGCATCCTCTATTCTTTATTTTTCTTAAATTTGAAAATAATTTTTGAAAATAAAAAATATCTTTTGCAAAATAATTTTTAAAAATGATTTTTAAAAATAAAATTCAAAAATATATCTATACATGCTCTTAAATTCTAGAAGAGAAATCAAAGAAATCTTACCAATGATTGGGAATGAACCAAAGGAAATAAGATTGAGTCAAAATCCTCCACCAATTCATTCTTCAAAGTTATAGAGCAATATATTCTAAAAGATATTAAGAAAAATGAGAGGTCACATGAAGAATTGAGAGGAGTAAGCCAAGAATCCTTAAAAGATTGAGAGAGAGAAATAGATTAAGGTTGTATTGATAAGAATAAATGAGAGAAAATGAGTTGAGTAGTTTAGAATTATTTTAGGCATTCAATTGGAGCTTAAAATGATAGTTTAAATTAATTTAACCTATAATAGTTAATTGTTACCCTAGAATAGAGTAACATACTTCTAAAGGCTATTAATGGACTGTTACCCTAAACTGGTCAAAATTTCCCCTCTAGAAGGGAACAATCAACTATTAACCCTCTAATAATTAACTTTTAGAAAAAAATAACTCTTGTTCAATTTTAGGAAGTCATAACTTCCTCATTTTATATTTGTTTTAGCTAAATCAATTGTTGATGAAAAAGTAATTAAATATATTTTCATAGAATTATTTTTATACTAGTAATCTATGAAATTTTAATATATCACTAAAATAATAGATAAAGGTCAGAACTCTTTCATATTTTGAACAATTTAAATAAATAACTAGCCCATAAAAAGTTATTTGACTTTATTTTTATATAAAATAAGTTTCATAAAAAATAAACTTGTAATATTAAAGTTATTCATAAAAGATCATTCAAAAGTCAAAACTAAAATATTTAAAAGAGTGAGTTCATTACCTTAACCTAACTTTATAGCTAATAAATTAACTAAAGAATTTTAAAATAACTTTAGGGTGTGACAATACATTACTTGAATGAAATCATCTTCATTATACTTTATCTATTTTTGTAGAGGAAAAATTGAAAAGTAATAAGTCAAGAAACATCAGCTTCCACTAAAATATCATTAAAAGATGCTTGTAGAACAATGCTAGGAGTAGAACATTTTAGTCATGTTAAAGGTTTAGGACAAAGATCTTCCCCTACCACTACATTTAGATTGTCAATCATGCAATTTGGTAATAATGGTACCATTTCTACTTCTTAGCTATAATAAAGTATGGTAAATTTGGAAGCCTAAATCAAAATGCTTCAAGCTAGTTTCTTGGCCTGTCTAAATGAATGAAAGGAAGATCCTTGAAGAGTTAGCTTGTATGCTTGTTCCTTCTCAGGTACAATATATTACTTTTTTCAAACTATTTGTTCGACGTAACATATTTTGTGTTTATTGAAATCTTCTATTAATTAATCAAATAAAATAGTTGCGTTATTTTATATTATTGCAAGTTATGGCTTTATACAATAAAAAATACAATAAGCCTATATGTGTGTGATGCATAAACATATATGTGTGTGTATTAGATTAAATTCCAAACCAAATAATTTAAAGAAATAAAGTTTTAAATATCTCATAATTTTGTTTGATTAAGTTTCACAAACAAGAATTAAAGCTCTATAGGTAGTTAATTTATGTAAAATGTTTTAAAGCTTTGTATTCTAGTAGATGTACCTTAAGTTACTATTTTACTATTATTAGAATTTATTTAAGTTAAAATAAGCTTATATGGTGATGTTTCTCCATCTTAGAAATTAGTACACTAAATTAAATCAAAGTATTTGTTTACTTTTTTTAGCTTAAAATGCCAAACAATATTTTCTTATATATTCCTAAAGTGATAAGACTTTTCTATCTTTCTTATTCTTATTAATGGGAGAATGTGCAAGGGTTAGTGCCCCTTCCTATTTCAAAATGTTAATAGCTTATAATTTTCACTTTGCCACTTTCTAGGTTTATTACTTTTTTCTTTAGTGCTTCATTTAATAAGATGTTGATCACTCATGTGGTGAAATCTTTCTTCAATTACATTATGACTAATTAATGCAATTTATAAGATTTTTGAAATTGGAATCCTTTATGATGAATTTGCATTTGAGTGTGTTTATTAAGTAAGTTTATTTGAGTTTTTCAAAATATTTTACCAAATATTTATATTTTATATTAAGACCATTTTTGTTTTGCCCAACAGATATTGGAAGTGAACCATCCTTACTCATGAAAACACGAAGATTTTCTTCTAGTAACAACCTAAATGGTGAAAATATTGCTTTTTATCTTATAGTCATCTTAATATGAAGATGGTGCTTAATATGTTTTTATGTATTGACACTAACTTATGGACAAACATAAAGTGCCCTTTCATTATATTTGTACTATGACAGATATCATAAGTTGAAATATGAGACAAACAATTCTAATGAATTTTGAATCTGATTTGTAATAATTCTTGGCTTTTAATCTACATTATATGTGTATTGCATATATGTTGTATATATATATATATGTATATATATGTATATATGTATATATATGTATATATGTATATATATAATATATATATGTATAGATTATATTATATATATATATATGTATATATATATATATATATATATATATGTATATATATATATATATATATATATATATATATATATATAAAAAGACTTAAAATATACTAGTGGAAGATTGCAAAAAAAAAGGTAAAAAATGTAAAAATATTATAATAGCTGTTAAAATAAAATGAAATAAAAAATTTATATTGGTTTAAAACAGTCACTAGATTCAAACAAAAAAGATTGAGAAATTCATAAAATAATATGTAGTGGGTTTAAAATTGCCACCATGATGAAAATATAAAATTTCAAAAAAAATTGATGGCTAAATAAATTGCTAATAACCAATTGCCAATAAAAGAAATTATAAATAGTAGCAATTTTTCTGGAAATTTTACAAAATTGGCACTAGTTAAATTGTGGCAACTGAATAACAATGAGAAGAGCCACAAATGAATATAATGGTTGTTGTAGGACGACTACAAATTGTAAAGAAACTATGGTTTATTAGTTTTTTGGTAGTGATGTCACTTACCAACCTAACTCTTAGATTTTTTTAAAGCTGCATTTATGGCATCCAACATGGCTTAAAATATTTGGTTTATTTTAAATGATGGAAAAAATCATACTTTGATATTCATTTTTTTAATCATAAAAAGCTTCATTGTAGACTTAGGGATTTTGGTAAAGAGATAACTTCTTAAACATCATTTGTGAACACTGAAAGCTTAATAGTATTTAAAAAGATTCAAAATTTGAAACTAATTTGTATCTAATAAACCATTTAAGGGATGCAAAAATTAAGTGTATATAAGAATTGATTTTTCATTTTTTAATTTTATTATTTTTTATTGGAATAATTAATGATTTTTTCTAGTATATACAAGAAGCTTTTTTTTCATTGAAATCTTTAGTTTCTTTTATTGGTATAAGAACTTATTTTCAAGTCTTTTTTGTTTGTCTATTGAAAGTATTAATGGCATTTTTTATAAAAAGAATTTAATTATGGATATTTTTAAGTGAGCTAACTTAACAATGATGAATGAAAAGGATTGCAATATTGTGTGATTATGGATTAGCAATGATCTTCTAACATCAACTATTCTAATGTAAATTAGATTAGGATTTTGATAGTGTTGACTACTTTTTTCTAGTCTATTTTTGCATGTTTTATGATGAATTAGGTTGTGAAGTAATAAGATTTAAGATATGTAGTTGAAGTTATGTTTTTTATGCACATTTTTTGTCTGTTATGTATATAACAAAGCAAACTATGGCTAAAGTATTGTAAAAAAAATGAACAAAATGCTACTATAATTAATAAATGCAAATACTAAACAAGTTTAATTGTAGATAAAATGTCATTCAATATATTAAGAGTAATACATAAGATCCCCCATTTGTATTGCTAAGAAAGTGGATTGCAAATAATGGGGCTCTAATTCAATGAGCTAAGCATATAGGTTAAAGGATAATTAAAGCAAAAATAAAAGTACTCTTTGCACTTTATCTCCACCAATTTAAATGAAACCTTCCATCAACTCCATTTCCTATAATCAATCTGAGAACAATGATGACAATGATAGAAAATTAAATCCTTGAAATAGCAAAAAAGCTTCTATCTTCATCCTTTTGATCAAATTGTGTTCAAATTGGCAACAAATTGACACAGTCATTGCCAACAAATGTGTTTTGCCTCCTTATAAGTGTGTTTGTTTTGAGATTAGCGTTGTATTGCATCAAGAATTAAGTGTTAGTTCCAATTACTCATGGTTGTATGGTTTAACTCCTTGGAGCGAAATGGAACACATTAAGACAAAGTGTTTCCATATTAATTAGTGCAATAACAAAGTTACTGAGGTTGGTTTTGTGATGTTGTGTTATTCTTTGGATAAGTACTTGTGGTTTTCTAGTTTGTTTTTTGGTAAGTGTTATCCTATTTTACAATTATTTTTTCTAATTTCAAAGAAATTGAATCTACATTTGATTTGCTATAATTGTCATTTCATTTTGGTCTTGTTGAGATATTTGACTAAGTGTGGTTTCTTCTAGACGTGGGATTTGATTTTGCTTCTAAGGGTCTTAAAAAGGTTTTTCTATCTTTATTTCATATCCTAAATAATGCTTAAGCAAAGGAACTTAAAAGTAGAAAAAATTAAAAAGACCTATATCATCTAAATTTGCATAACTATACCTTTTTATTAAACAATTTGTTTGGTTGGACCTAATATTAAAATCGTAGTAATTTGGAAATAACTATAATGATGAACTAAGTTATCATATCCATAATATTCAAAATTGACAAATAAATCACTTTATATTCTTAACTATTGAAACAATAGTAATAAGGAAATAATATCATCACAAACTTCTTATTATTAATATTATGGTAAGGATATTGTCTTAAAGGTTATTAGTTTAAAAGCTCAACTTCAATAATTGAAATCTACTAATGAAGATTTGCTTCAAAGTTTTTCCAGATCAATCCAATATGTTGCACTAATTAGAAACTAAAGTACAACAACTAAAGGAATAAACAAGATAGATTCAAAGGTAACTAATTCCCATAAAAGCTTCTCAATAATAGGAAGTTTTAACGTTTCAAAAGATATGTTAAATAAATTTCCTTTTGCTTAGCATTATTGTTTAGTTAAACACAAATGAATCATACTTATTTCATTTGAAGAAAGAAAAAATACATAGGATTTGTACTAGATGTGGAAAGACAAGTCATTTTAGTTCTAGTTGCTTAACATTTCACTTTAAAAAATAGCTGCTATTTTTAAGCATTACCTTTTTTACTTTCAAAACCTTAAAGGATCCCTAACATATAATAGTCAAGTTTGACCTACTATATATGCTTGCTAAAATACCTTAACTACTATATCAGAATTTATTTCATCCATTTCTTACATGTCCTTTGAAGGTGATAATTGAAAGAAGTCAACTAACAATCCTTTGAATGAATTACAAATGAATGATCTTAATGTGGTTGAAATTCAAGGCTTAATTGACTATACATATATAAAAGACAATCTGATAGAAATGAGTATTCACACATGCATAAAAGACCATACATCCATTATTCAATCTAAACATTGACATTTACCTCTAAAATTTATCCATGAAAGTCATTTGAAAGCATCAAAGATTTACACCATTATTTTCAAAATGATGTCTATAATTTTAGGTAGCCAAGGAATTTGTAATTCATAATTAATTTAGTAATTCATCTGCTTATTGTGGTCTCCAGTATTTTAAAAACAAAAAGCTTATTTTGCAAAAGGCTAGATATTATCACATTTGGTAAGAGGTCATTAACAACAAGACCTATCACTTAATAATTGCTCTTTTTTATTTTTATATTTTATGTGTTTGCTTTTTATGTAATTAACAAGAAGTTCTTGTTGTTGATAATCTTATATGTTAAAGTTAGGTTATAATTCTCTTCCTTTTGTATTAGCATAAATATGTTATTTTCTTATCCTTTTGTATATTATTTTATGTGTGATAGGAAAAAAATAAACTATGCATATATATAATCTTATTGCTTAAGAGTGCAATTAACCCTAAAAAATAAAGATCCATTTTTTAATTGAAAAATCATTATAAGACCATAACATCTAAAATGGAAACTATCCATATACTCATGCCACATAATGATATCAACAAATAGAAAATCTAGAGCTTTGTTAAAGTAGGCATACCTATAAGTTTGGAGACACAAATGCTTAAAACATCCCTGATGTGCACGCTGTAATGCAGCAAAATTGTATTAAACTGGTTGCAGAAAAATAATGTAAAATAGTGGCATAACTAGGTCGTGCCCCTGGTGATTCTTTGATTTTATCTTTTTCAAATAATTTCCTAACAATATATGCACAATTTTTAAATTATTTATGCAATGAAAACAACAAAAACTAATGCAAGTAGAATGGTAATAGAATGTTGTCACAAAAATAGAAACAGAATGATATATGTAGAATGTTATAATGTGCAATATGCAAAATAGAATTAAAATTAGGAGGATTGGTTGCATGAATTTAAACAATTAATAAGCATAAAATTTAAGCTTAAAATAGAAGTAAAATACAAATAAAATGGAAGAGAAATTAATGGAATCAAATAGCCGATTCAAGGAAATTGTGAGCCCTAAAGTGGATTAATGATAAATCAATTAGGATTTTACTTTTTCTAATTAATTCCTTGAATTACCTGGAATCCCTGTAATAATTCATGAATTTTGTGCTATATAATTACCTAAGATTTGATCAATTAAAATTAGTTGAATTAAGCAATCGCTATAATTCCTATACTAGAATAATTCCTATACTAGATTGAAATTGATTTATGAATAGAATTCAGTTAATTTGAGAAGCTAAATTAGAAATCTCCAAATTAATCCCTCAACCCTCTGTCCTTATGTATAAAACTATGATTTATCAACTATAATTTCATAACAAAATAGCAAAGGAATAAAAAATCACAAAAGTGAATATCAATTATATCAAATCAATATCCAACTCAAGGAATCTCAAGACTTTTAGCATAAGTAAATAGAGAAAAAGGAAAATTAATTAAGATAGGTTAACATTACAAATCATGATCTCATAATCCTCAAAAGGAGAGCCTCAACTCTTTGAATTAACTACGAATTTAGGCTTCCATTAATGAAGAACAAAGAGAGCTAGAAGAAGAAAAGAAGAGTTGTGCTGTTGAAATTTTTGTGTATATGAATATGTCATTCTCTTCAACCCTCTTGCCTATTTATATAACCTAATCAACCTAAAACCTTATTGGATTAGGATTAGATGTCTCTTAGAATTACAATTACAATAATAAGGCTTTTCAAGATTTCTAGAAGCTCAGACCTATTTAAATCAAATTTCTAGAAGCTGTATTAGGGAATTCCCCTAAGTCTAACTTCCATCCTGAATTGTGATCATAAAATTGATGAATTTTGGAAGATCCATAAACATAAAAATTGTAGGCCTGTGTCTTTTGAGAATTTGGGCATTGATTTCAGGTTAATCGAACCACTATAGCTCTAGATATGGCCCAAATATAGAAATGGATTTAGCTAGGATAGAAATATGACTTTAGCTTGTCAACCAAGTAAAGGCTTGAAAAAGTCCAAATTGGGCTTTGACTAAAATATAAAAGTTGTAGATATTTATTTTAAATTTTCATTAATATAAAGTTTGCCTTAATCCAAGATTCAAATCCTAAGATATGACTGAAAAATAGAAATAGTGTTAAAATCCAGCATTTACCGAATAAATTCACAAACTTGTAAAATTAATCCAAAATTATAAAACAAAGCCTATTCTATAAAATTAAGTATATGTAATACCTAAAAGACATAAAATAGGAGAAAATAAAATAGTAAATATTTTTCTCATCAATCTCCTTGTGTCTCTCACTAGAATCTTCAATGAAGCCGTTAATCTTTACACTTATAGAGAAAGAATTTCTTCAATTACATTTCTTACACTACAAAAAAGTGCATATGTGATAGCATTTTTTTATTGGAACTTACTAGAAAAACCATTAGATGCAGATATAATCAACACTTAAATAAAATGACCAAGGTGTTTTATTGGAAAAGTAGATCTCAATGCATCTAACGACAACTTTTCAACAAGGGTTTTATTAGAACACCCCTAAATAGTTAATTGAGCATGAATTGTTTTCTTTCATTCACTTCCATGCAAAATAAATCTAAGAATACAAATTTAGCTTTTTAGAAATTTAAATTTAATAATCATTTTATAAAACCCTAAATTATTCTGTCTCAGTACATTGCTCATATTTGTCACACAAGATTAGTTTACTTTGATTTCTTTGACTTGTTTTCTCATATTTCATTTCTCTAATTCAATGCATTTGGTTTCATCATTGCATGGTTCGATTTCTCCATTTTTATTGAGAGATTGATTATTGTAAGGTAAGTTATATTTGATTTCATTGGTTCCATTTATTATCTTTGTGACCTTTAATTGAGTTAAACTTCCATTGAATCATGATAATGCTATGAATGTGTTTTCTTATTTAGCTCAATGACTGTGATTTCATTTGATTATTTATTTATTATTTTATATGGTTTCTTATTTACTATGTTTTAATTATTTTTGTTCCTATTGGTTCTTATTTCTAGTTCATTAAGCTTAAATTGTTAAGCTCAAATCATTTCATTTGCCTAGTTCTTTTTACCAATGATGTCGTAATAGAGTTTTTGTGAAAGAAAATGTATGAGAATTAAATTATTCTATGGCTATAATTTTAGTGGTTTATCAATGTGAGTTTTTCAATGAATCTCATTTAAGCGCTTGACATGGAAAGCATCTAATACATGTTGGTTGGTAAATGTAACCTTATATTATGCAGTGTACAATTCATCTTATTGTTTTGATTAAGTAATCTCAATTGTAGAGTCTTGATTATGATTTCCTTACTTTTCCAACCCTTGGCTTTTTGCTTATTCCAAATGGGTTATATTTTCATTTTGGTGTTAAATAACCTACACTATTGTATCCTTACTGTGTACTTACAATGGCTCAGCTTTGAGTAGTTAATTTCATAAATTTATCCATAAGGAATTCGATCCATTTCTATTTGCTTGTGTTATTCTATTCATTTTATAGGAATATTTTATTTGTTTTAATTTGGTTTTCTTTCTTTCTGGAATTTGATCTTCAATATCATTTATAATGATATTCTCTCATTTTCTTTAATTTTGGGTTAATTGCTAACTCCTTGTTTCATCCTCTATTTTAGTCTTAATTAATGAGTTATTTGTAACCGCAAAACTAATAAATTTATAATTTTTTTATTCCAAATTATAACTAGTTTAACTTTTCACATTTATATTTTGTTTGAATTTAGGCTTCTCTTCATTGAAACATTAATAATTTAACTCAATCTTTACACTTCATTATAATGGAATTGACCTTGCTTAGTCTTTCTATTTATCCAATGGTGTCAAAGTCATCTTCCTTATGAAATTGCATTATTAATGTGAAGATTGCTTGCTCTTATCTCTAACTAGTCAGATTGGTTTATACATAACATTATTATCAAGTGCCAGATTGTCCTAAAAGCTTAAGCTGCTTGGAGTTTTAACTTTAATGAGCATTATATCTTTCTTCATTTTCATCATTGTTGTTATAGTGAAAATTAAAGCTACCTAGCTACTTCAAATTTCAATCTAACTATTTCACTTTCTTCAAAATTAGGGCAATAAGTGTAAATTTGCTAGGTTTTTATATGACCTTTAATTGAATAGTAAAATAGAGAGATCTAATTGTATTTTCCTCTTTTCTATAAAAAAAATTGATAATTCTTCTTCTCATATGTTTGTCTCATTTTAGGTTAATTTACAATTGCTTATTTCATATTTTTTTTGCTCATGATTGATGAGTTATTTGTTAAATTCAAAACATATAATCATTGAGCTTTGGTACCTTTGATTAAGTGAAAAGAAAATTGGTTAAAGCATGCAATCATTTGAATATTAGGACTAAAAACTACATAAAGCTTAAAAATATTTTATAGTTTTTTCCTTCCATATTAATAAGTATCTTTTAATGATTAAAATTAAATTATAAGTAGTCCATACTAGTTAAAATCTAATTGTAGCTACTTACAGATATTATAGTGGTCATGGATAAATCTTGCATTAAGTTAACTCAAAACTCACTTTAATATATTAATAGGCTACAATAATTTTTGGATTTGTAATTACAAACAAGTTTATTGATGGAAGAATAAGGTGTCTTTGTCCAACCTATTCATTACCACTTGCTTCTTAAATAATTTCCTATAGGTTACACTAGGTGCATTTAGCACAAGGAGTTAATTATAGGAAAGACTTCCAATAGTGAACACTCTATCAATGAGTTTTGTGCTTTTGAACCTAGTGATTATTTAATCCTAAATATGGTTAATGATGCTTTTGGATTACTAACACATCTTATAAATAAGCCTTCCCTATCTGAAGACCTAATTGGTGGGCATAAGGTATTAAATGAAGGGCCAAGCGATTAAAGCAAAAATTTTATTAAGTTAGTTAAAGATGTAAATTAAGAATTAGATGAAGGTCCACTAAATACTTAAAACCTTCTATTCTTATAAAACATTATCATATAAAATACTTATGTAAGATAAATAATAAAGCAAAGTCTATGATATTTTACTTATTGAAAGATGACTTTAGTCATGTAAAGATTCCTGAGCCATTCTACGAGACCAAGAAAATCATTAATAAGCTTGCTCTTAACTATGTAAAAATAGATGCATTTCCAAATGATTTTATATTATATTGGGGTAAAGACACTAATGAAGAAATATACAAGAAATGTGATGCTTTTAGGTGGACATCAACAAGTAAGGGGAATGAATGGGAAGCATCTAGTAATAGAAAGAACATTCTTGCAAAGGTTTTACGTTACTTTCCACTTCAATGACAATTGCAGAGATTATTTATGTCATCTAAGACCTTGGAGCAAATGAAATGGCATGCTATAAATAGTAATAAAGATGAATTGATTAGGCATCCAAAGAAATTTAAGGCATGGAAGACATTTAATTTAACTTACCCTAATTTTCTCTCAAACCCTTGAAATGTGTGGCTTGGCTTAGTTAATGATAGTTTTAATCCTTATAAGAATTTAGGTGGCAATTATAGCATATGACCAATTATTTTAATCCCCTATAACTTACCTTACCTCCATGAATTTGTATGAAGCAAACTTCTTTCATTCTTTCCATGATTATCCATGGGAAGAAAATGCTTGGAAATGATATAGATGTATACCTTCAACCTCTTATCCAAGAATTAAAGGAATTAGGGAACTATGGTGTGCAAGCATTTGATGCATCTATAAATCAAATTTTCAACATGCATGCAACACTAATGTGGGCCATTAGTGATTTTTCTAGACTTGACAACTTATCTAAATGGAACACACATAGTGGCTTAGCTTGTCCTATTTGTAACTTTGACTTTAAGCCTTAATGTTTACCTTATAGTAGGAAGTCATGCTTCATATGTCATCATCATTTTTTAGATTGAT
The DNA here is from genome assembly GCA_020226215.1 of Sindora glabra. Classification (NCBI taxonomy): domain Eukaryota; kingdom Viridiplantae; phylum Streptophyta; class Magnoliopsida; order Fabales; family Fabaceae; genus Sindora; species Sindora glabra. The sequence continues at coordinate 97,602,582 of CM035226.1, forward strand.
CTCATACATTTAGGTTCAACAAATCTAAATTTGATGGAAACACAAAATTGAGAAACCCATCAAGAGTTTTGTCTAGTTCTGAAATTTTGACACAATACTTGGGAAGGTTCCAAATTTCATAGAATATGGGAAAAGATCTCGCACAAAATCAAGGGAAGAAAGTGGAACATAATAATAGAAAAAAATTATATTTTAAAAAGAAAGCAAAAAAAAAAAGATATTTCACTGCTAAAAAGAAAAATGGTTCAATGTCATGCTTAGGTGATTTCCCTCTTTCCTTTAGTTCTTGTTTGCAACTTTGGTTTTTATTGCATTAGAATATTTGATTATAGCTGGCTTTGCTAAAGTAATTTTTGTTTTGCTTCTACATTAGTTCTCTTGTTTTGGCTGACTTGGCGCTTTTGATCATCCAAATAGGAAAGCAAAATCTAGAAATAAGGATATCTAGAAAAGTTAAGAAAAAGATTTCTAACCTTATTATTTGTTCATTATTTGAAAATTATAACTATAATAAATTCTAAATTAAAATGATCTTATTTAATTCTAAATTATGACATTTTTCCATATATTATTTTTTTCCTGAATATGTTGTTAAAGTGACATTTTTATGGTTTTGGTTTATCATAATTTGTTAATGTAAATTATAACCAAGCAAGAATGTTTGACATCTAACTTCATTTATGATGCACCATAATACATGGTTCGGTCATTGGATGGATATTATGTGAGAATATTATTTATAATATATTCTTAATCATTAGTACAAATTAAGTGTATAAGGCTCGTTCAAGGGGTTAGATTGCTTAGTTAGTATGTATATATAAGCTTAGAGATATAAGCATTCTTCAACAATAGAGATATCCTTATGTGTTTCAATTCGATAGCTAGCAAGCTAGTATCTTTATTCATTTTAATTTTAATATTTATATTTATTTAAGGCATGTATTTGATGCATAAAATTAAAATTCATATTTTTTTTATTCTAGTATCCTATTTTAACTTTTCACTTGGTGGAATAAGACTTTGTTATTGTTATTGTTATTGTATCATGTTTTTAACTTTAACCAAATTAAATTAGATGATTTCTATAATTCTAGAATTATAAGTCATATAGTTAGGATAACTTATTGTAAACTTTTCTTAATCATAATGCTCTTTCATTTTAATTTTAATATTTATATTTATTTAAGGCATGTATTTGATGCATAAAATTGAAATTCATATTCTTTTTTATTCCAGTATCATATTTTTAACTTTTCACTTTTCACTTAGTGGAATAAAGCTTTATTGTTGTTATTGCTGTTGTATCCTATTCTTAACTTTAACCAAATTAAATTAGATGATTTCCATAATTCTAGAATTATAAGTCATATAGTTAGGGTAGGTTATTGTAAACTTTTCTCAATCATTAATACTTTTAAGTTTACATTATCTTTTATTTCTTTTTTGAGAAGCTCTATTGATTGTTGGTAGCTATAGAAAGCTACATAAATGCTTAATTTTCTAACAATAATTATTATGGAAGTTTTATAGGTTATTGATGTTCGAAGTCCTAATTTATTAAATGCAAGATCCTCTTTAGCTAGTCACGATCCTATTCAACCAAAAAATAGAGACAATTAAACTTAGGAGTTATCTTTCTAATGAAATTTGGGATTCTAGTATGCATTAGTTATATTTTGGTGCACAATATACTTGGATTTTGATATTTGGGATTTTAGGATTTTAGAATACATTAATTATATTTTGATGCACAATGATACATTATTTTGGAGCAAGAATATATATTAATAAATTTTTATCACTTTCAACGATAATATTATTAGTTATATTTTCTTTAACTTTGTGGCATTTTTTTATTTTTTGCATTGACTAATATATATATATATATAATTATAGCCTTTTAGTATGATTAATTTTACAAAAATAACAAATGAATTAGTGATGATTTATAGGGTACAACTACAGATAAAAACATTAAAAAGGACAAGGAAGAGCATAAGGTCTAGTGGGGTTATTTAGTAAAGGTTTGAAAAACAACCACAAAATATGACAATAAATCACGGTCATAAAAAAATGCCATTAAACAACCACAATTGAAATTTGTAATTCATGTTGGACAGTTCTGGCACTTGCTACTAAACTCCACACCATTAAATACTTAATGATGTATAAAAATGCGGCACTTCGTAAAACTACTAGTAAGTGCATAAATGTGGTTAAAACTGCTGCCAAGTGCAAAAAATAAGTACCATTAAATTCATTTTCTATTGTAGTGCTAGCAATTTCCATAAAGGAAATTAGAGAAGCAATTTTAACAATAATAATAATTTATTCCTTTGGGAGGGAAAAATGAGCTTCTTTCCTAATTAAGCACTTACATTTTTTTGGGTCATATAAGTTGTCAACTTCAAAGTCATGTAAGTACCTTCATTCAAAAATCAAACAACATTGATCTGTTGAATAACACTGCACGTTTTTAAAAAGTTAAGAATGAATTTATTTCAGATTGAATTTAAAAAGCAAGATTGAAACCTAACTAAAAGCTGAAGATTAAAAGTATATTTTTGCTATATCTTTATTAAAGAAACATTGCTTCTTGCTTTTCCAATGGCAAAGTAAGTTTTCATTTTGTATCACTTCATTTACTTTAGCATAGAATACCTATCCTAGCTACTTGCTAGCTTCTTTTGTCCAAGGGAGGATACTCAGCTTTACTTAAAATTTGGCTTATATTCATATAAAGCAAAATTTTTGTTACTCAAATTAAGCTTAAGAACCACTCAAACCAATTCGGTTACTCATTTGATCTAATCAAATAAACCAAAATCTTAAGTAAATAAATTGGAATCAAAATGGATCAAGTCAGCTTAGATTAATAGTTCATTAGTTCAACTCATTTCATTCATTTAGTTTAAAATCATTTTAAAAAAATGCTATTTAAATTCATTTTAAAAAATACATAATATCATATTTAATATCATGAATTATTTTATTAATATTATTAATATTAATTTATATATAATTAATTTATTGAATTCTTTTATGAACCAAACAAGTTGAACTAATGAACTAATCATGAATTGAGTTTTGTTCATTTAGCAATTGAACCAATCTTTGTTGTTCAGGTTCAGCTCATTTGATTCATGAAACTAGCTCATTGAATTAATTTTTAAGTCAAATCATAAGTGGTTCACAAGTTGGCTAGATTAGCCTTACTTTTGTTAAAAGAAAGCCTTAAATATTTGACTACATAACCACTCCATGATTTATTCATGTCAACTAACTAATAATAATGTGAAAGAAAACAATAAGTGTGACTATGGATCTCATTAATGAGAAAGAATTCTTTTTATTAAAATGAGAGTTAATGTTATAAAGTCTTATTTGTTGGAAAAAATATTCCTTCTCTAAATACATAAACATTATGCAACCAAATTAACTAGAATAATGTAACAACTCACTAATAAATTAACATTGAAAAATCTCAAATTTTAAGGCAAAAAATTATAGATAAGAAAAGATTTACTATATCTTCAAAAGATTACAAGATATTATATATGAAGATTATCAACCATAACCTTAAAATTTTCTAATCACTATATATCCTTATACTTCTCATGAACCTTTCTATAAAGATTCTCACATAAGGTCCATAAGCACTCATATTACATCTCTCTCATACCTCACCCCCTTGGTGAATACAGATATTTATACCCTAAAAATAATTATTTGACAAAGAACCTAAATCCTGCTCTAATATGGAAAGATCTTAACTTGAATAGAAAAATAACTTATAATAGAAAACAATTACCAATTGATAATAATTTGAATTTTAGTCAAACTCAACAATATCCTCTTTAACACAAATTCCATCATTTTCATCAATTTTCATGTTGACCTATTACCATAGGAAACCAATCATGAGGCATAAATCATGGAATCCCTCCTTATTGCAATTTCTTCAAACTGCAACAATTATCTTCCTATCAAATAGATCCATCTCAATCAACTATCATAAACTTAACTAGAATCTATCCTTGATTTCCTCCTCTTTTGGCATCTCACAACATTTACAGGAACATTAAATCTTGTGAATACTTTCATGAACTAAGATAAATTTTTTGGATCTTCATCTTTATCAACAATTTCATCTCTCATTCTTGTCCATCATCATCAACTTCAATTTCCTTACTCTTGCCCAAGCCAAAACATCAACTTATAATCCACTACATCACTTAATTATCCTTTTCAACTCACATGTTGTCAAATCAATCATGTCCACAACATGAGTCACCATTCATCCTCAATTCATCACCATCACCAGTGATCCTCAATTCTCACATACAATTAGACAAGCTACCTCCACATCATCATACAAAATCAAACCAAGCTTTGTTATCTTTAATTACCTCTCATAAAGCGCTAAACCCACTATGATACAAGTTGTTGGGAGAAATATCCTCTCTTCAAATACACAAACATCAAGCAATCAAATTAATCAAAGTAGTGCAACAACACAAAAACAAATTAATGTAAAAAAACCGAAACTCTAAGGGGGGAAAATCACATATATCATCAAAAGGTTACAAGATAACATGTCTAAAGGTTTTCAACCATAATCTTACAATTTCTTAACCACTATCCTTACATCTCTTGCAAATCTCTCTATGAGAGTTCTTACATAACTTTTATAAGCACTCATATCATATCTATCTCAAACATTTGGTCAATAAAAATATTATAACTCAAAAAATACTTATTTGATAAGGAATTAGAATCCTACTCTAATACAAAAAACCTAACTTGAATATGAATATAATTCATACTAAAAAAATAATTACTAATTAATAACAATTTGAATTTGGATTAAATTTTATATTATTTCATTTTTATTTATTTAGTATTTTATTGCTTTGGGCTCGTAATAATTATACTGCAAGCAGGAAAACATTCAACGATAGTAAATAACTATTCAAACATTGTTAGTGACAAAGACGCGCGTGCAAGAATGATAGAGAACAAAGAAAGAACGGTTCCTCCCCCAGGTGGGGACGAAACAAAAGCATCGCTCGTCACGTAGGGATACCAAATATCACTTTGGATAATTTAAAACCGAATAATTTATTTTAAATATAGACGTAGATCCACATTGTTCATCAATTAATAAAATTTCACTGTTCGGCAACTTCAATGTTCCGTCAGTTTCTTTAGTATTTTTCACTAATAAAAAAGTTTTTTATTTATTTTGTTTTCTTCTTGAGTTGAAATTCAATGTATAAAAAAAAAGATCATAATCATATCTAAAATTTTCAATTAATTATTCAAAAATTTTTATTACTATGGAAATTAAGAGAGGCCATTAAAACAACGATGACTGTTTCCAACTTTAGAGACGGGCCATAGTTACGCATCAGATGATTTTAAAGTTAAGAAAAAAGGTTGATTAGCTTTTGCAACTTCATTTAATTTTAATATTGTTTCCATAATTTAAAATGTTTAAATTGAATTTTTATACTTATTTTTAATTTATTTTACTGCTAAATTTTGTTAACAATTTATCCACAAAAATATCAATCTATTAGTAGTTTATTGATTGAAATATAATAATCTATTTCTTTCCACTCAAAGAAAAATTATTTCGTAATATGATATAATTTTTTAAAATTATTTATCATTTAAATATAAATAAAAAATACTTTTATATCAATAATCCTAAATCATATTTAAAGCGGGTTGTCCTCATGTCTATTGCAAAATAAATTTTCCAAAAAAAAAAATGACAGGAAGGATTTAATTATACGAGACTTTATTAAAAATTAAATGAATTTATAAAAAGCAAATGAGTAATTTAACAATAGAAAGGGGAGCATTGACTTGTTCAAGTCAATTCCAGTCGTCGTAAACATCCCAAGAAATAGGGTACGCAGACCACTAACCTCCTTCCACACAGAGAGAAAGATCCCAGCATTCATGGAGAAGCAATTGTCAGTGAATCATTTCAGCCACCGCCATCCATTGAACCCTTCTCAACTTCATCAAGAAGAAGAAGAAGAAGACGATATCATCTGCTCAGGCTGCGAACTTTCCATTTCAGGCCCTTCTTACCACTGCTCCAAGCCAAACTGTGGCTTCAATCTCCACAAACACTGCTTCAAATTGCCAAAACAGGTCCGCCATGAATCCCACCCTAAGCACCCACTCTCCCTCCTCCCTTCGCCGCCGTACGACGCCGGCGAGTTCTTGTGCAATGCCTGCGGCGATTTTGGCACTGCTTTCACATATCACTGCTCAGTTTGCCAGTTTGACCTTCATGTTGGCTGCGCTTGCTTGCCCAAGATTGTGAGGCTTGAGGGAGAGAAACATGAGCATCCATTAGTTCTTCACTGTGATTTGCCTTTCAAGAAGGAAAATGGTGAGATGGTGCCTTTGTTGTGTGGTCTTTGTGAGCAAAGTTTGCAAGGGAGTTGTTGGGTGTACTACTGTGAAGTTTGTGATTTTAGCACACATTTGGATTGTGCAATCAGGGAAGAAGCTGAGGAAGATGACCAAAACAAAGAAGCTAAGGTTAAATCAGTAGTCACCCAGAAATCTGAAATGTGTAATTAGAGGCATATTACATGTTTAATTTTCATGGTGAGAAAATTACCGGTTGATCAGCTCAGATCTAGAAAATATTTTCGGGTAAGATTTCTATATCAAATGTGAAATTACTAGTCTTGTAACTCACAGAAAAAATGCTAGTCAAAATGTGCACAAACTAATCCAACGGCAATGAAAATTGTCTTGTGAATTTATGTGTTTCTTAATCAATGTACTATGAGGTTATATCTGGGGTTGTTCTCTGACTCTGAGATCATGAAATAAGATCATCAGCTGAGTAGAAAAATTTTCTAGTATATTTTTAGCTATAATTCCTATTATTATTATTATTTTGATAAATCAGAAAAACTACTTCTCTAATTTTAGAATAAATTCAACAACAACATCAAAATTATTGATTTGTTAAAATATAATAAAAAATTTTAGTGTTACCAAAAGATTAGAAAATTTTCTCGTTAAGTATGTCTTAATTAATTTTTACTCCATTCTTTGATTTAAACTGGATGTACCCCTTTAAACATTAATTAATTATACTAATGTGAATTTAATTCTCGGCCAATTTTTTTTTCCAATCTTTTGCTTGAGATATTGACTTATTTATTGAGTTATGTTTTCCTATTGGGAAATCTCGTGCATTTTAAATCCCTTTTTCCTGCTTCAAACTGTGTCACAAAATCAAGGTTTTTCTTAATTTGTCAGCTTTATAGAGTGATTGATGCTCAAATCTGTTCCATAATTTCTTGAGTTTAAGTCATTAATTTCATTGTCAATTGCATCAAGCTCAGTCGGAGAATAATGTTAGTACACACGACCTCAACAACAGCCAATGGAATCTCCTATCATCTAATAAAAGAAGGCTTAGCATGCAGCTGCTTGTTCCAAAAATATCCCTTGCCTGGAGTATGATGGCTAAAAATTAAATTAATTTTTTTAATGTTATTTGAATTTAAGTTAAAAGAGACTCATTTCATTTACATCTGTTTTAATTATGTTTCTACTGTTATGAGTTCTATTAAAATTTACCAAGGATTTCGGTTTTACTTCATTTGATCTTACATAAAAAAAACTTTATCTATATCTTAATATTTTATTTAATTTAATATCATCGAATTTTATCTTTTAATTGAGCTATGTATATTTTACAATGTTTCAAATAAAAGATTTGTTTTATCCAAAATTGAATTCAATTAAAAAAAATATGGAAGAAGAATAGTTTGGGCCTTCACCAAGAAAAGCCTGGCCGTGAAAGGAATATACTAAACTGGAAAGTGCCACTTTCTACCTCATTCTATTTTCACAATTATAATAAGGGCAAGATTTAATTAAATATTTGTAATTATTAAGTTCGTATATAAATATTTCAAGTTAACGAGATTTTGACGCTTATTATTTTAAAGTGAATTTACGTTATTTAAACATCACATGATGACGATCCGCTCATGGTAAACTTACCTACGCCTTTATGAATGTATTAAAATCTTCCCCTTTAGCTGTGTATGTATATATATTTAATGCATTTTTATTATAAAAGTACACTGCCAGTGAACTAGAAGATGACATGTCCATTAAAAAATTACGTCTTATTTAAATATTATAATTCATTCATTTGCATTTTCAATTAGCAATATTTTGGTTACCTAAATTATTTTTCACTCAAAATTTAATAAAAAATTCACATATATTACATTGGATCTTTACTTCTCCAAACTTTATTCAATTTAACACTCACTCAAAGCTAATTTACTCCTAAAAATCTTATGTGGCAACTTCTATTTAGCAATTATGGACTAGATTGCGGAATATAAATCTCCAATGAAATTAGGATTGGAGTAATTTGGATTTAAATGACTATAGAATGGAATCAAAATTTGAGAAAAGTAAAGATTATATATAATACATGTAAGTTTTCTATAAAATTTTGGACTGAAAATGATTTAAGTGAGTGAAATGTTAATGATTAAAAATATAAGTGGACGAATTACAATACTTAAAACCACAAGTAAATTAAATAAAAAAGGATAAAACTGCAATTAGGTAAAATATAATTTTCCTTCAAAAAATAATAATTTTTATCTTATTCATTTTTATTGATACGATAACACATAAATAAATAACAATATAAAATTGATTTATATGGTACTGGATCAAATTTAAACAGTTAAATTAATTTGCAGTTCCTATAATTTTACTCTTTTTCTTTTAAGTAGTTAGTGATACTTTAAAATTTTTGAATTAGATACTTGCAGATTTGCTTTGTTTCTACTTGAGCACTGCCTTAAATTCCGTCCATCTCTCGTCTAAAATATTGCAGATGTGGATTTTTTTTTTTTTTTTGCCCAAGTTGACATGCCTTAACGTCGTCATCATTTTCTTTTATTTCATCTGGCTATGAATCCAAGGGCAGGGTCGTTACCATTTTTCCCTCAATGCTCAGTTAGATCTCTTTCTGGGTATTTTTTTTTTTCTCTTTTCTCTCATTTCAATTTGGTCACCAAATTCACTTTCAAATGCAACAACAGATCTGTGAGAATTGAAGACAATGCACATTCTCATATCTGTCATTATTTGAGTTGCGTGAAACTTTTGTGCATGTTGTAAAATGATCTATTCTGTCTTTCCTTATTTCTGCTTCATTACTGATTGCAGATCTATTAGCTTGCGTATCTGCATTAACTCTTGTTTTCCAAATCTACACCACGAGTGTCGTTATTAATCACAAGGTTAGACTTCACCTCCATGATGTTTTATGAACACTATGACATACTTACAATATAATAAGGTTTGTATCATCTATTAATAAAATATTAGTTCAATAAAAAGTACACTGATTTCAAATGAATTTTACTATCACTAACATGGATTCAAATTTTGAAGATGACATTTATTAAAAGAAGAAAAATCAGTAATGGTACGTTTAAGAATTAAGAGAAAAGAAGAAGAGAAGATAATGAGAGATAAAGGAGAGGAAGGAAAAAAACAAAAATTGGAAAATTAAGTCATTACTTCCCTTTTCTTTATTTGGATATCTAAAGTTATATATGAGAGAATAATAAAGGGTTAAACAAAAAGATATATAATTAACTAGTGTACATTTTTATAATTTTACCTTTATTTAAAAAATTAATATATTAATGAGTTTTTTATTATTAAAAATATTTCAAAAAAAATCTCTCTCCAAATTTTTACCTTAAAATTTCACAATAAAAATTGATATAGTCAGCAAATATATAATAATATTATAATTTTTATTTAAAAAATTTATGAAAAAATTACCATGGATTAATTTGATATAACTCTTGTTTGACAATATCAACAATAACCCATTTTGTATTTACTTTAAAATCAATATAGATGGATTAAATTAAGGAAATATATATATATATATATATATATATATATATATATATATGTAAATAAATATAGGTCATAATTATTAGATTTAATTATTATCAATAATAAAAAATATATTTTATATTTTTTATTGGAAAAGGTTTCATAATTATAAAATATTTTTTTACATGTTAGATATCTTTGAAAAATATAAATAATATATTTTTATTAAATAAATATAATAATATATTGAAAATATAAATATAAATTAAAGAATAAATAGAATCAAAATAATAAATTAAGTAGATAACCTTCCAAAATTCCTTAATGTGAATGAATAAAAATGATCAAAAAGTGGAATGTTTTATTATTTTCTCTTTTTTTTTTAAAGGAAAACTCTCAAATAAAGAAAAAGATAGCACATAACATTTTCTTTAATTCCTCTCCCCCCTCCAATCAAATTGTTAATGGTTTAATCTCTAAAGTAAATATCCATTCCACTTAATGATTCACACTATATATATATATATATAACTTAAAAAATATGAAAAATATAAGAAGTTGGAGATTAATTGAATCAATATATATATATATATATATATATATATATATATATATATATATATATATATGAAGAGGAATTCGTAAATATTGGCATACGTCAAATAATTTACATCAAATCTAGTTTATCAATCTTATTAAAATTTAAACAATAAAATTACTCAACTTTAAATCAGCTTTTACATCACATATAATTCACTCTCTCTCTCTCTCTCTTTCTCTAATATAATTAATATATTAAAAAAATTGTAAATTATAAAGATATTATAAGTCTATTTTAATAAAAAATTTACTTATTATTTTAGGCATCCTCCTCCAAGTATATTTTAACAAACAAAATATCAAATTAAAAGGTGAAGCAAATTGTATTAATTACATATGGCTACTTTTGGTTATTATTGTTAATGCATTAAATAAAAAATTTTCTCCTATTCAAATTTTAACATTAATTTATATTATTAATTATAGATTATTGCAAAAAGGGTAATCAATTCTTTTTTGATTTCATAGACATCTCCTTATGCATTTTTCAATCCATTTTTGTAAAGAAATATTAAAATAAAATAAAAAAATTGTGATTGAAAACTATTAATTAAAATCATTTCAAGTACAAGTATATTTTTGCAAACAAAATATGAGATTAAATAGTGGATCAAATCTATTTTAGTATTATTGATCAAGTCAATCTATCTATATGTAAATGTTAGCAAATTTCATTTTCTTATTTCAATGAAAATATGATATTATTAAATTAATAATCATAAAATAATAAAATATATTTAAATAATTTAATAGAGAATTGTATATTTAAAATATTTAAGTTAACTTTACTTATTATTTATCATTTCCACAAGAACTATAATTATTATTTGAAGTAATTATTAGTTCTAGAAAATTAACTTTAATATAATTTATTTTCATTAAATTAGTAATGTAATTTTTTTTTCAGCAATTAAAAGAGTAGATATTATTAACCTTCATATATGGAAGTCAACAATCCCCTCTCTATATATAAGTGATTATTAATCTTCACATCAATATGTAAAAATTAGTTATCCTTACTTTTTTATTTAAATCAAATAATTATAATACTAATTTAATTATAATAAAATAATATATAGTATTTAAATAATTTTAATAAAAAATATTAATTTATAATATTTAAGTCAACTCTATGTATTTTCTCTCATCTCCAGAATAAATACGTTTATTAATTAAAATAGTTATTGGTGGAACTAAATTGACTATAATACACATTATTATTTTATTACCATTAAATTATTAGTATGATTTTTCATTCAAATAAAAGAATAGAGGATACTAATGTTTATATATAGATATAGAGGTTAGTGATCCTTAATGTATGTATATATGTATGTATATATGTGGGGGGAGGGAGGGAGGGAGGTTATGTGTGAAGGTTAACAACCCCCACTTTTTTAAATAAAAAAGTTATGTAATTAATTTAATAATAATGAAATAATAAAGTTGTGTATGTTTGCATTTGTGAAGGTTAGCAATTTCCATTCTTTCATTTACACAAAAATGTTATGCTACTAATTTAATATTAATGAATTAGTAAAGGGACATTTAAGTAATTTTAACAAAGAGATATAAAGTTAAAATATTTAAGTTAACTTTATTCATTCTCTCATATATCTACAATAAATGCACTTATTAATTGAAGTAGTTGTTAATAGTGATAAACTAACTATAATATCTTTTATTATTATATTATCTTTAAATTAGTAATATAATTTTTTATCCAAATAAAATAATAGAAGTTACTAACTTCTACACGCACACACACACATATTATATATATATATATGGGTGACCACTTACTAATCTCCCCTAAACATAACTAATGCAATATTTTACATGTAAGTATGCTATACTTTTAAAAAGCATGCAATTTTCCAAAGATTTCAAATATAAAATATATTGACAAATTGTCATGCAAGACTAATCTAATTATTTCAATGCTTACCTTAACACCAAAACTTATAAGCAGACTCATTTCCATCTTACTCAATGGTAGTTGAACACTAAGGAAAAAGATTTCTTGAAAAGAAGAAAGAAAAGAAGACATGAATTTTCTTGAAACTTAGTGAGTAAATATTTTAAAATTTATGAATAATAATCAAATTAAAATATAATTACATTTAATTTTACCCACACATATGAGTATTCATTAGACATAGCTGAGTTTTTCTTTAACTAATATCTACACTTTCATACTTTTTCTAGGAAATAAATAGGTAATTTCCTTAATGAATAACCTCAAAGAAAGAAAAGAAAATATGAATTTTCTTAAAACTTAGTGAGTAAATATTTAAGAATTTGTGAATAATAATCGAACTAAAATATATTGTTACATTTAGTTTTACCAATACATATAAGTATTCATTTGGTGCAACCAAAGTTCACTTTAACTAATATCCACACTTTCATACCTTTTCTAGGAAATAAATGAATAATTTCTTCAATGAATAACTTGTATAATAAGAAAATAGAAATGGACCTACATTATAGAGGGTCCCAATCAAACTACTACAAAATAGCTTATTGATATTAGGTATTTAAGGGATTACATATCGAAAAGTGACGACATATAATTGATTATTGTAGTGTATATGATTTCAATGTCAATTTGCAAGGTATTGTAAAATAGAAAAAAATAGAGTTAATCTTCATTTTAGGAAAACCAATGTCCTTTATGTTTTTATAATCTAAGGAAATAACATTTAATGTCATTTACTTTCCAAAAACTAACATCCAATAACTAAAATACCATACTAGTTCATTTAAATAATTAATGTTGTATATCCACTAACCACCAACCCATGCCCTGACCCTTAACTCCTCACTTCCTTATCCCAAATCCCAACATTATCCCTATGTTCATCACTCCTTTTGCCCCCTCTCCCCTAGTTTCTTTCTCATCTCAAACCCTAACCCCATCTACATGTTCCTTATACCCTCGTCCTTCCCATTTCCCTAGTATTTCTAACAAGATAAATAAATTGAGTAATAAAAGATTGAAAATGATAAAAAAAATTATATACAATATCACAATTAGAGATAAGTGTTTCATTAAATCTACTTGATATCCATAGTTCAACATGCAAGATTTAGACCATCCAAAAAAACTTTTTGAATACAATACCTATAGATATAATGAGCATTCATAAAAAAAATTAGTATATCACCAATTTTTATATGAAAACATAGTTAATAACATAACAGAATGTCAAAAAAGTTAAATGAGATTAATTTTCTTACCTGTGCAAACTTGTCAAAGTCACATCAAAATAATAGGCAACAAAATAAGATTGAATAAAATAATTAAAAACTAAATTATAAAAACAAATACAAAAGAAAAAATTCTCACATTTATATTTTGCACTTTTTAAATAAATATTAAATCTCATATATTTAGCCATTGGGTAATTGACCTTCAATCCTATAAAATAATTAGTGCGTAAAAATACAAAATTGAATAGAATCATCTTATATTTGGAAAGAAAGCATACCTTATTAAACATAAAATCATTTTAAGATTAGAAGAACTTTTGGATGAAATATGCAAATGGCATCGTACTTCAATTCTTTTAAACTTGTGTCATACTTTAACCTTTTAATTTTTAATTCATGCCTGTGGCCTAAGTTTCCACATTAGTTTTTGAAATGAACTAACATCTAAATTTGATATTTGACATCAATTTTAAGAAAATACTATTGTTTTTTATACAATGACATCATTATATTAAGTAATGTTCAACATTGATTACTAAACAAAAGTTGACATCTTAATATATGAATATCATTCAATAAAAAAGATATTTCTTTTCTTTTGGATAACTTTTTCTATAATCATTCCGAAACAATCTTAGAACCTTTTCAAAATGGTCAAATATAACAAATATATATTATACTAAAACTAATTCAATTGCAAACATTATACGTGTTAGAATTTATAATTATAATTTCTAGTTTATATCACACACACACTATCAAATAAGAATTCAAAAACATAACTTATATACATTACATATATATACAGGTAATAATATTATATATCTTAAGTTTAAACTTTATAAAGAACACCAAAAGGAATATTATTTGTTTTTATTCAAATTACTTTAAGTGAATTAGTCGTATTAGAATTTTTTTTTGTATTATGAAAATTGATTTTACAATTTTATTTATTTCTATATCAGTATATGAATATATACAAAGAAAAAATCATTATTTATATTGAATAATAAACTTTTCATTTATAATAAACTTACATGGCATTCTTACACAAATTAAAAGGAAAAGTGATTATCTTCTATTCATAATTCCTTTATATTGTTTGACTACTTTATTTGTTATAAGCCACTAATTGTCCCTCTTTTTCAATGCAAAGATATGCTAGCTTCTTGCTCTATGTGCTATCTTAAATTTAGCAATAAATGTCCTTTCAATGCCATGCTAATCAGTATTATACATTGTCAGCTATTATTCTAGAGTCTTTCAAAGTTTCATACATTAATACAAAATATGGTGATAGAAATTATGTATTACAATAAGATTATGGAGCATTAAAACTCACTTTTATGAAACATATCTCTTATGATAGGTAAAATATGGTTCATAAAAGAGTAAGTTTTAATGGTTCATAATCTCATTGTAACTCATAATTTCTACACAATCATTTTCTACATTCATACATAAAAAAGATTCAACAACAATAGCCTTGTAACAAACAATATCAATTGATAGAGCATAAATAAGAATTGCTTTACCAAATTTAAGATAACACACGCATTAAGACACAATAATAGTCGAAATGTATATGAAATAAAGAAATTAAGCACCTCATTAGACACAAAATGATGAAATGAAGCACCTTATAAGCCCTCTTTTTTATAGAAGGAAAGCCATCTTCATAGATCATTAATTTATTTCAATTAGGTGGAGAGAGCTTTATTTCTAGGCTAAAAGCAAAATAATTAAACATCACTTATTAGTTTAAAATTGGCATCATAAGTCTATCATTGTGATAACTTAAGATGTTAGTTAAGTACTAAAATGACGTATAAACTATTAATGAACTGTCATAACAATTGAAAAGAACTTACATGATGGTTAGTAAAAATAAATCGATGTTGTAATTTTAAGTTGATGAACTATTATAACAATTGAAATAGACTTGAACGATGGTCATAAAAAATAATCAACAATGTAAGTTACTTCATTAGTTCTATTAATAAAGTCATAATTTTCAGTTTCATTTATTTAAACTTTCTTAGTTTCATTCATTTAAAGTTTTTCATAAATTCATTCATTTAGACATCTTCACTTCTTCAATTTCATTTATTTAAATTTCTTCATAAGTTCATTCATTTAGATGTCTTTAGTGTTATCCAATTAAATTTCTTCATAAACAAGATGCATTTAGACGTGCATAGATTACAAGAAAATACCATTATATTATATATCAGCTAATCCTAGATATTGACATTTTTATGTTTGTCATTTCTTCATTAGAAACCTTTCAATTTTTACAAATTTATATTATGTAAATAATCAAACATGAAAAGAAAGTTATTTTTGAACTGATTTAATACAAAATGTTATATTTATTTCAATATATCTTCTCTTTATTAATCTATATAATCCAAATGCCTAATATAGAATTTTAAGTAAAAATAACATATAGATGAGTAAAGAGAACTAATTTTTTTCAAAAAAATTAATTGTTATTATTTTATTCATAATAAAGGTATAAATAGATAAGTCAAGTGAAGCAATATCTCTATAAATTTATACAAAATAACTACATTAAATCATCAATAAATAAAAATAAACATATACATATAAATACATAAAAACAATGGAAAAACTATCATATATAAAAAATTTCATCCCTGATGCAAAAACTAGTATTGTTGCTAAAATTTTCCATTTTAATTACTCTATGAAAAATGAGACAGTATACAATGGAAGAAGTGAGTAAGAGTAGAGTTAGAGATCAGTGATAATTATCATTCGCTAGCTCTTTCACTTCATGTTCACTTTATAGGAAATGAAAAGATATACAATAAGAGAGAAATGAAGGTTAGCATTTTTTCATTATACACTCTCTTAGTGTAAATAGAGTGAGAGATTAGCAATAATATTATATATCAAACTCATCACACTTGAGAGCATGTTAGAGAAATGTCCAAAAAGTTCATACAGAAAGATAGAATTAGAGCAAAGATTTATCAAAAATAATAATAATAATAATAATAAACATTAGTTATTACACAAAAATAACGTTGTATGTTCTTGTAGTTTCCAAAGTGACTCCTTAAATGCCTTTTAGACAATTATTGTTAACAAGGATTGACGCCTTATATTTTTGCAGTTTCCAAAGACATTTTTAAAATGCCTTTTAAATAATAGTTATTGACTAAAATCAACATCCTATTATTTTACAATTTCCAATGAGACTTTTAAAATTCATTTTAGATTATAGTCATGTATATAATTGACATTGTAAGTTTTTAGCAATGTTGATATGTCGATTGTATTTTTACCTATTATCTTAAGTTTTTATATCATTTCCTATATGCCATTGCATCAAAATAAATATCGATTTTGTCATAAATCAATGCCTATCAATTAACATAAATAATCAATTCTATACTAGTGTCATAAGCAAACTTCTTATTTATTCATTAATCTTCCTTCATCCGATATTAACTCAATTCATAAGGGAGAATTCTTTTTGCATAACCATTGCATGTATGTTCACATAATCAACTATCACATAATAAACAATAAAGAACAAAAAGAAAGCATATAACCTTTTTGTGACTCTTAGATTATTCTTATGTCCTCATAAGCTCTATCCTTATCCTTTTAAGATTAACCTTATTCCCTCACAAATGAGCACATAAATCTAGTGCAAAATGTCATAATGCATATGCATATCATCTCCCCTAATATTATTAACTCATTCAACACATAACCTTATAACAAAAACATAAGTGTCTCAACTAGCCCATAAATCATGGTATTCCAATATTCCTATAAGAAAAATAAATGTAGTTATCCTACTTTCTCATGACATAGGAATGTTATTTGATGTACATTATTTCATACCAAAATTAAATATCAAACTTGCTGAAAAACATAATGAAAGCAGGTCTAAGCCATACCTAAATGAATAGAAGTTAATTGACAAAATAGAACATGAAATAAGGGGTTTTTTGTAACAAAATTTTAATTTAAAAAAATAAAAGCATCATTAAAGTGAGATTATCAAAAAATGAAAATCCAATCCAAGGGAACTCACACTCCAAGTTATAAATTTCTCATTAGCACTTAACAATTTTCTTTGCTATTCAAAAACTTAACCAAAGAATAACCTAAAACCAACAATAAGCATGCAAGTTGTAAACTAAACTAAACAAGTGACCAATCAATCTCTTATTACTAATTTAATTTAAAATAAGTATTTGAATCTAATTAATAATAATTTCAAGTATTTAGAACCAAATTTAATTGAATCTAACAATTCTTCGAGTGATAATTGCTAAATCTATTCTCTATTTTCCTTAGGCAACTAAAGATTCATCCAAGTGTCAAATCATCAAAGCTTAATTGTTACTGATCTTAATCAATTATAACTAACCTACAAACAAGAATTAATTGCAATTAATCATTTAGTTATAGACTATAACAAATAATTAACTCATTAATCTTATTTAGCAAATTATCCAAGAAATGATTCACAATAAGAGAAAAAAATAAGAAATAGTTAAATTATTAATAAATTAAAAAGAGTCTTAAAATCAAACTAAAATTAGAGTGTGTAAACCCTTAAACTACAAAAAGGAACTAACCACTCATGGTTGTTTACAAAAGAAAGGTAGAAAAAAAAGTGTTATTGTTTAATATGGATGTATTGCATTTAGAAGCATAAAACCTTCATAAATTTGATCTCTCTAGCTAGAAAACCTAATGGACAAAGTGAATATATCTCTTAAAGTTACAAAGAATAGGATTTTGCATAAATTAGAAGTCTATTACCTAATTTACAAATTAAATTATTAATAATGTTATTGTAATAAAATTTTATAATTCAATTTCCAGCTTAAGTTTAACAACCAAAATGGAAACTATAAACAAGAAAATTGTTAGGCTACTTTTTATTGGACTTTAAGCACTTATTTCACATTATTTAGAGTATTAGAGCTCTAAATATAACTAAAAAACAATGATCTAGTTAGTTAAGATAGAAATAGAGTATCATCTTTACAACCAAATTTAAACTTCCAAATTTCAATCTAAGCTTTAGCTAAAATATCAAACTTTTGGAACTTACTTTTAACATTCTAATGAAATAAATATCACCCAATTTAGACACCTAAAACCTAAGTTATAACTAAAAATATAAAATAATATAAAAAATTCAACATTAACAAAACAATTTAAAAATATTAAAAAATTATTATTTAATCACTAAATAAGATAAATTCTATTAAATTAAATACATACAACACACTAAGAGGCATAAAATAGGAAGAAATAATTTAGATTATTTGACCCATCCTTTCATTAAGACTTCATCATTATTAATATTTGATTTTACTATTAACTATTACAATTAACCATTGTTGGCCACCACGTACCACTATTGACCATTACCCTCCATAACCCTCTATCAATTACTACCATTGCCACCACCCATCACTAATAGTGATTATCAATGTCATGACCTAAACCTAATCATGACCAATATGGATTTCATTATCCAATTTCCACTAGCCTCATAATTATTATACTAAATTCGTCCACCAAAAATTTCTCTATTTCCATAAAAACCTAAAATTTATTTTTAATTTTTATAGAAAAATGAATAAAGTTTCCCTAATTCTTAGATACTTTTTGAGGGTTACATACCCCAAACCATAAAACTTGTAACTTTTAGATACAACAGCAATACAAAATACATATAATAGTACACAACTTTAAAACATGAACATAGATAAATAATTCAACATATTAAGTACTGAATCAACATAATCTTTTTCTCTATCCTAATCCTAATCTAACTACTAAGTCTTTTAATTAGGCAGTTTTTGATTCTTTATAGATGCAGCAAAGCTTAAATACACTTATTTTAACATGAAAATATTAAAAATAAAACTGAATGAGTTATGAAAACTTAATGAGCATATATCTAATGCCACCATATTTTAAATCAATCATATAAGATGATCCTAGGCTAATTAAGTATTAATTTAGAAAAAATAATTACAAACTAATTTCTTGCATTCCTGAAATATACGAAACCAAACCTCAAATTGATATGTTTACTTGTACATAACTCAAATTTCCTATTTTAGATTATAAATTATAATAACCTTATCCATTCATTTTACACAATATCGATACCTTCACACACACACACACACACACACACACAACCTATTCCAAGTAGTCATTATGTTACATATAGCCAATAAAGCTTAAGCACATCAAGTCTTTATAATGATATCAAATAGTATTATCCAATTACAAATAGATTTCAATGTTATATTATAATACATAAAAATTTATAATAAATACACATGCATCCATATTTTAACTTTGAAGTTAACCTTATACTCTCCACAAGCTATCCATTTTAATCCTTTTAGAGTTTGGCTTATGCCCTTCACAAACTTTTTACTAGAAATTTCCTATCTAGTATTCACATCATTGCCCCTATCATATTACTCAATTTCTAATGCTACTCATGATATAATTCACAATATAATATACTCATTAGAGTTTAAACTCTACATATCATAAGTTCAATTTCAATACAAAGCAACTGTTTTATCATCACAAGGCAATGATAAAACATATAACAATATATATATAACAACACTATCATGCCCTCTTGTATGGCCACAACATTTATTCATATCTTAATACAGTTCACATTACAATTTATCGCATACAAGTAACAGAAAAAAAGGAAAAAAAACTCAATTACAACCATTCAACAATCATTAATAACACCACCATGCTCTCTAAATATATTCAATCCTTACTTACTTAATATACATACATATTCTCAAAATATTATTCCACCAAGTATAAATGCTAGCAAGTAATACTAAGTAACAACGATATTTTACTTTCATATCAAAATCTTAGATTAAAGAATAGCCACATCTTATGAGATAACCATATAAATATATGCATGTAATGAACTAATCATCTTGATGACATATTGATTAAATAAATAATCACAATTATTAAGATTTAATTTCTCTAATTATAAATAGATTCCATTCCATGTATATATGTATTTTCCATCTATATAACTAATGAAGAATTTATGAATTATAACATTCAACCAATATTAGAATTATATGAATTTTAAAGCAAGATATATACTCATTTGATAATGTCCATTCACTTCAAAGATCTCCAAGTATTTGCTTCCATTTCACTTTCATCTTCTATTTCTTCCTACTTCACAATTTATAATGATAACTTATAAATACAAGATAACTATTTATTTTCCTTTTGGACATTACCATTTTAGATTTATTTCACAATTATATTAACATTCAAGGTCATTAACTTCTTATGTTTCCTAGTGTGGACCTATGAAATCAAATGTCACATTTTAAGAATTTGCTTAAATCAACTTTGGACACTAAAAATATTAACTTTTATGATATAAATGTACTCTAAGTATATTAATTTAATATTCTAAATCCTCAAATAATCATTTTATTAATGATATATTCGGCATCCAAATAGGAGGATAAAATGAGATTTCTCAAACCAAGCATAAGATAGTTCAAATATTAAAACCTTGTGTTATAAAGATATCATATTCATATCATTTTATAAAATTATACATTTAGTTCTTAATATTTTTAGATTTATTTCAACACAATCACCAATTTATTATTCATCCATATAGGGGTTCCTTGAATCATGCATGAATCATTCAAAATATTTAAAGTTAATGCTTCATAAATCCTCTAACTATACTAGTCTAATATTCCATATCATAAAAATCCCATTTTTCATAAGTATCATCATGTATCTCAAAAATACATAAATGGGTTTTCTTCAGATTAACACAAAATAGTAAAAGTTAAAAGGGCTTTACTATATAAAAGGTCTTACCATTGCTTAGGGGACTCACTACCAACTCGTCAACATCAGGATCAAACTTAATCGTCAACAAGAAAGAAGTTCCTAGCTACGCTATGTCAAGGAAAACCCTAACTCTGAGGCACAATTCTATAGCTTCCTCATGCCACTGATGATGGTAGCTTGATGAGGCTAAGAAAAATAAATGGTAGCATGACTTGGCAGCACTCGAGGCAATAACAGATACTAGATAACTAACAACAGCAAGCTCACCTTTTTATCATGCAACTAATACTTTGATTAATGACTTCAAGAAGCACTAAAAAAGTGATCGTTGGCTAGAATATAAGTATCATGTAGTGGCATGCTGTTGCACGCTAAAAAAGGAAATGGACCAGTAAAAAAAAGGAAAGAAAGAGAAGAAAAAGAGAAAGGGCTACAATTCAAATAAAGAGAAAAAGGATTTTTAGGAAAAAAGAAAAAAAAACAGCCAAAGGATGTGAGCTTATGCTTCTTAGGTATGTGAGCTCATTCCACTATAAATTTTAACCATTAGATATTTGACTTTTGAGAGACCAAGGGAAGGATTTGATACATTAAAGTTTAAAATAACCATGGAATATAATCATCATTTTTTTATCCCTTGTTCATTGATAAAAAGATTTTTACTATTTTATTTTCTCCTATTTTATGTTTTTTAGGTATTACATTTGCTTAATTTCACTGATTAAGCCTTATTTTATGAATTGTGATCAATTTTACAATATTGTGAATTTATTTGATAAATGCTAGATTTTGACACTATTTTTATTTTTCAACTATATCTTGAATTTTAGATGTCGAATTGAGCCAGATTATACATTGTTGGAAAGCTTAAAGAGAGAACTACAACTGTTATATTTTGATCAAAGCTTAATTCAGACTCCTTCATGCTCTTATTTGGCTGAGAATCTAAAGCTCTATCTCTATTCTAACCAAGCCCACCTCGATTTTTAGGACATAATTAGAGCTATAAAAGTCAAATTGGCCTAAAACTAATGACTAAATTTTTTTTAAGACATAAACTTACAACTTTCATGTTTATGGATTTTTCAAATTACCTCATTTTAAAGGTCTTATACTAGGTGGAAACTAGACCAGTTAGAATTTACTAATATAGCTATTGGATTTAATTGACTTGTAAAAAATAGATCTAAGCTTCTAAAAATTAGGAAGGCCCAATACTTGTAAACCTAATAGGCATAGGCATAGAAGTTAGGTCCATTAAGGTTTTAGATTAATTAGGTCAAATAAATAGAGAGAAATTCATTAGACTTCCAAACTTTACACATGAAGACTCAGCAGTACTAGTTTTCTTTCTTTTTTGGTTTTCTTGTTTTCAAGCCATAGAAGGCTAAAGACTCCTGGTTAATTCAAAAATTTTGAAGCTCTTCTCTTTAAAGATTATGAGATCTTAATTAGTAATGTTAATTTTTTTCCTATTAATTTTGTTCTTGCTCCAGTTATTTATGTCAAATTATTGAGATTGCTTGTGTTAAGTACTGATTTAGTATAATTAGTACTCAATCTTGTGATTTCTATTCTTTTGTTATTTGAATGTGAAATTATGCTTTGTTAATCATTGTTTTAGATGTTAGGACAAAGGGTTAGGGGATTACTTCAGTGTATCTGATTTAATTTCCTAAATCAACTAAATTTTATCTTTAAGTTAATTTTAATCTAGTTTCGGAGTTATGGCAGTTACTTAATTTATATACTAATCTTAATTGACTAAACTCTAGGTGGTTGTCTAGTATAAGATTTATGGATTATTGCAGGGGTTCTGAGTAATCCAAGGTTAAAAAATTAATTAGAACAATTAAATATTTTGTGATCTAAGATTAATCCACATTAAAAACTATCATATCCTTGAATCGGCTACATTTCATATATTGAATTCTTTCTATTTATTTACTATCTTATTTCTATTTTATGCTTATTTATTTTATTGTTATCATTTTAATTTTATGTAACCAAACCCCTCCCCCAATTCTATAAAATTTTCACTTTGCATTTTGTTTCACACAGTATTGAGCACATTAAATTTTGTTTCTATTACAGCACTTGGTTTTATTGCATTTGCATACTGTTTGCATTAATTCTTTCATTTTCATTGCATCAATAATCCAACAATTATACATATATTATTAGAAAATCATTTGGGAAAGATAAAATTAAAAGGATCACTAGAGGTACAACCTGGTTATGTCACTATATAATATTATATTTTTAACACACTAATTTATTCTAATTTTTATGTATTGCGACGTGCATATCATTCATACTAAAATCATTTTTTTTATAAATTTACGACCACTCCTCTCATGCTCATCATTATTAAATATTCTTACTTCCATGAAAGAATCACTAATTTAAGTATTTAATTAGATTTCAAAATAAACCTTCGCCAATTAAATATAATTTAACATCTTCATTGATTAAAACAATTGTATTAAAGCATTTAAAATAATAAAATTTTAAACATTATTTTATGATATTATAGTCAACAACCACCGATCATTAATGATTAGTGTTGGCTACCACTTACCATATACCACGGTAATAGCTATCATCACCATTGATACTTTCGCTAACTACCATTCATTGTTGATAATTATTGTCAATCACCACCCACCATGGGTGGTTGTCATCGTTACCATTTATCATTAGTTAACTTCACCAACTACCATCCACTATCGAAAACCTCCTATCATCAGTGACTACAATTAATCATCTTTCACCACCTCTAACCACTATTAATTTAATAATCTAACAATATTTTTAAGAATGTATAAATTAATTAAAATATAATATTATAACATTCTTTTTCTCCTTAATCTTTTTAAAGGTTTAGGTTAATGACAGCTTAATTTTCCTTGTACTTTGTTCCAAGTTTTCTATGAAAGTTTGTCATTCATCGATCAATCTTTTCTTATAATCAATGTTCCCTTTTAGCTTAGCAATTTCCTTAATAGATTACTCATATTTTCCTTTAAGATTGATCAACTCTTTTTACAATTAATCAAGTTGGGACCAATATTTATTTTTGTTTCTAAAATATAATCTTCTAGCTAATAAATTCTTTCAAAAGTGATTAGTTCTTAAGCATCATTCCTAAATTTTTTTACTTAGGCCTTATGTAAAAAAGTAAGCTAGGACTTTCTTGAATACTTCTTCTCTCAGCCTATCCCTCTCTCTAGGGAGCACCATTTGACTGGCTCCAAATTGAACATAGTTCAACCATAATGATATAAACTATTTATCAATTAGCCAGATCAGTCCATCATCAGTACTAATCACTAGAAAGGCTAACCTAACTAATAATTCTTTAGCTGCCTTGGGAGAGCTTAAACAATGAGACTAATTATAGACCAACCATTGAGGATTTAGTTTATAAGTAATTAGTCGAATTAGTTAATCATAAAATGATGTGCTAATTCCCTTCCTTTTTTTAATCTACCTTTTTGTCACTGATTAGTTCATGTTTTGTTTAAAAAAGACCATAACATTACTAGTTATATCCTTGCCCTTATCCTTACCTAAGTTTTCTAATTTGGAAGACTAACCCTTTTTAGAATGATCATTCTGAGGCTTCTTGGATGGCTACTTAGTTTGGGCAACTCTCTTTAAAGTGTCACCTTGTTGTAACTAATCTCTTTTCCTTCTCCTAGATAATTGAGTTTTAGGATTGGTTACTTTTTTAGGGTTATTTTCTAACCTTTTTCCTTCCTTGCCTATTCTTGTTTCTTGGTAAGTTTTTATAACTCTTCCATTGTTAATTCCCTAATTAATAAGAAGGTCACTGAAAAAGAAAAATACAAGTCAAGTATTAAAAATAGTAAATATAAGACCTTTATTCAATTATAGTAGTAAAAAATAGATAAACACGCTTAGAAAGGGCCATTTGTGAAAGGGACCATGTCTAGTCAACTTTTTAATCACATTAACTATCACGAAATCATCCTTAAAAAGGTCGAGGTCATCTTTAATTTGGGTTGAATCTATCTATATGGATAAAAAAAAGTGCTTTTCCACGAGTTTTGATCTATAATGATCATTTTCCTAATCGAATCATGACTTTGAAATATCTATCCTTCCACATATGCGTACTTGAGTTTATATGTTCAAATATTACCTTTCATTCTTTAAGGATAATGTAAGTCCATGGGCTAGTTAATTTAAAAGCATGATGAAAAAAGTATAAGAAGCTATTAATGGTCAATTTCAACTCAACACTACCCACTAGG
The DNA here is from genome assembly GCA_020226215.1 of Sindora glabra. NCBI lineage: Eukaryota > Viridiplantae > Streptophyta > Magnoliopsida > Fabales > Fabaceae > Sindora > Sindora glabra. Next base: position 97,628,507 of record CM035226.1, read on the forward strand.
AACTTGAAATAGATCATTAACAACCAACCATTGAATAAGACTTGCAAATGTGCCACATTTAATTTTCTAAAGATAACTTGTTGAAAGGGGTAAAAGTTAGCTTTGCTTTTATTCTTTAGATCAGTGCACCATAAAACATATAAAATGTTCTTTATCATAACTACAAACCCTCTCATCCTCTTCTGCTAGCTCAAAAGACAAGTTTAGTGGTCAATTGTAAGAAAATCATCCTTTATTATATAGTCTGGCTACCTTCTTGGCATTCAACCAAACTTTAAATGACTTCCATGACCCTTATAACAATATCTACCTATCTTATTGGATTTGGACCTCCTACTATATAGTAAGCTAGACCTTGCTCTCATTCATTTCTTGATCCACAAAAGGCCAATTAGTTGAGATAAGTAATGCAAAAGTCATCACTAAAAATGTGGTTAGCAATAAAAGGGACCAATTCCATTTAGTCAGCCACAAGGGGGATGAGTTCCATATTTGAAGTATTATACTTTGATCCATTACATTATTTCAAGGCCAAGGAGTTACTATTTTGCTAACCTCATGGTTGCCAACCATACTAGTTTTACAATCCCTAAACATCATACAACCTCATAACTATGACAAATGCAAAAAATAGAAAACAATTAAGAGCAACGTACTTGCAAAGATCAAATCAAGAAAGGGATATGATTTTAATATGAACATTAAGAAGAACAAAAATAATAAGAACTATTACAAGAAAATTACAAAAATAGTGAAGCAAACATTAGAAAAAAGTATGAAAGAATAGTGATTTTTACCTTGAAACCAAATAAAGGATGATCATGAAATGCTTTACGGTAGAACATTGGTTTTATAGAATGATTAGGAAGAAAATGAAGCAAGCACACAATAAGAAAAAGGAAAACTTAAAATGGCAAAAGCGATGAATGGAGGAGAAAGGTAGTTATATATAAGGCATTGAAAGGTTCAAATTGAATATCAATAAAGTAGATACAATGAACCAAATGAGAATCACAAAGATCATGGTTTTCTTTATTAACATCAAATGGCCATGACGGACAATCACTTAGATTGAGAAATCATTGAATGATTGTAAGAGTTGAAATTCAAATTTTAAAAACACACTAAAATCTAACAGTTGTATGCTTATCAAAACACTTCTCAAGATGCCATTATTAGGTATGCAAATCTAACAAACCACATTAATGGCATAATAATTAAAGTTTTTATCTTACGAAGAGATATGTAAATATCAAGAAGGTAAGATTCTCATTTTAGCAAAACTTATCACCAATGGTCAACAAAATTACTGTAAAAAATTGGTGAATACTCTAGAAATGTACAATAACAACCTAGTGATAGCCAATTATGGTCTTCACCCAAGTGTGAACTACTTAGTCAAGTCTCATCATGCTTTATTTCTTTTTTTCAAAATGGGCTAGATGATAAATATAAGCCCATTAGACCAATATAGGCCATAATTTATGGCTAGCCTACTAAAACTCAATCCATTAATGAACAACCTAAAAGTAAGTCTTTTGATAATAATTGACCTTAAATGATACATGAGATGATCACATGATCATTAGCCTGTGAAAACCAATCTAATCAAATAGTTAGAATCAATATAACAAAGTTGGCAAAAGCCATATCTACAAAGATTCCTCCTTAATAAATGACCAATTTATCCTTAACTAAAATAATTAATTTACCCTTCTCAAAACATTTTAAATTATCATTATTTAAGATAGTTAAGTACACTTTTCTAAAGATTATGAACTCTTTACACTCACTAACAATCTTATTCTTTCTCTAAGATATCTACTTAGACATCGAAAGGCCCTAAATAACAATTACCACAAGATTTTCTTATAAATAACCTATCTTTTACCATAATCGTATTACGTATCTGATCACCACTCTGGACAATGCACAACTACTCTCAATCTTAAATCACCATACATTTGCTAAGCGATCATAGCACAATTTTTATTATCCAAGTGTACCTTTCATATAATTTGGGTAAACCTAACCTTATCAAAAATGTGTTATTGCATTGATGGGCAAAAAAATACAGCCCTCTCATCATGCCAACAAATGTACCCAACAATTTAGCATAATTGGTCTAAACCAGCACGGTTTGTTTTCCTCCTTTTAAATCCATTGAAAGCGAAACTTCACGTTGCAATTACTGCGATCCCCGCGGCCACAAGATCAGATGCCTCCGAGTTCAATCTGACACACAACGTCAAAATTGGCCAACCCAATGAGAAAAAAAATAATGTCACTTTCTTGGATTTTGATACTGCACCCTCATGAAAAAAAATGAGAATTTTTGTAAAAAAAAATTAAAAATTATAAAACTTATAATTTTTCACATAAAGTTTTTAATGAAAATATTATAAAAGTCCGCATCATTAATACGACTCTTCCAAAGGCTTTCTTAAGTATAATCCTTCTTTCTTCATACAAATATTTCTTAACATCGGGAAACATTTTTGCTGGACATATTAATAGAAATCATGGATTCGATTTAAGACACATGTACAAAAGAGTATTCACAAAGTATTGACGTCAACATGCACCCAGTTATCAATCTAAACTATATTTTAGGAAGTTTTTTATTTATATGTAAAGGAAGTTCTTGTATGAATTGAATTTCCCAAAATTTAAATTCTTTTAATAATTTTTGCAAGTGCTCAAAGTTGTTTCCTTTAAGATATTTTGATAAGTGTTTAAAATTATCTGATTGGTCATATATTTGTAATAAAAAAAATGTCAAATAGTTTGATATTTTTCACAATAACAAGTTGCATGTTGTATGTTGGCAGTGTTCAAAACTCTTGGACATGTAAAAGATGCCGCATTTATAGATGCATATAAATGCAAAATAAATTATTTAGAGGATGCTATGAAAGTGTAACTAAAGGTGAATTCGCTATGAATGCAGAGTTCAATTTTTGGAATACATCGACGAGTACAAATTGGTGCAATTGGAAACTTTGAATACTCATATTCACTGATAGGAAGTCTACAATTTAATTGCGGAAAAAGTAGAGGGAGCAGAAGTGAAGGAACTCACACACACTTAAGCATGATAATTTCTGTTAACATATTTAAAAATTTATATTAATTTTTTTAAAAATATTATTTAAAATAATTAATAATTAAATTATACATAGGTATATATAATAAAAATATAAAATTTTATTTTTATAAAATAATAATAAAAATTCAAAATATTATTTTATTAATAATTAATAATATTTTTATAAAAAATAATAAATAATTAAATTTTATAAATAATTTTATAATATAAATTTTATTAATTAAAATTATTAAATGAGTTACATGAATAATTTATTCTAATATATTTAATAAAGGGATTAGCATAAACGGCATGAATTACAACTCCTAAACTAATGGTTTTGTTCATAAATGAGGGGCTAAACTATTTTAAAATATGGAGATAATCTTTACAAATTTCAGATTTGTTTCCAAAAATATATATGTAGCCATCCCAAAAATTATAATAATTTCATTCAAGTTTTTAATTATTTGTATTTGTTCCTAATAAATCATGTGGTAAATTCCGTAACTCTTCTTTTCTCGACACATGCCTTGACACGCCTTCTCATATTGATCACCAATATTGACTACTCAAACAATGATAATTATTTCTAAAGCATAATGTTCGAATCATGTTAAAAGGAAGTGCGAATAAGAGAAAATCGTCAGTCACACAACTTGTTACTCAATTGTCGCACACATTTTTAAATTTCGACAGAGCCAAATGCATTTAACTTTATTGCCGAACTCCACATTTGACAACATTAAAAACCGAGTCGAAACATCCAAGTCCAAATTTCTTCCGAGTTAATATTACAAGAATTAAAAATTGTCATCCAAAAGAGTAGGAAAATAACATTTTCCATTTTCCAATGAAGAAATTCTAAAAATTTTTAGTTTCTCCATTTAATAGCCAATCAAATAATATAATCTCTACCAACTTTTTGCAAAATTATGTGTCGATTTGTTTTCTATTTTTTTAAAAAAAATTATTTTTTAAATAGAAGAGCTTATTTGATCATTTATTTTCAAATTTTATTTTTTAGAATTATTCTCCACATGTATAACTTAAAAATAAAAAAAGACATAACTTTTAATTATTTTCTAAATTTATTTTTTTATTTTAGATAGCAATTTTGTAATAAAATAAAGTATTTCTTATTTATAATACCAATCACTCTCTATTCTTTATTTTTTAAAATTCATAAATAATTTTTAAAAATATAAAAATAAAAATATATCCTACCACACCCTGTATTTCTCACCTAACTTTTGCCAACCGTGCTACTTCTAAAAGTGGCATTCCTCGACCCAACACGTAACATTTTGTCAATCAAACTACCCAATGCCATGTACACAAGAATTCACAACAATTCGAGTCTAACTCGGTGTGAATTTCTATTTCTACGGCTCTACCTGTATATCCCAAATATTAACTGAGTTGTATTGGAGTTGGCTTTCAAATAAATGAATCAACCAATTTGTTTAATAATATAAAAGTACATTTGAGAAAAAATTGAAGTAGTCACTAATATACGAAAGAAAACTACATATAACGCATGAAATGAAAATTCATCATCAGAAATAATAAATCTCATCAAAATATTTATTTATTAATTTAATTACAATAAGCCAATTGACATACAGATCATACCGACTAATCCATATAATTCTTTATATAATTTGGTCACTAAATACGTTAATCAAATAATCCTTGATCAATTTGATCAACACAGAGATTGACCGGATGCCATTTGAATTGACTTGTTCAAATTTTTATTAGACCCGCGTTTCTAAACAAAGCAAAAATGACCCTGGCTTTACATCTTTGCATTGCTTTGCCTGCATCGCCATCTATATAAACCGATAATACATACACAGCAGAAAACCTCAAAACTTCCATAGCAGAACCTTCAAATGCCAACTGATTAATCACTCCAACTGGAACGCCTGCCATCGACAATTTCCCCACGTAGTACCCTTTATCAATGCACAAAAACTGAAGGAAAATTAGAACGTTCAGAGATTACAGTACCATTTTCCAGACATCTCTTGCACATGAATTATTCATACAAATTCCCTTGCAATGTCGGAGTAGTCCAGGACCCACATATATTGTGAGTCCCACACTCCCTTCTTCTTGTGAGAAAATTGTGTACACTGTATTTGGAAACTAGCAATTCTCACAACTTCCTGCTTCAACTGTTCTTCTTCCACCGAGGCAGAGAGCTGACTGCTGAGGTTTCGATGTATCGTTGCCTGGAGGAAGAGCAAACACATAATTGTATCAAACTAAAATAAAATCCAAATTATAACTAATACCGATCCACAGATATTGAAGAACGGTAAATCATACAAAATTTGGAAACTAGCAATTCTCACAACTTCCTGCTTCAACTGTTCTTCTTCCACCGAGGCAGAGAGCTGACTGCTGAGGTTTCGATGTAGCGTTGCCTGGAGGAAGACCAAACACATAATTGTATCAAACTAAAATAAAATCCAAATTATAACTAATACCGATCCACAGGTATTGAAGAACGGTAAATCATACAAAAGCAAATCCGTTTGTTGCTTTGCTTGATACTCTACTGACCAAGGTACTGTCCCATTTCTCATTCAAGGAGTTTCAGAGTCCTACTCCCAAGAACCGAAAGTCAGATTACAAAAGAAAGTTGATAGTTAAGGATACAAACTAACTAAATTGTCTCTGCTTCTAGCAACCTACAAATATACACAAACATTTACAAAGATTTGATAGTAACAGCCTCAAATCAACTTCAAATTTCCCAAAATGTGCAATCTGGGATTCAAAGAAACTCTGAGCTGGAATTCATGGTGGGATATTTTGCTCAAGCACCATCCTCATCACCGTTTCCAACGCTCTTCTCTGAACAAACGTCTCCAGCGATATCGTCCGAAGCATTCTCCGGCAACCCCCCATCGCGGTCCCTGCTAATATTTCTCCAACCGCCGTCGGTCTCCAAGCATTGAACCCTCCTCCTTAGCTCATCCAATTCCCTCTCCATCAGAAAAAGCCTCTCTTTCAGCGTTAAATTCTCTTCTTCAAGGTGCGCAATATGGCTGTCCTGGTCATCAACCCTGTTCCCCAAAGCACTACTCAGCTCATCGCTGCCGCCGCCGGAATTTGGGTATATCATTTCGAATCTGCTCAAATCATGGTCTAACCTCTTCTCCACCTCAACGCGCTCTTCCACATCACTATCACTGGATCCTCCACCGCCACCTCCTCCAACTCCGCCACCGCCGTCTTCGTCGTCTTCATCGTCTTCGTCGTCTGCTCTTGGTGACCCAGACCGGAGTCGAATCAAACCGTTCATCGAACCATACCCATCGACCCCCCACTCCTCCTTAGCCATGTCGACCAATACCTCCCTTGACGGCGAAAAAATGGGTGTCGGCAAGACTGCCGGCGTCACCGGACACGGCGAAACTAACGACGCGACACCACCCGATTTCTTTGCCCTGATTAAAAACGACGTCGTATTCCGCGGCGCGTATGGAGCGAATCGGGTATTAAATTTCTTCTTCGGGTGATAAAATCTACGGCCCTTCAAACGGTTCTGAGCATGCAAATCGTTAGGGTTTGAGGGATTATAACTGTGACTCGGAATGGAAGAACCAAGTAGGTCATTTCGCCGGAATTCCTTCCTCTTATCGGGTTTGTTCCCTTTCCAGTTGCCCCGACCCGGAGGCTTCGTCGCCGCCCCCAGAGCATTGAAGGTTGAGAGGTGAGATTGAGACCTCTGAAACATAACGCCAGAGTTATCCGGCGGAAATGGTGGTGGTCGCTGAGACCAACCGACGTAGTTTTGATTCTGCGGGATCTGAGACTGGCCCATGATTTGGGACTGATCGTTCATTTCTAGGTTTCAAGAAAGTGGCGGCTTGCACAGATAAATTGACAACAACTCTGGGCTTGATCCGCCAAATAGCACCCTGAAATATCAGACCGTTAGATTCAAAGAAAATTTTCAAAAAACCTTCCGAAATTTGAAACCCTAGAAACCCTGTAAAAGTAAAGTTTCAGACTTTCAGTGCATTTCCCCTTTCTTTTTTTAATTTCTCCGATTTTTTTACTAACAATTTTGTTGGCGGGTACTAGTTTATAAAGTTGTGCGAGAGATTATAATCGCGAGGGAAATTAATTGAGTTTCATATCATCGGACGTCGGCTATGCAGGGATGACGAAGGTAGTAGACATATATATAGAGAGAAAGAGATGACGAGCAGAATGACGGTTAGATATGAGTTTTGTGGTTTTGGACGGATGAGATGCGTTTGGTTCTTACCTTGAGATCTGGATTCGTAGGGCTTCAGCAAAGTAGAATCACAGTCTAGTCTTAATTGCGATAATGCCACCACCAAAACAATCGATGAAAGTGGCAAATCTCATGGGCACCTTCCACGTTTATGTACAAATCTGATGAGGTTAAATGACAGAAATACCCTTCGGCATCATGGTATTATGTCCTATGAATGTATAATCAAATAGTTTTTGATTCACTTCGTTGATGCCGTACGATGGCAGTCGGCAAATGACTAAATTCAAAAGTTAGAAGATGTTCGATAGATTGGGCTTAATGGACTCATTTGAGTGATTGAGAAGAAGTAAATTGTTCGTTCAATACGTTACGATGAGATCCACATACGAATGATACTCAGTATTCTATCGGCACATTAGCCTATGAATACAGCATTGATGTGAAATATTGGTTTTGATCATAATTATGATTTAAAAGATAAATTCATTATCACAATCTCACCAAATACCAATAGTTTTTACAGATCTTTCTTTCTTCTCCTGATTACAGATTAACTCTCTCACTATCATTTGTTATGAAGTTACATATATTCCAGTAAAATAGCCTATGTTCCCATCCCACTGACTTTCAAAATATTTTACTAATTTCAGAGTTTTATTCCTATTAAAATATTAAAACGCTAAGCCAGCACCTTTTATATATATATATATACCCTCAGATAAATGGTTCCATTTCATTCGCATGATTATATTCTCAAAATTTAAGAAGTGAATAGAATGGCTACGTTTGATAGGATTTGGCTTGATCTAACAAACTTTCATCTATAGGAATCAGTTATCTTCCTTTTTTATACACGACATAATTTAAAAAGTCATCATCAAAAACCCACAATAGCACCCACTTATGCGGAGCTGCAAGGGGTTTCGATGGTGATTATTAAAGATAAAATAAAATAAAATCAACATCCAACTCTCTCAATTACAACTCGTATGGAGCTAGCAAGAGTCCTGTTTTTCAACCCATTTGTTTTTTTTATCCATCTTAACATTATTATATTACCACTCAATTAAGATTGAATCGAAATGAAGACTACAATATACAGGAAAATAAAAAGACACAGAACTATGTAATTTCAAATTTGGCTCAGGACTATAAAGAGAACATTCCCAACTTCATTGAATTATTTAGGAGCTATATTAACAATTAAACCCATCAGCCACATTATAATAGACCCAATGATCCAACAAACAAGAAAAAAGACGAGGAACCCGGCCAAAATGGTAAGAAAAGGAGGTCCTTGGCCAGCATTACTTGTTTCAGCCACACTTGATTTCTCCTTTGGTGATTTTCCAACGCGAGAGTTAGAGCTTGCGGCGCAGACAGTCGACGGCTTTTGCTTGACTTGCAATCTTGCAGTGCCATTGAACCTATAGATTTAAGACCAGAAGACGAGTTAAATATTCAATAAAATAGGTTAAAAAACCACATTGATTCATATAGATGAGTCATTCATTTTACTAAGAACCAAGCTACAGATATTAGGCCGGCTTGGATAATGGTAGAAAATATTGCATATATCAACCACCCAATCTCAGGCAAAATACATTTAAACTAGAACCTTGAAAGCAACCTTTAAAGGGCAATAATGCACACAATAATAACTCGGTAATTTCTCAGTTTGAGACGTATCCTTGAGATAACAAGGTTAATACCATAAATTTCTGCTCAACTCAAAGAATTGCGATATGACAACATAGAAATTTAGAGACTTCTCATGATTAACACATATCAATGGTGCACCCAGCTCAAAAGATTGTTAGAATGTTCTTGGTATGTCTCCAAATCCTACTTTGTGAGGCTGATTTGGAATTAAGGGAAATTGAGTGAACAACATATGATGTTGTTGTTTTTGTTAGAGCCCATAGCAAATAGCTTCTTGATTTGGGAAAGAATTTTCTTCTTGATGCTTTTTTAAAAAATATAAGATAAACACGGGGGTTATAGACAACAAAGTATTGGTCAACATAATACCTCAAAACCCCCACTAATACTTACCATTATCATTCATGGCAGACATGGGACACTCTCTCTCTCTCGCTTTAACAAATGGAGAATCCAATAGCAGCAGGTCTCATCTGCTAGACAAACACTTAATGGGTCTATTGACTCCTGCTTCAAAGTAACTTTTGGAATGACTTTCCTTCTAAACTTCTTAATTCCAATGCAAATATACATAAATTGCTTTTTCACTGGCATGTAAAGATATCTCAGAGAAGGGGATACAAGCTGATGATCAAACATGAAATGGGATCATTAGTGAGCCAAGTCCCTTGAAAATAGAGTGCAGCTCAAGTAGATAGTTAGGCATGGTGATGTTAAGTTGAAGTTCATTGTAAGCAGAAAGTGCAGCTCATATAGACAGCCATTAACTAAGTCTGTTAATATAAGAAGGAAATGTGAAATTTTCCATTAAACAGGGTTATCCAGTTTCTCAGAATCCTTACACCTTACTGTGAAGCAGACGACTAAAGTTCTAATATGAATTAGTAGTGTAAGTTATCATGAAGCTAGGTTATCAGATCCTGCATCGGAGTTAATCCTAAATAAATAATGTCATTTACCATTTTGTTAAGAAATTCAATATTCAGTTGCAGTCAGGTTTCAAATTTCATATTTTCACAGTATAAATTCTCAATTGGTGAATTCACATTGATGCTACTGCATTCATAACAATCATTCAGACAAAAAAGAGAAGGATACAAGTTGCATAATTGAATGCTTTAAATAAGTTGCATAGACCACAAAGGGGCATAGCAAACAAACATTCCAAGAGCAATTAAATTGAAACAAAATTGGGAGGAAAACCAATCAAAACATTCAGCAAAGAATTGTTCATCTTTTATCTTACTCATGTAGGTAGAAGCAGAAATTTTAAAATCCAAAGCAAGGAAAAATGCTAATGAAACATCTCTGGAGCAATCATAACCATATTTTGATTCATTCAATCTCGCTATTGCACACTTGCTGAAAGTGAGCAACTGGACCAAGTCAGATTCTATCAAGTATGCAGTGAGTTAGACTTGTGAATCAAAGTAAGTTTGACTTGCATTACTCAACAATTTTACAGGATATTGCATGATTTTAGCCAATCATGAACCAAAAATGTAAACATATAATGACGGCCAAATTTTGATTTAAAAAGATTTCCTAGAATCGCATCACTTTTCCAACTAGAGAAAGAAATTCTAAAATATGTAGCAAAAAGACAAGGAATCCCTGTAACAAAAGATGCTTTGGTTACTTCATGGCGACTCTTCAGAGCCTTTTAGAAGGAATATATACTTGGACTTCCGATCTGGAACAACTCCCGGATACACTGACCCCACTTCCTATAATTTAAATCATGCGGTGGCAGGGCTACAGTAACTCAAATCGAGCAGTTCTAAATGACAGAAAGTGCAAGAATCACAGCCTAGTGAGGAAATTTTTAATTTATAAACAACCTTTCAAGGTTGGTATTTGCTGCATTATTCCAGGCACTGTGTATCAGCTTGCTGAAAATTAGAGGACGTTACTAAGGTAGAACATGAAAGCTTAAATTCTGATCTATAATTAATGCGCAAAAAGGTTCTTTCCGATAGAATCCCAAAACCATCAGCTGAAATTAGCAAAATCAATCAAAGGCCATGATATATCTACAGGAAACACTGTATCCGTATGGAGGAACAAGAAAATGACAGAAGAGCCAAGAAACATATGAACCTGAGCTTAAGAGAAGATGTTGGGGAAGAAGCTTCCGGGAAAACTTCAACAAAGTTAACAGCGGGGATTTGAGGTCTTGAAGGTAAACCTAGGATCAGTTGCTGGCCTGGACCGCTTTGTCTTGCAGCGTAGACTGAGAGTGAGACCATTTTCTCTGATGAATTCTGTGTTGACCCCTCGCGGCAATTTTAAAGGACGACAATTATCTTGGAATCATACGCTTTTCTTTGGATAATTTGCCCTGAGAAGATCTTGCTTGGAAAAGTTGTTCGTGAACCTACATACCTCGTTACTGCCGCGTGGCATGTTTGATCGCCTGATGATCCTGCATAATTTAAAAAAAGCAAAAAAAATATAAATTATCCTCAATTTTAAATTAATTATATTTTACTTCTATTAATTTTAGAAAGTTATATATTAAACTCTTAAACTATAGAAAATTTGGAATTAACACATATAATCTACTTAACTATTTATTTTACTAAATTACACAATTTTTAAAAAAAATTAAATAAAAAGTATAATATTATCATATATTAATTTATTATATCATTTTTTATAATTTTTATTCTTTATAATTAATAAAGATTTAATTAAATATATAAATTTTACTTAAATTCTTAAAAATGAGTTGCCAAATTATATTCAAAAAATAATGTAATAAAATAACATACAATAATATTATAATTTTTATTTAAAAATTAATAAAAATTACTTAATTTAATAAAAATAATAAAATAAGTGAATGTTTGGTTTTAATTGTAAATTTTTTATAATTTATAATTTTAATTTATAATTTTTTAAAATTAATGGAAATAAAATATAATCACATAGGAATAATTTGTATTCTTCTCATCAAAAAATCTCAACTCATGTTGTATACCCATCTTCTGGTTCCAATGGGAATGAAAATTGAATAAAACAAGAAGAAAAATACATGCAACTCCGGGTCTAGGAGAGGTTTGATTCACTTTGTAGGAATAAAAAAATGAAATAAGATGGGTTACAAAAAGAAATTATTTTTTAAAATATATTATTCATCTATTTAAAGAAATTAAACTTTTATAATTCTTTGTTCACTATTTAGTTTATTAGCAAAGAAATGGATGAAATCACATTATTATTTATGATTTTCTTTTTAATGATAATAGTAGTGATAGAGCGATGGTGGTGATAGTTTAAACAATAATAGTAATAACAATGTCAATCACAATTATAGTTGTATGATGATGACAATAATAATACTAATAATTGGGAATGATAAAGGGGAAGGTATGTATAGGAAATTATAGAATTTGAATTCCCTCGTGTAATTATAGCTACAATTGCACAAAGGAATTATCCATATGCTCCTTACAATGTTTGGGAATCCTATAGTAAATTAATAGTCACCTCTCTCAATTTTTGCTACAATTATGGGAAGTGATCCTAATCCAAAATTAAGATTCAAGTATTTGTCCCTATTCAAAAATATGGTAATATTATTGGGAATTCTACCTTTTAAGGTTTAGTGTTTCCACTATTAAATTGTATTTAATATATTGATATTTATAATTTTAATTTTATTCATTCACTTTGAGATTTGGAAAAGACAATCGAATAGTGAAACATTTAACCTCTTAGGAGGTGGAACTCTCCATAATATTACTCCTAAAAATAGTTTACTTTTCTCCATCCTTATACCCATATGAATAGACTCTTTAATACCTATCTTTGTATCCATCAAATCCTTAAATCCTCATTCCTCTTCTTGTTACTCTATTTCATTTAAATGATATATATTTATCCATATCATATTATAATTTTATAAAAAAAATTAAGTTTACAAATAACAATAAAATAATAGTTATCTAAAAGTACTAATAATACTAACATAATAAAAAATAATTGAAAGTTTTTGTTAAAGATTATGTTAAAAGGCTTTTTTTATTTAAATTGAATTACTATGTACATCATTTTAGATTTTCTCATTATTATATTATTAAGTTTATATATACAAATATATAGTAATATATATTATATAATATGGTTATAAGAAGGGTTAAGTAATATAATCCCTTTATTCATGCCCATGCCTAATAAAGTTCTTAAAAAAAATTTCTTACCTATATTCATATCCATTTTTTAAAAGTCTCATGCTTATACCTAAATAGATAGAAAATACAAATATTAATTGGGAATGAGTGAAATTATCATTGTAAATAGCAATAATGATTGTAATAGGAGAGGAATACTTTTTATTTTCACTGAATAATATAACTCAATACCATAAAAAGATAAGTATAAAAAGATAAGTATAAAAAGATAAGTGTATTCAAATGAGAAAATTTACCAAAGGTAAATAAGGTATAAATCCCTGCACATGAAATAAATACTTAATAAGAGAATTAAATTTTTTGATAAATTAAATTTTTTGATAAATTAAATTTATCATCTTTGAGGTTTAACCTAATTACTCTCACATCATTTTTAGTTTCAGAAATATATACTTACCTCCTTTTTTTTTCTAAAAGCAAGAGAGGCCACATGTTTAAAATAAAAGTGAAAGAATATGAATATATACAAAAAGGGAAGTTACTCTATATTTTCAAAAATGAAAGAGATATAAGTGAAGTAGCATGAGACCTCAAAGGAGATAAGCGTAATTTTTTCTAATTTTTTATTCCATTTTTTAACTTCTTAAAATCTTACAATTAAATGCCACTTTAGTGTAATGTAATTTTCTTGAAGTTTCAAAAACTTACAAATAATTCCTTTAATATTTTTAAAAATACTAAAAATATTAAAATGCCATTTAAAAAAAAAAAGACATATAAGTTGTCCATAACTCTTTATAATTATTTTTCACTTGAATTTGCCTGATTTGTGAATAAGTTTTCTTCCAAATTAAATCAATAAGATGGAGTTGGGATTTTGATGCATTTAAGATATATCTAAAAATAAACATTTTTATTAAATTATTGTTGAAAATCTGCTTAACTATGCTTGAGAGATAATTTTCTTGTCATTACTTCTTCTTCCTCTAAAATAAGCTAAAACTACTAAACCTTAATAGTGCAATAATACTTAATATTGTTAAAAAATTTGTTACACCTTTTCAAAAATTAGGATCTATTTATTATTTATTTCTTTCCCATAATAATTATGTTTATGTAATAAGTATTATTTAATTGTTATGGATGTGTTTAAAGTGAGAATGTTGTTGAGGAAAATAGGATTTTATAATATAAATAGAAAAAATAAAATTAAATATGAGTTAGTTATAATTAAATTTTAGTAGATATGTACAAAAGAAATTTAATAATATTTTTTTATTTTACCCTTGGGCTTTTCTTGGAATTACAAAAATGCCCCTAAGTAGTTGAAAACCTAATCACCCTTCATTTTTTTTCTTTTTTCTAATTTTCCCAACCAACCAAACCGAGCTTTCTCCTCCCCTTCCTCTCTTCAACTCCTTCATCAAATCTTAAGCTATTTCACATGGATTAAGCCAATATCTTCGAGGATTACCCATTAAACTTTCCTCAATCAATGTAATTCTTTATAATATTAAGCTTTAGTTAGTAAATTTCTAGAATTTTATTAATAATAAAGGAATCTTTAATTTGTGTTCAATATGGTGATCAACATATACTTACAAAATTCTTTTAGTTTCCTCCATACCACATATAAGTAGATAATATACTGAAACTATCTCAATTTGTATAATTGTGAATATCAATTGATAAGTAGTAAAAATTAGGGAATTTGATGATTATAGTATATAAATTTGTTTTTGGATGAGTTCAAATATATGTATGGAAAATGACTTGTGATAAAATTCTAAGTTTCATAATGTAATCGATGAATCATTTGAAGAAAATGACCATTTATATAAGAAAATTCAATAAAAAGTTAGAAGATCTAACTGATATTCAAGTATGATAATTAAATATAGCCTTGAGGATTAACCCCAATAGGCCATATTTAACTATCATAGTTGAATACACCATAACATTGTCACCTTTGTTTGCAAGTAATTGCATAAGGTTGGCTATAAAAGTTACACTCTAAAAGCTTATACTTAACTACTATAGTCAACTATAAGTATAAAAGTAGTCTTTAGAGCAAAATAGTCACATATTATAGTTGACTATGGCTTCCAAAAATGCACTTCAGATTCCAATAACCAATTACAGTAGTTAAATATGACCTTTATATTCCAAGTTTGATTTTATAGTAAAAAAAATGTGTACTATAGGAAGTATGTGTATATTATTATAAATATAATTAAAATGTAAACGTAAATATGTGTATGGTTTATGATAAAATCCCAAATAAGGATTTGTTATTGTATAGAAATGTCACCAGGGGAAGATAAATTAATGAAAATATGTAATGATGGTAGATTTAAAAAACTACTTGTGAAAGGAATAAGGTGCGATCTAAAAAGGATAATGGTGAAGCTTGTGAAAGGGATAACATTGAATCAGAAGAAATAAGGAAGTTTATTTGCTTTCTATCGATTATTATGGATAATTATTCCCCATGATTGTTAATTTGATTATGATATTTGTTTTGTATATAATTTGCATGGTTAGGTAAGGATATTATGATACATATAGTCAAATATTTGATGTTTTTCATATAAGTAAATTATTTACTTATCAAGTCATTGAATTGCTATTCTAGTTGTTTTCTTTTTTTTTAAGATATGTTTATTGAAGCTCCTCTTTCACCACTAGCTTAGTAATAATGCAATTCTTCTAATGTACAATTGTATGAGCAACCATAGCTAAAAATAGTTTGTAATTAGCAATATTTTAGACTTTGTAGGAATGATGTTAGTTTGTGATAATCAAACTTTATTTGTAATTTTTTTTTGAAAATATTTATAAAATTAATTTGTTTAATGGCAATTATGTAACAATACCGAAGTTAAGATTAGCTCAAGTTAGTGGAGACCAAGAAACAAGTTTTATGTTGATTATGACCAAATGGGTTGTGACATTTTTCTTCTTTAATATTCAAAGTTTGAATACATGATCGAATGCATGTGTTAAGTGAATTATCGTCTTTACTATTAAAAAAGAAATTAAATAGAATAATATCATTATATAATTTTATTTGTTATAGTTATAAATAAAATGATCATTTTAATTTAATTTTGTATTTAGTATAACAAAATAATAGGGAAATGGAATAAAGAAAAAATAGTTAGTAAAAATTACACAAAGAATTCTATGGTAAAAATATAACTTTTTATTATATTCCATACAATCAATGTTCTAAAACCTAGCCTAATCCAACTGATTCAATTGGTCAAATTGGGACTTAAGTTATAAAATGAGCCAGTTTGAGCCATTAACCTAGACTAGAGGTTGACCCAAATTGAATGGTTTAAACTCAGGGACCTTTCATGAACCACTAACCTGGTTCATATCCTAGTTGGCCTTTACCAAATGAAAATATACAATTTACCTTACAAAGGAATCAAACACCTAGGATAGCAGTAAAGTCCTCTTGATTTGCCACTATTTTGCTATTGTTTCTTTGTTTCAATAATCTAAATTATATAGAGAGAGAGACAAATAAAATGTTATTGATCACATTATTATACATTCATTATATTTACATATTAATTATTTATTATTTATCCATGTTACATATGCATATATTTATTATTTTTTCTTGCACAACTTCAATATTTCAACAAAGTATGGAGAAGTAGCAAAAGAAGAAGCACAGAGACAAACTATGGAGAAGGAAATTAAAATGATAAAAAAGAATCATATGGGAGCTCATTGAGAAGCCAAACATCATAGACCTAAAATGGGTCTACAAAATTAAGCACAATTAAGTTGGCACAATTCAAAAACATAAGCATGACTCATTAGAAAGGGATACTTTTAATAACCAAGCAGTGATTTCAATGAAACATCTGCACCAATGGTATGTATGGAAACAATTAGAATGGTCCATGCATTAGTCATACAACTAAAGCTTTAAGTCCATCACCTAAACGTGAAATCAAACTTTCTCAATTGAAGAAGTCTACATGGAGCCATGAGATTTAAGGCAAAGAAAACAAGGTGTATCACTTAAAGAAGGCACTTTATGGACTCAAGTAAGCCCCTCATGCATGGAACAACAAAATTTAAATATGTTCTTGATCACAAATTCTCTAAAAGCCTAAATGAGCCATCTTTATATGTAAGGACACACAAAGATCATATTTTTTTTCATTTTATGCTTATACATGGATAACTTAATCTACACTAGCATTGATGCAAATATGATTGAAGACTTCAAGGAAGCTCTGATGCAAGAATATGATATGAGGTCTCATAAAATTTTTTGGAATATGAGTGAAAAAACAAAGACCCAAATAGATTTTCATTTCTTAAAAAAAGTGTGCAAATAATTTGTTGAAGCAATTTCACATGAAAGATTGCAAACCTTGTGTAACACCAATGACAATAAATGAGAAGTTAACAAGATATGACGAAATAAAGAAAGTTAATGAGACAATTTACCATAGTCTTGTTGGTTCATTGATCAATTTGACAAACACAAAACCATATACAGTGCATGCAATCAATATAGTTTCCAGATACATGAATGAGTCCAATAAGATACATTTTACTACAACAGAAAGAATTCTAAAATATGTCAAGGGCATAAAGACTTCCAACATTTTGTTAGAATCAGAAAAAGATTTCAATTTACTTGACTACACTAACAGTGACTACATTGGTAATGTTAATAATCACAAGAGCACAAATGGTTACATGTTTCTTTTGGGATCTAAAGTGACTTCATGGGTTTCAAGAAGTAGCAAACCATAGCACTCTTATTAGCTAAAACAGAATTTGTGGAAGGAACAAGTGCAATAATTGAAGCAATATAGATCAAAAAAATTCTACAGGATTCACAACAAAGCATCAAGGCTGTAATAAAAATTTATTATGACAACTTTTCTACAATAGTCATGACAAAGAACTCAGTATTCCACAATCACACAAAGCACATTGAGATCCAACATTATCTTATTTGAGAGCTCATGGATAAGTAAGAGATTGAGTTAGAGTTTTGCAAAACCGAAGAGCAACTAGTAGATATTTTCACAAAGCCAAGTTCAATCAAGAAATTTGTTACGTTCAGAGAAATGCTTGGAGTTCATATTTTTTTTATATTAAGTAGGAGTGTTGAAAAATCATTAATCTTAAAAATCCTAAATTATAGAGAATCTAAAAGTCTCTAAAAAATATAATTAGGAGTCTCCTAAAAGCTCTACTATGTACAAAAACCAAGAAGATATTTTTTATGTTTGTGAAAAGATAAAATCGAATTAATTGTACTAAGTTGTATTGTTAGAATGTATAACAAAAAATCAGAAAATTCTAGCCCATGTAAGTCGGCAATTCACTGGCTATATATAGCCATTCCCGTGTAAGCTGAAGTAGCCAAGAAATTCAGATGCAATAGACTTCATTCTCAAACCAATTTTCGTTGCTTTCCTCTCTCTTCCCTCACATCATACAAAAACCCAAATTCTTTGAAATCTTATCACATCACTATCGCTTTTAATCAATTCATCACATAAACCCCTACCTTCATTCTATACAACACACGAGCATATTGGCTCTAATACCATCAAAGTTAACATTACTCCTTTGTGAACTTGTATTCTAGCATCATTTGCAGTATAGTAATTTTCACTCATGTCATAATATAAAAGTCTGCTAATATTCTTAGGGCTTACTACCTGAATTGGATAGCCAAGCTACTTCAGCTTCTGCATGATTAATAAAGTCCTCCTTGTTTCCTTGAACATATTGAACCAATCTACTTTGCAGTATCTCTACAAGCTTTTCTTCTCTCTCATTGTGAACTTTCTGAAGCAAAAAGGAATCTGTTCAACCCCCGCCCCCGCCCCCACGCCCCCAAAAAAAAGGGGAAATCAAAACTATAAGACAAATTGAGTATAAAACAAATCGATCACAGAAGTATGACAGTTGAGGCATCCTAAAAAGGGGCCTTCAAAATTTAATTGCCTTTGCAACATTGGACAACTAGGCAATGATGCCAAATGAGGAAGAACTTCATCACCCAAATTAATGCTCAGTAAAAACTAACAAGGCTCCATCGTTTACTTTCGGTGTTTCGATGTCAATAGCTTTTATAGACATGACATTAAGAATTATGTGAATGGCTTAAGAGAAATGTTCTCTGCCGAATGCATTGTATAGAAGGAAAAATGATAAATGGAAATAATTACATCCATATATGTAAGCTAATCGACTTATATACATGCCTAGTTCTATGGCGACTTTAAGCCGTACAAGTCCTGACTTTCAGCTAATATTCAACAGATAATTGATCTCCTCCTGGCTCCATCGACAACTAGAGGGAGAAGGAAGACAGAGCAAGGGATTTGAAATGGTATCAAGTGAATATGCATAACAATGTAATCTTGGTCTTCCCTGTTTTGGTAAATGATATTAATTCTGTTGGAACAAAATAATATTAATTATGCTGGAACAAAACCGAAAGAAAATTAAAATTACTAATCACTTAATTATTTGTGACACAGTACATATCATACTCATGTGCCACTAACTTGCGTAGTTTTCGAAAATTTCCATGCTCAACCTACTTAAAAGATGATCATATTCATATCCTTCACTTTGATGACCAAAAGTCCTCCTCCTAAGAATCACATCAAGAAAACCTCAACTCCCATAATAGTAGGCCTGTTTGAAATCAAATCGAAAACCAAGCCCTCAACTTCCTATCTCCTGATAGCATCTACCATCAAATAGAAAGCGTGGGCTGCCTCTAAGATTTGCCAGGAAAGGGGACTCTAGAATGGCAAAAGAGTACCCTCTCATATTTCACTTAGCTCGTACTAGCAAATAAGAATGAAGCAGAAG
This sequence comes from Sindora glabra, assembly GCA_020226215.1. Classification (NCBI taxonomy): domain Eukaryota; kingdom Viridiplantae; phylum Streptophyta; class Magnoliopsida; order Fabales; family Fabaceae; genus Sindora; species Sindora glabra. Next base: position 97,648,536 of record CM035226.1, read on the forward strand.
ATGAACAAATACATAATACTTGTCAGTTGTTTGTAATTTAGCTATTAGTTGATCATTTGAAGATCACATCAAACTCCAACAAATCCTCAAGTTTTTGCCAAACTAAAACACTTTCTAGAGAAAACTTCTCATTAAGCCAGGCAATTAGACAAGTCTAAGGCTGTGTATTGAGCAAAATTACAGATTGAAGGACAGCATTGCAGATTCAGCCGAGAAGCCAAAGCACTAAAATATTAGCCACATAGATTCTTAAACTCTTAACATTATCAATCGATAGATTCCTTAAGTTCGGCGGTGTCCGTTGGTTGCATTCATAACATGATGCTAAGTGGTGTGAATGAAGGTCCTTTGAAATATTGTTGTCAGTTATCAATTCTTTTTAATTTAAGATAGACAAAAATGCAATCTTCTATTCTAATATCCACAATTTTTTTTTCAAAATTCACCATTTTAATACATAAAGAAATTGTATTTATCTTTCTCCTAGATTAACACATTCAATTTCGTTTAAAAATTGAGATTTAAATTCATATATTAGACTATTATATATAATATATATACACAATATTAAAATATTTTCAATTTTAATATGTTTTCTAGTAATTAATTTATTGTGCTATAAATATGACCTCATTATGTATTTGCTATATTTTAGAAACTCATTTATATATATATATATATATATATATATATATTAACCAGCTCAACCGTTTATTTTAACCGGTTAACTAGTCCATCCTTAAGTCAAGCACTTTTACCCAGTTGATGACTCTATTAAGTTTTAAAATATTGATTTCTCCTCTCCTTTTCTCCCTAAAAACAATTATGGGATTGTTTGGTTTCCTATTTTCAGAACAGTTTTTAGTTTTTTAAGAACAAAAAACGTTGCTTGGAAAGTTGTTTCATATACTTTGTTTTAAAAACAATAGCTCAAAAAGCTGTTTTTAAAACTAGAAAATAAGAACAACTTTTATATGTTCTCTAAATTTTGTTTTATTTTTCAATGGCAATTCTGTAAATCAAATGAAAGTATTTCTCATCATTCTTCGTCTCCATTTCTCAAAAAACCCATTTTCTTGAACCCTCTTCCCTTTTCAACGTTCCTTGTTCTATCATTCAATTCCATTTTTCAACCTCTTCATCTTCTTGTTGCACTAACTTCCTTCTCCTTGCACTAGCTTCCTTCTCCTCATCCTTCTCGTTCTCTTCTATTTCATCTTTTAACCCCCAACATCATCTCTATACGAATCTTGCAAAGGAGTTTCTTCTCCATTGATTTTCTTTAATGGTGTATGCCTAATTCAACAGAAGAAAGCACAACTGCATTATCTCAATTGATACTAATAGTAGCCCAAAACTCATTTCTAGAACATTTTTCTTTCCTCGCCCTTCACTTGAGTATGAAAAACAAGAAATTTAGTGAAAATGAGAGTACTTTAAGGCCAACATTTTTGTGAATTTTGCTAATCCAAGGACTGTTAATTTGTAATGCCGGGAGAGCTAGCGAGAATGGTGTGCAGAGAGGGGCTCGTGTGTGTTTCTACACATTAAGATTTAATGGACTTTGGGGAAAAAAAACTGTTAAATTTTGAAAACAATTTTCAAACAAGCTTTCAAAATTATTTTGTTTTTAAAAGTTGTTTCCAGATCTTTTTTGTAGAACAATTTTTAAAAACACAACAAAAACATATCCAAACACACTCTATATTTTTCTTTTCCATTAAAAAATAAACTATAAAATTATATCCTATTCAAAATGAGTCCAAAACAGCCTACACCTTTAATACAGTAATTGCATCCAATATTATGAATTTTATTCCTCTTTATGTTTAGGGTTTCAAGGTAAATTACTACTTTTATCATTTAAGAAAAAATAAAATCTTAAACAAGCTGGATCTGAATTTTATTTGAATTTTCGTATAGGACCCTACAGATCTCTAACAGGTCTGAAACCCTCCTTAACGGGTCCAGATCAGACTAGATTTATCTAGACGATCGATCCATTGTCATCATTGATGAGAAACTACGATATTTTATTAAAAAAAAAATTATATTTATCAGAGAAAAAAATTTATATTCGAGTTATTAAATTTAAATCAACAGGACAGGCTATTCCAAGTATAGTTTCATGCTTTTAGAAACAAGTAACTCAAGCTATTAATCTCCAACCAAAAGAAAAAAAGGGCACCCACTTTTCTTCTGGATATCCGGGAAACCTTTTCAATGGATTCCTTTGAGTTAATCTTAAATACTCGTATCTTCTTCACATAAGCTTGAGGAGAAACAATGTAACAAGAAGGGACCCGGGGGCGGGGGACTTCGAATAACAATTCTAAGACACTTCTCCTGAAGTGAATGACATCGATTATGGAGTCAACAAGTTAATGGTAATTAATCAAAGGGGTAAAATCCAGTTCCAGTGATTACATGGACATACCCCTGAAATGCCCTTATTCTGAAGTAAACCTAGCTTGTGTAGTTTCGTGAAGTGCTAAAAACAATGGTATAGGGCCACAAATCACCCCTTATCTAATTCCAAAATCTCCTCAGAGAGACGAGCAAAACATCAGCAAACACAAATGTGGAAAATCCATAACTCAGATTTTGCACTACCTAGCATCTACTACATATATAGTACTCATTTAGCAATTATTAACAGACGAGACCATGCTTCAAAACTCTTTTTTTTTTTTGGGACTGGGGCTTCAAAAATGGGATCATGCACTTTTGGAGCACAATTCCTCAAGTTTCTCCAGGGTAACACTCTTCGGCCTTTCAAGCGGCATTCCAAGAGCACGGTCCCATATCAACTGAAATCCACCAAGAGGAGTTTCGTATTAACCCAGGGCAGCATAGATACAACAAAAGAAGAACAAACACAATGGCTGACTACCCTTTATTTATTCACAACTACCCCACAGGTGTTGTTCCACATGGCAAAATCCAAGATAAACTGGTCCCACTAATTTTAAAATAGGTGAGGTTAATTTTGACCCAGACCATGTTATATAGGTGTAATTAGTTGTGAGGATTGAGGAGTTGTGAGTAAAGGATTTGCAACTAATATTTCAAAACAAGAGGCATAAAATCGTACCTGAGGGCCAACCCCAACAGCCCTTGATACACCAAAGAGAACAGTAAAATAGCTGTCCACATTGTTGAAACAACATCAGAATCTCCCTTAAATTAATAATCAGAAAATGAAAATTATCCCAAATTAAACAGCAGAGAAAAGTGACCATACTTTTCCTCAGTTAAACCAAAGTAGTTGAGTAGCACTCCACTGTGAGCATCAACATTAGGCCAGGGATTTTTAACCTACAACGTTGAAAATTTTAAATTCAATCACCACGAGAGCACACCATGATCGATGCCCAGGAACTAACTAGAGAAGTGAAACCATTTGTGAATCAAAAAGTAGGAAAATGGACCAAAATAGAATGCAGGCAACTGCATAAAAATCAGCATGTGGTGCCAAGGAAAACACAAATCATCTAGCCAAATTATATTGAGGTCAAAATTATACAAAGTATATGATTTGAAGCAAACTAAACAAGGACGGGCTACCTACCACCAGTTACAAGATTCAATTTGTTGCAACTGCAATTGTAAATGTACACATGCACACTAGTTGAGGACAGAGGACAGCTGTTCCCAATTTGATCCATCAAAATGTGCTCATTTCTTTTGGAGTAAACATTTTACAAGATTATTTAATGGAGTAATGCAACAAACATCATCAAGCAACCTAAGATAACCCTAAAGTCCCCAGTATACATACAGTTAAATATTATTAAACCTCATTCTTTCTCCCAGTTTTTTTGTCAAATTCCCATTCTGCAACCCCAAGAACCAGTTTTTATTTGTAGTCCTAGTGCAAGCATGAGACATGCAGTATTGACCTTTGGCAGTGCATGGATAATGCATAAATTATTTTCTCAGAATAGCAAGGATAGGAGCTGAGGATGACTTCCATAGCAATGTTTTGTGCTCATTAAGCATTAAAACTGAACATTACCTTGCCCAACCCAAGAAGAATAGGAGGCACCACATCTTTCAGCTTCGACACCTAAAATTGTCACCAAACCGCATTAGATCATGAAGATAGCTGCATTCCTCCACAAATAATATTAAGTTAGGAGAAAAGTAACAACCACTAGGAACAGAGGATCATTAGGCAAATGCTTCAGAGCAAACTCCCTCTGGCATGTGTATCTTGGATCTGTCTTGCGTAAAACTCCATGTCCAAATCCAGGCACAACCTAAAAATCGAAAATGGCAACATTTTCCAATATCTCAATAAACTTATGATTTACATGTAAAAAAGTGCAATAAGGGCAAGTCCAGTGCACGAGACTCTCGCCTAGTGGGGTCTGGGGAGGATAAATATACACAGCCTTATCCCCATAATTGGAGAAACTGTTTTCAGGATTTGAACCTATGACCTCCAGGTTACAAGGCAGCAACCTTACCGTTGCACCAAGGCTCACCCTCGTAAAAAAAGTGCAATAATATATTGAAAAAAAATATGAGCAACTAGTATTTGGATAGGTGAATGACTTATTGCCTAGATGCAAGATGCAACAGCAAGGCAAAAATGCATGCCTAGACAGAGACAGAACATCACAGAAAACCAAATATCATTCTTCAGAATAGTGAAAAAGGCTTCAAAATTTTCACTTAACATCTTAATAATTTTAATGCATTACCTGCCCACTACTTAGTGTTTTATGAATGTAATCTTTCAATTGTTCTTCACTTATATGTGGAGTTCCAAATTCAGCAACTAGAGCTCTGATCCAACGCAAAACCTCCTGTAACACCAAAATAATAGAATTGAAGGAAACTGAAACAATAATATTAAAAAAGTATGACTAATAATCATAATAAATTCTCTGTGTGATAAGCAGTGTCACTCAAGGACTAGCAGACAGTCCCAATATGACTAATTGATCTAAAGCCACACACACACAACTACTGATGTTGGATCCCTATCAAACTTTCCACCAAAACTGAGCTCAAGTTCTTCCCAGGCCAAGTAAATGAATCCTAAAACCACAGTTGTGCTTTTAGGAAAGTTTTACAAAACGCCTCTCTAATAAACCAACAATTTGATGCCTGGGCACTCCACTTTGCATCTGGCGTTGCTGAAGCTAGGTTGCAATGGTGCCAATTGATAATAAATTTGATTATAAGAAACTTCATTATATGATGATATGTAAATCAGAAGCATTGGCTCCAAGAACTTAATTAAAATGTGTTAGAATATCTTAGGAAATTATCTTAGATTGAGCACTATATTATATTAAGCAACATCTTAGACTGATTATTATTGATTCTACATTCTAGATTATATTATGGCCTTGCTTATCTTGCACCCAAAGTTAAGAATATTAGAGTCTTTGTGTTTCTTAGTAATTCTATATAAACAGAGCATTAAGGTTGACTCTTATGTAACAGTTCACCCTTTTATTTCATTCAATAATATTTCAGTATTCTCTCATTAATTTTCCGACTTCTCTCTACTCCTCCCTATAAATCTTAATCAAACTTTTCAACAAGGTATCACAGCAATACCTTCTGCCATGAGTTTGTAGGTTATACCACTACCAGCAACATCAAAGTTAGACTGCCAACAATGGTAGAATTAAGATTTCCCTTTTTCTTTTTTTTAGTTTTACTTAAAATGAAAAAAGAATATATATATATATATATATATATAGTTCAGAGTTGTTGTCATTAGGCTTATTTATATTTTAGATTTTTTTTTTTTTGAGTTTTGAGTGAAAGAAAAAGAAAGGAAAAGAAAAAAAAATGAAGATAAAAAAAGTTTATGTATAAAAAAAATCAATATTATGAGAGAACCCAGATCATTTTTTTCCCTTATGCAAAGATGATGGCAGTGTTGTTTCAAACAGCAGCAGGGCTGTTTGGTGTGATTGGCCGCAAACTCATAGGTCCTATTGAAGATCTGCGCTCACAGTCTGCACCCAGCAACCCGTTCTAGACAATGGATGCGTCACACACTTGCAGGAATTTAAATTGCAGTCGTGGTGGCGGTCGCGGTACAATGCAGACAAATACAGGAAAATGCATCCATAACGGCTGGAAAATCACGGATGCAGTCTGGTCTGCAACTGCAATATTGTGATATTGCGCACAATATTGCGGTTGTGGACCCTTTTTTATATCTTAGCATGCTTGTTTCCACTAGCATGAGGCCCATGCGCTAGTAGAAAAGAAGGCGCATGGATAACTTTTCAGTGACGCATTTCCAGTGACATCTTCTCCAGGAGCTTCTGAGTCAACCTGTAGTGTTGGTTTTCTGATTTGACAATTAAATATTCAACATTTTGAATTTTGGGTGATCTTAAGTAAAATTTTGGCGTTTTCTCATCTATTGCCTGTTGACTTATTCTGAACCTAATTTGGGTATTTTGGAATGATTGGACTTTGGGTTATTTGTTTTTGGTCTTGAGGAGGTGAGGGTAAGGTTGTTTCTGAGTTTTATTTGGAGGATGTTGCTGAATTTGGTGTTTTTGAAGCCAAATTTCATCAGTTTTTTTGCTGATTGTTGGGTGAACTCATTATTGGTGGATTTTGACATTGTTGGAGGAGGTTGGCAGTAGATTAGATCAGAGCTCAGGCAAAGGATCAGGTTAAGTTTTTTCACTTTAGCACTCTTTTGGCACTATTTTGCAAATTTAAATTCATTCTCTAGTTGTTTGGAGTCAACTGGGGCTGCTATGATTTTGCTATTGGCTGTTTGGTGACAACACTACTCAGTTTGAAGCATTTGAAGAACTGATTTTGGTGAATGTCGACATTGTTTGAGGTAGTCTTGGTGTTTTTCTGCAAGTTTTGGCAGATTTGGTACTGTCAACATCTGGCTTTTGGGGTGTTTCATGGTATTCAGCGCTTTTGGTTTGGGTATGCCATGGTTTTTGGCATGGAGAGAGGAATTTGTTGATTTTGGTGTTGGGTCATAATTTTGTTGCTGCTTTGTGGAGTTTAAGTTCGAATTTGGTAGATTTTGGCTTGAAATTTGTGATGTTTCAAATGGTTTCATGTGAAATTTGGCTTTAGGAGCTGTGGCTTTGTGTTTTTTTGGTGTGTTCACATTGAAGTTTGCTATTTAGTCCACTGAAGTTCATCTTTAGGCAGGTGGAGATGGGTTTGGTGAGATGCTATGAGAAGTAGCTTTTTTGTCAACATTCCGGCACAAACAGTTTTGGTGCCAGGAAGTTGTTGAGTGTGGCTTCAGCTTTTCCAATTTTATTATGGGCAAAATTGTGTTATTTAGTGCTATGCACGTTTGGCTTTCATGGTTTAGACCACTAATTTTGGTGTCTTAATGTGATTTGAGATACTATTTGGAGACTTGTGTTTGGACAAGTCTCACTCGGAAAGGTTATCCCCTATGGTTTTGCTAGCCTATAATTAAATTGGTTCATGCCTAGTTTGTCCAAGGTGTTGGTTGGTATCTCTAGCTTAAAAGTCGAGGAGACTTCTGGAAGCTGTATCTAGCCATAGGTGTTTGAATTTTTAGCTTAAAAGTTGAGGAGGTGGCTCAAGAGAAGCTAACAGAAGACTTCTAAAAGTTGTTGGTATTTCTACCAAGGTTTTGGGTTTGTAAATATTTCCATTCAAGAGGAGTGCTCACAAGCTACTCTTGAAACTTGAAGTTTATCAAGTTTTCTTGTTCATGAAGTTTGAAGTTTACCCTTTTTTTTTTTCAGTTATGTTTTATTTTGATTTTGGGAGTCCAAGTTTGTGTAATAAGCTGAAGCTTTACAAGCTTTAGCTCAAGGGGGAATGTTAGAATATATTAAAAAATTATCTTAAATTGAGAATTATATTAGCAATATCTTAAATTGATTACTATTGATTCTAGATTCTAGATTATGTTATGGGCTTGCTTATCTTGTACCCAAAATCAAGGTGCTAGAGACTTTGTATTTCTTAATAGCTCAATATAAATAGATTATTAGGATTGAATCTTATATAACAATTCACCTTTTATTTAATTCAATAATATTTAAATATTCTCCCATTAATAATTCTCTAGCATCTCTCTACTCTTTCTCCTTCTAAACCCTAACCATGTTTCTCAAAAAAATGTACATTCTACATTTAACTCGACACTCATTTTACTACTGTGAATTGCTTTCTTGGCCAATGCTGATGTCCTATTATTCATATATTGACCCGCTATATGTCTACAAAATAATTGATTAGTTAGAAAGTAATGAACAGAAACTATATTTCCACATATCATAGATTTTCTTCAGGGGTTATCATTTTTCATTTTTTTTTCAATTCAAAATATTATATTCCATGAAATATAATTTTATATAAGAGCAACAGGTGTAGGGGCAATGATATTATATTTATTCAAGAACTACCATGCAAGGCACATGCTTCCCCACCATATTATAAAGTTCCAGTCCTGTACTTATTCCTATCACATACTGAAGGATATTTTTATTTTCAAGAAAGGATTTAAATTTATTCCACCATTAGCGTAAATGAGTTTTACACTGTCATCCAACCATGTATTGCCATGTTATTTAAAAATTGTCACAATTATTTTTATATTAGTAAAATTTCTTAATTATTTTTTATTTTTTAATGACATGACATCTTTCAATTCATTGGCAGTGTAAAGTGCTTTACACTGACTGTGGATCAAATTTGCACTCGTCAAGGATAAAATGTAAGGTTTTAAGTAACATTAGAGGAAGGCATGTTCCACTACATATTAACCACAGCAAATCTCTTTTAAGAGAAACAAACAAATCTAAAGTAAAACAAATGAGGAAACCTGATTGGCCAAACCATGCAATGGCCCAGCTAAACCGTTCAAAGCAGCTGCAAATGAAAGGTAAGGATCTGCAAGTGGACTAGCAACCTGAATTAAACATTCAACAAAATTAAAAAACACAAAGGAGGCACTTGATCAGAATCCAGACTACCACAAACTAAAATATTGAAGTGTTAATTAAGAGGGTAACTTACGAGGTGGGCAGTGTGTGAACTGACATTTCCACCTTCATGATCACTGCAACCCAATTTTATTCAGGATGTTAAGCATCAAAATTGTTATCCCATTTAAAGAAAACTGTACAACTCAACATGAATATATTATATGCCACCATTAGATATAGAATACAAACCTATGGATGGAAACATAAAGCCTCATGAATTCAAGCATTTTTGGATCGTCAAACCCTAACATATGTGCATAGTTTGCACCATAATCCAAAGAATCATCCATTGGTATGATTTTACCATCCTTGTATTTCCTTTAAGAAAAAAGAGCAACAAATTAATCCAAATATAAGAAGAATACAGTCAAACACATCTGCATCAGTGTCATCCTATGATCTACCCCACTGCAATCTAAACATATAACATGGATGATATACTACACATACCGTCGATAAATGTATGCAGCAACTGCTGGCAAACGAGCTATCAGATTCATGCAATCCTCATAGGTTGGCTCCCAATACCTACATGAAAGTGATAGAGCTGCTATAGTAACTTCAAATGTGAAATTGGTGCAACGATATATCCAGACTCTTACGTAGTCTTGGAAATCCCACTCTCATATGCCTTCTGAAATTCACTTTGAACCTGAAAGATGACATGAATATGCAAGTCATCCATCATCTAATATAAGAAAAAGTTAAACAGTGCCAATCAGTAATAAGCATAAAATTTTGGTGTACTCTTATCTTTTGTAACCAACTGATTGTAAACTGAATCCACTTTATATTTAATTTCATTTCCTAAAAAGGATGATATTCCAATCCAACAATATTGGATATTAAGGTCTAGGGTATAGGGATTGAGGCAAAGATGAGAATGCTAGGGTGGATGTGTAGACAAAAGAGAAAAGATTAGAAATGAATGCATCGAAGAGAAGGTTGGAGCAGCACCAATTGATGAGAAAACATGCCTGAGGTAGTTTGAAAATCTGAGAAGACCAATGGTCCAATTAGAGAAGTGGGTATATTGGAAGACACCCATCTAAAAGAGACAGTGGTAGGAAGACTTCAGGAGAAACCATAAAAAACAATCTCATCCTAAATGGTTTGCTAGGTCAAGCATAAAAGTGTCAAATGATCCATCTAACATACCCCATGCAATGGAGTAAAGCTTCATGGTTGTGGTATTATATTGATACGAAGGATTCAATATATTATATCAAAAGGCTTAATCACATCTAAAAAAGCCACAATGTACTTATTTGTTATTGGAAGAGGAAATAGAAAAAAGAAAAAAAATTGCATAGTATAGAATTAAGAAATTCAAGAAGAGTTACTCAACCTGGAGGGCCATCACTCCAGTGGTAAATTGTGTCATTGGATGAGCATCAACAGGCAACGCATCAATTGCCTTATAAGCATAGTCTGCAATAGGGAAAAATAAATGACATCCACAACAAGCACAATTTTGTAGCAAATACTCAACTCAGATATTTGGGATTTTTGACAGGCAGTGTGTTTGTGGCAAATATTCAACTCAGATATTGGGGATTTTTGACAGGCAGTCCATAAAATGTTTAAAGTTTACAAGCACTTAAAGGCATTGTTTCTGCAAGGATAACTATCTCTTCAAACAATAACAATGAAGTGCCTATACATCACAGTGATGATCAAGGATAAGAGACCCAACTTCATACCAAAATGTATCCTAAGCGTTGTCATGAGTGCATCTATATTTTAAAAAATTGTATTGATCAATCTAGTATAACATTAATATACTACTTAGTGTGATCTGTGCATCTATACAGCTGCAATCTACAAAACCAGGCAAGCTACTTTTTGTCAATCAATTATCAATTATATCATAAAATGAAAGGTAGATAATGAAGCAGCCACGACTGGTTTGCAAGAAACCTGGGATTGTTGCACGACTCCGCAATTCCTGGGATAATGAATCTACTTGTTCTTTACTTGGGATCTGTAACACAATGAATGAATCAAAGATCACTCACAAAATATAGATGAAGAAAACATACACCTTCAAACAAGGCTATGATAACTATGTAACAACTAACAAGTGAGCCACAATCCAAATCACTCATTCGAATATTCTATGTAGAACTATTACATACCTTTCCTGTCAATAGAAGCCACAGAACAGACTCAGGCAAAGGCTCCCCACCAGGTTGGGCAGCTGGTAGCACTTTTTGACATTCAGGGATCGACATTCCCCTAAAGCGGATTCCCTAGAATATAAAAAGCCACCTTACCTTAGAGATCCATTCAATAAAGAGATGCCAAGTCCATTATTATATCAACTAATCCCTTGTAAATAAAATACTACCTCCATTCTTTTTTAAATACCGATTACGGTTAATGCACAAGATTAAGGAAGACAATAAATAACCTTAATTTTACAAGAGATGAGTTATAATTTATTAATATATCTTCTATTCAAAGTCAACAAGTAAGTAAAGTTGTTGAACATTTATTTAGATGGTAGTGGTAATATTTGAAAGAAGATAATAAATATAATCTTAATTTCCTAAAACAACATATAACAATAACAAAGCATTATCTCAATAAGTAAAGTCGGTTATATGGATCACTAATTTTTTTTCCTCTAAAACAATACTTAAAAAGGAATGGAGGGAGTAATTTACATCACTGAATACACAAACCACCCTACCGTTGAGTTCCATTTAATATGGAGATGAAAAATAATTATTATATCAACTAATCCTTTGAAAGAAAACAATTCACCCCACTATAATAATTCACAAAAATCTACATATCTACATATAGAATGATCCTGAATTACCTCTTCTGGGTCAACTGCTGAGCCAAGCCACAGCAAAGCTGTCATCCCTCTCATTCCACCAAGTACCTTTCAATTGTGACAATGGACACTCCAAATTACTTGAGAAGATCATAACATGACAATGTGAGAATAATTCAAGAAGACTCTCAATTCAGAACTTTATATCCAGGATACAAACAATGGATTTACCATATCAGCAGTGATCTTCCCAAGTTCAACCTTTGCGAAATCTTTCTTCAGCTTCTTAACACGTTCCTGCATCCAGATATTATATACAGATTTAGATGTAGACTTCTAACTCACTCTGAATACGTTAATCAACATTATGCAAGCTAAGATTTCAAGCAAAGATTTCTTCCTTCACATGTTTTATCAGATTGTGGTGGACTTTTTGGCCCCCGTCTGGGTTTCAGCCCATTTGTTTTTCACAAGGAATTAGATTGAGGAAATTCAAAGGATTGGAGAGCTCTTTTTAGCTTTTGCTCTTTTTCTTTTGTCCACAGTTTTCTCTGCTTTTTGGGCTCTTCTAGTCGTATTCCTTATCCTCCTTTTTCTTTTGCACTTATTCCTTTTAATAAATCATTCTTTGATCCAGAAAAAAGACACATACAAGTAGCTTAGAATAAGATGCACATTAACAACTGGCTACAACCCAACTGTTCATTGCAATGTGAGCACAAGCAATAATTGGATCTACCATCACCCATAACCAAACCAAACAATTGTTACAACAATCAAGCCCACTCTTCATACATAAAAACATTAACTCAAATACGGAAAGAAACTATTGAAACTTAAATATGCACACAAACCTGATGCTCTGGAATTAGTTCCTGCAACTCAGATTTAAGATCCTGGCAGAACAAAAAGTAACTGTCATAAAAGTAGAAGTAGACAAAGTTCCACAGGAAGAAACAACTTCATCAAGCATCACACCACCAAAAAGAAAAACATATCAATGTACAAAATGCTAAGTCAGCAACATAATTTGAAAATCAAGTACATAGCCGCTACTCACAGCATTGACTACTACACATGCAATATCATAGCATGACAAATGGCTAGCCATCATGCTCAAGGAGAAGTTGGGAAATGCTCATAGCTCGATAAATACAAACACATCACCTGAGTCGGACTATATATAATATCTAACTACATAAGGAGCTAATTTCAAAATATCCCATAATATCATGCTCGGAAATCAAACGACACGGACTGATCACAGCCCAACCCTATATCAATGCATATCATCTTTTACCAAAAGTTGGGTGAGAGAAAGGGGGAGAGAGAGAATACAAGATTGTTGGAGGTGGTGCTCTGAGTTTGAAGCCATCTAACAGAATCGGCAAGATTTGACTGCTGCCCCTGGTATTAAAAAGTTATTCGATATACCGCAGATTAGTTCCATAACCGAAAACCCAGATTACATAAACAATCCTCAACAGAAATAAATTAAGAAAAAAATACATGCTTCGAACAATTTTTTTTTTCACTTACCACACGAGAACGAAGCTTGGACAGTGCAGAGACACTTCGGAAGAAAGCCATCTATATCTGCAACAAGCCACGAAATTACAACAGATCCTAGCAACATACGCTACGTCAAAATAACCCTCGAATTTAAATTTAAAAAAAAAATGGAGCTTCTGGCCCTGCAAATGTATGCTACGCAAAAATCAACATTTACTTAAAAGAACATTTGAATGAGCATTAGGTTACAATAATTACAATACACAACAGTACCAACTCCAAAGCCAGAAATTGATCGACGACAATGGAAACAAAGCGGAGCAAGATTCTGGGAACGCGACTGAAGAGAATGGTTTCAAGTAGAGTTAAATGGAACAAGAACGGGAACGTACAAGAAGGCAGAGGCAAAGTCAAATGAGAAGAACAGCGAAAGCAGTGCGATCCAGAAGAATTGCTCTAATGCCTAAAATGAGTAAGAACGCAATGGGGTATGGCAGGTGCGGTGACGTATGGTCATGTAAATAGCCGTCGGTAGCTGATTACTGATTTACAGGGAAAGCCCTTTTTATAAAAGGAAAAAATGCAAGGGAAAAAAAATGAGCCTTTGTCTTTTCTTACTTTCCCGCGGAAGAAACAGGGAATCCGCCGTTTTAATAAATCAGATATTTTATTATTAGATTATATTTAATATACTAAAATTTATATTTTTTATTTTAATTTATCTATTTAAAATTTTAAAAAAATAATTCAATAATGAAGTATTCATTTTAAAAAAATTAAGCATTCAATTTAAAAAAAAATTAAGCTTCCAACTCATTACTCAAAAGGATGAGTTAATTATATTAAATAGAACCATAATCCAATATTAAATTTTTAAAGATAATATCAAATATTATTGCATTATTAAAATGTAAGTATTATATAATACGTGTAATATTTTAGATTTAAAGTTGAATTCAGCATTCTAAAATTGGGCTCATTCTTTGGTATTCCTCAAGTATAAGGAGTATTGGTAGAAATTTTACAATTTTTCTTCATAAAATTTTATAATTTTTTAATAAATTTATTAAAATTTTAATGTTGTTAATAATATAAGATTTATAAAAAAAGTTATAATACTTTATGAAAATAATTAAAAGTATTGTGTCAACTGTCATAAATCATGATTTATATCATTATAAAAAATTTAAAATTTTATATAAAATATTACAAATTTTATTTTATGAAATAGTCTCCTAAAATTCATAACCTCATTAAGATAGTGTGGAAGCATACCCGTAGATAAACCTCAAGGCTATTTCCGTATACTTAAGGATATAAAAATTGTATAATACTGATTAATTGTAAATTGTATTTTTATTTTTGTAATAACTGGAAACCATGTTAAAGCACCCTCATTCTTTGCAGTTTGAACTTTAATTTTCCATGTTTTGAATTTTATTTTATCTATGTTTAGACTTTTACTTTTTGAATTTTACTTGGTCTAAGTTTAGAATTTAATATTTTTTAAAAAAAAATTATTTGATTAAGTTTCTCCTATATTTCTAGAATGTCTGTAGCAGCAGAAGCCAGAATGTTAGGTCTTCTTGGCCAAAAGCGGAAATGGTAGAAATTTTGACCTGCCCAGGAATGTTGGGTCAACGCCCAGAATACGTATCTGAATTGAGAAAGCAAGCAATTTGCCACTCCTTTTCTTTTGACAATGTACAATTACATTGTGTTAAAAAAATTGAATTAACTTGTTTAAAATAAATATTATTCTTCTAAATTTCAGATTCGCGTCCAAAAATATCTCTTTTGCGTTGAGAAAAAATAAACTTAACAAGAATCAAATTTGATCTGAGATTGAGTTGACCTTTAAATAAATAAATTAGTTGAATAAATTTGATCTAAATTTTAGTTGATCTCTATGTGAGTAAATTATCTGAAATAAAATTTGAGTCAAATTTGATAAAGTTTAGGGTAATTCTATAAAAAAATGATTTTTAAGGAGGTTCGAAATTATTATTATTATTATTATTATTATTATTATTATTATTATTATTATTATTATTATTATTAAATTAATTTTTTTATTGAAATTTATACTTATTGAAAAATTCATCCCCCTACCAAGTAGAATAAGATCTCTATAAAATTATCCTAAAATTTGGAGTGACCTACATTTAAATTAAATTGAGAACGGCTTATTATCGACTTAATAGAAGGGATAAATGAATTTTCGAACTTCATAATATTTTTCTTGGTTTATAACAAAAAAAAATGTATATTTACAGCAAATATTGATAATGGTGGAATTTAAATAATACAAGCCCTAAGAAATGGAAGCAAAGTTATCCGTTCTTTGGTAGGTGCGGGGACATCGCATCCGATGCTCATTTGTTTGGTAGCCACTAAAGCATCAACTACCCATGTGCATCGAAACGGATCCGGGTCTTCTTCTCCCGTAAAACGCAGGGTTTCATTTTCTTCGTTGCGTCAAAACGCAGCGTTCGTCTTCTTCCTCACAAAACGACGAGACCACCGTTGCCACCAAGGATCCGACCAGGGCCCAAGTTCTTTATTGGGCTTTGGGCTCCTGGCCCTGATAGAAGCATTTTAAGTTTTGAATTTGCATTTTGGTGCCAACCTCTCAAACCGCCGCCGTCGCTCTCCTCCGTCTTCTCCAACTTCACGCGGAAACCTGCTATGGAGAACGGAGATACTCCTGAAAACGCCAATTAGCATGTGAATTTTCTGCTCCTTTTTTTTGTCGTTTTCTGCTGAATAATCATTGGATTTTCTTCAACATGATTTTGTGTTTTAATTTATATCATTAATACAGAATTAAATGATCCAAATGTATCGATGTCATTACTCCTATAATAAGCCACTTATTTTAATATATTAATTCTATTATTCAAAATTATTCATTATTTATGTATTTTATATGCACATGTCAGTAATATATATATATATATATATATAAGAATCATATTTTTTATGCATATTTCTACGACTCACTATTATAATTTATTTTTAGATATATTATTTTTTTTGGTAACATTGAATATGTTAATTTTATTGACAAAAATAGAATATATGTATATTCTCTTATGACTAGTGCAAAAAAATTTTCTTGCATTTTATAATTTTTTTAAAAGCATTTGATATTAATTAACGTGTTTTGTGGTTTTTAATATACAAGATAAATATTTTCTCCCACTAAACTTTAAGTCTTTGGTCCACCACTAATTAAATAAAAGATTTATGTAATTTTCAAACTTTAACTTTAATTTTGCAAGGTTTGACTAGTTTGAATTTGAATTCATTTATTTTTATCAAATTTGAATTTATAGATTTTTAGTAGGAGTGCTTAATAATCCTATGGTTTGTAAGGTAGATAAACCGGTTCATGAATTTTTTTGTGAATCAAATTTAAAAATACTAAACTCATTAAAAAATAAGCTTAAATGAATTTAATTAGGCAAGCTATGGACTAAAACAGATTGACCAATTTGTGAGCTCAAAGTGGCTTGGATTAAATTTTTTAAAATTTTTTATATTAATGATTTAAGTAGTATTTATGTTAAGGAAAAAAAGAGTGTAAACTATTAATTATTTTTATATCATAATTCAATAAAAAACACAATCCAATTGTTAAAAAATTAAACTCAATTATTAAAAATAATTATCAAAATAAAAATTAAATTATAAAATTAATAAACATAAAAGAAATATAAAAATAAATATAAAACATAAAATATAAGAAATAATAAAATTAAAAATTAAAAAAATGCAAGTTGACCCATGATCTAACAAGCTTTATTAATGAACCAACCATTTAAAATAACCCTATTAAAAATGCAAGCTTAAATGGACTAAATTCGCATGAACTTGGCTCAATTCAACCTATTCTATCCATTAAGAACCTCTAATTTTTAGTTTGACTCAATTTTATTTATAGCATTAATTCCTCACCTACCCCAAAATAAAATTTGAACAAAGTTTGATTCCCACTAAATAACATTCCACCCTTTACCCTTGTCTGTAGGGAAGTCCAATGCTAGCTAAGGATGCCCAAATCAATAAGTTTGTGCTACTATCCCTAAAGGACTTGACTTAAGTTCTGTTCCTACCTTTTCTCGTGCCTCTAAATCATAGTTACGCTATGCATTGATTTGATTTGTCTAACTTGATAGATTAATTGATGACTTTGGTTAAGTGTGAATTATATAGTTAAATGGTTTTACTCTTTCATATAGGAAATCTCTTAATATTATTCACTAGCTCAGACCTTTTTATTATCAATGTTTAATCTCAAGTCTTTAAGCAAGATTGTAATAATTCAATTAACTATAAAAAGCTAATATGTTTCATTAATTTCTAGATATTAGATTAGTAATGTGGGAGAATTCTTTTGAAGTTTATATTAGATTGATTAAGTTATTTGATTTGGTATTGTAGCTAATCATTGATATACTAAAAATTTCATTCTTTTCCTATTCTTATTACTTTCCTTTTATTTGTAATAATACATTGCTTATAACTACAATAATATTTTTTTATTTATATTCTTCTGAATTTTCATTAGAAGTTTAGATCTTTCTACAATGCACATTAAGATATGCATTTGGTTTAGTAGAATGATTTGTTAGCTAGCATAACTGTCACTTGTCATTAAACATTTTTTCACCATACCTTTTCATGTTTGTTTCTCTAAACTTAGTTGTAATTGCAAAAGCAAAATGGTTATTATGAAGTATAAGATCCTAGTATTGTCAAAGGCAAGGGTGTAGTTAAAAAGAGCATTTTTTTTCTACCTTATTGGCATTTGCTTTAGTAGCCATGGATTTTCAAATGGGCATTCTAGATATTAATATTTATAATCCAAGTAGTCTAAAAATTCTTAGTCTAGAAAGTCAAGAAGTGTCCTAAAGTAACCTTGGTTGATCTTTTATGTACATGGAGACCAACCTTGGAGTCATGTCAATTGAATTTATGCCTCTTAACCCTACTGATGCTTTTATATGGAAAATTCCGAAGAAAAATGCATTGACCAAGTAATTTCTAAAAGATATTTATTAAGGAGAGCTTGATTTTCTGGTGGTTGATACTCCACCTAGGACCTTATATAAGCAAATATCAATTGTCTAATGCTTAGATGCCACTATAATATATGGTGCAATCATAGTTTTCACTCCTTAACTAATCTTTATGATTAACGTGATGAAAAAGTTAAATTTTTGCAACGTAGATGGAGTGAAAGTCCTTGATGTTGAGAAGAATATGAATGGCCTCATCTAGTCTATCATAAATTTCAAGTTTTTAAAGATGACACATAATGATGAGTTAAGAGATGTTACAGAATTAGTTAGGAAGTACTTAAAAGAAAAGGTACTAGAAATGTTGAATTTGATTACTTTTAATGAAGTGTTTAATAGTAATGCTAGTTGAATAGCAAAGATGTTACACCTTTTAAGAAATTAAAATAATTAAAATATTCTTACATAAGAAAGGATTATTTGATTATTATAATTGAATTTAAAATGAAAATTTTATAGAGAATAATAAGATTATTGTGATGAAATATAAGGTGAAATAGTGGGGGAAAAGGGAAATAAAACATTTAAAAGCTAGAATATAGTTATAATTAAGTGTGTGTGGAAAAGATTTAGACTATTTCCTTCCAATATTGCCCTTGGTCTATTTTTTCCTTCATTAATTTTCCTTAAACCTAACCCTTTCTAACCTTTATTTATTTCCAAACAACCATTCGCTCACTAACTCCTTCTTTTCTACTTTTCTTTCTTATTCACTTTAATTTCACCAAATCAAGTCATTAACCTCCACAAATTATCAATAATTTCTAGCCAAACTAAGGTAAATCTTCTTAATTTGAAGTTCTTAGGTAGTTGTCTTTCAATTTTTTATTTTAGGATGAGAAGGTTTGAGATTTTGGTTCAAAAGGGCATTTTGAACCCTAACTCTAGTTCTTTGAACTTAAGATGATTAGAGGCAAGCTAATTACAATTCCAATCTTTTATTATCTATTTCATAATTAGATTAGTAAGCAATTACTTAGACTAGGATAAATTTGTCTGATTTTAGGTTAGATAGAGCTAAGTTTTATATATTATTGATTATGTTGATATTGATGTGATTTCTTGATTGTGATATATTTTTCTTACTAAACTTAGCTTGAATGTTGAAAGTTTAAGATTTTGGTTCAAAAGGGCATTTTGAACCCTAACTCTAGTTCTTTGAATTTAGGATGATGAAAGGCAAGCTAACTGCAATTCCAATCTTTTATTATCTACTTCATAATTAGATTAGTAAGAATTACTTAGACTGGAACAAATTTGCCTAATTTTAGGTTAGATAGAGCTAAGTTTTATATATTATTAATTATGCTGATATTAATGTAATTTCTTGATTGTGATATATTTTTCTTACTAAACTTAGCTTGAATGTTGAAGTAAATACTTATTACAGAGTGTAAATTGGGTATAGGATGAATGGGTTGATAATTTGAAGTTAAATGATTGAATAAATAGTAAAAATGTAAAAAAAAAAGAGAAATAAAATTAGAATTTATTATATGGTTGATTATGACTTTTAAAATTGTTGTCAAAAGGCCTATGATTAACCACTACAGAGTTAACTATAACTAGAAAGCTTGCTTTGTGAAAGGTTATAGTCAACTTTAATTGAAAAGCCTCCTCTCTAGAAGCTCATAGTCCACTACATAGTAAATTATACTCTTTAGAATTACTTGTTGAACCTCTATATTTGATTATAAATGCCAACATTAACCTTTTAGGGCACCCATAGTCAAGTATATAGTCCATTATTATCCCAGTTTCTCATATTATTGCTTATTTTATGAAATTATATGATGGTTAAATATATTTTAAGTCCCCATAATTTCTTTTTTTTCTCTAAATAGGCCATTATAATTTAAAACTTTTGAATTGAGTACTTATACTCTTATTTTATTTCTAATTAAGTTTCTTTGATTAATTTACTATCAATTTTAAATGATATGATAAATAGTTTATTGACTAGGCTTAAAACATGCCAACTTAGAATTGCCATATAAGCATAACAAACACAATCTTGATCCTTATACTTTTGTGAATTTTTTAAATAGACTTATATACTTCTTTAAAATTTCAAATTAGATCCTTAATAAGAAAGAAAAGAGAAGAGAAAAGAAAAAAAATAATAAAGTATAATGATTAAATTTAAATTTTGATTTTAGTATAATTGATATTAAGATACACTAAAAACATGTTAAATAATTAAAATAATGTAAATAATATTTCCAATAAACTATTAATAATTTAGAATTTGATTAACTAAAATACTACAATATTTTATAAAATTAAAGTTTAGAGTTTATTATATATTAAAGTAAGTTAAATAAACATTAAGTAATTTGAATAATAAGGTACTAAAATTTATAAATAAGTAAAAATAATTTATTTATTTTTATGCTAAATAGTAAAATAATTTAATATGTTAAAACATTAGAAAAAAAATAAATTCTCTTATTATTTAATTCAATAAAATCATATATTTTTTTTATCTTAAATAACTTATTCATTTATTATACATACCAAGTAAATCTAGCCCATTTTGTTAGTTGTATATTATTTCTTACCCTTAATTGCTATTAACAACAAAACATAGAGGCATGGACTTAAAGTATAATTTTACTTAGAAAATAATATTATACAATAGACACTATTGATATCTCATTTATTTAAATCAATATAAGTAAAATTCACTTATTATATTTATGTGTGCAAATTGATTATTTTTTATAAATAGTATTGACACCAATTTCATTTTTGAAAATTAAAGTTTAAATTACATTTCAATTACTTCCAATTGTATAATTTTTTAATCTAAGTATTTTTTCCTTAAATTTTTTCAATTGAATGCATATTTTTTTGTAATTTTTAGTTAGAAGCATATTGCAAATCCTCTACCTAATTATGTTAATGTTAATTAAAGATGATTTTATAAGAGATAATACCGATTTTTCAACAGTATTTGAGAAGTATTTCTAATATATAATTATAAATAATAATTTAAAAAAATAATCTCTAAATATACATTTTTTGTAGAAAATAAATGATTTTTTAAAATAAAATGAATAAAAAATAAAAATTTTCTTTACTTGAATGTAATTAAGATAGAAAATGGATGGAAAAAAATAAAAAAAAAGTAGGACTTACCAAAATACTTTCTTAAGATATAGATAAAAAAATGAAAAATTAATTTTTTATAAATTTTCTTTTAATTATTTAATTTATAATTTAATTTGAAAAGTAATTAAAATTATAATTCAATTTAATTTAATTTTTTCTCTCATTTTTCTATCTAAATAAATAAAGAAAAATTATTTTCTTCTATTTTATCATCATCTAAAAAAAGAGATTTTTTAATTTTTTAATTTTTATTTTCTTTCAAACTTTATCAATTTGATCATAAAGTATAAAATATTGAAAAAATGAGATAAATCTAATATATTTGTATACAATTAGTGAGAAGAATAACCTGAAATATGCACCTTACATTAAATGCTTAAGGAAAAGCTCAAGGATGCAAAACCAATTTTTTTTATTGAAGTTTATTAGTGATTGTCATATTAATGTAAGACTAATTAAGTGTTGAAATTGTCAATATGATTGGAAAATAATATATCAGCATTATAGATAAATAAATAAGTAAATTATTATTATTTAACAATTTTAGTGCATTATTTATTTGAATTACTTAATGTATAGTTATCTTACTTTAATTTATGTCAAACTCTAAATTTTAACTTTATTAAATGGTGTAGTATTTTTAATTAATCAAATTTAAATTATTAGTAGTTTATTTAAATTATTTAATATATATTTAGTGCATCTCAATATTAATGATACTAAATTTAAATTTTAAATTTAATTATTATACTTTATTAATTTACTTTTTTCTTTTCACTTCTTTCTTTTGTTCATCAAGGAGCTAATTTAAAATTTTAAAGAATTATAAGAATCTATTTAAAAAAAAGGAGTGAAAGTATAAGGACCTAAGTTGCATTTGTTATATTTATATGGCAACTTTGAGTTGGCATATTTTAAACCTAGTTAATAAACTATTTGCCATGTTATTTAAAATTAAAGGTACACTAGTATAAGTACCTATTTTAAAAATTTTAAACTATAGGAACTTATTTAAAAAAAAACTATAAGACTTGAATTATAATTTAACCTTACATAACCTTATACAATAAATATAAATAACATCTAGAGGAATAGCAAGTGATTAAGTGAGTGGGTAATACATGTTTGTTTATCAAGGAATAAAAGTAGTTTGAATTATATTTTGTTATGTCATGCAATTTTGTGATATTATACTAGTAAATTATCCATTTGATTAGTTACTGGTATATGTACATAAATGCTTAAATATTGATTATAAAATCATAATATTTAGTGTAATATCAATTACTGTATTGAAAATTGTGATGAGGAAAGCAAATGGCAAATTGTGACATAAAAGTTAAATTCAGTAAATGTTTATGAAGGAATAATGTTGATTAGGAGTTACAAGGAGATTTAATTATTTTATACCTTTATTTCTCCATGTATTTAATGGATTGATCTCTTGTTGCTTATATAGTTACTGTAAAATGATGAAAGTATTTATTTTTTATTGTGATATTGTGCATTAGCTAAAATCCTCTTATAATAAAAGGTTGTTTGGATGGTAAGAATATTATCAGTTCTTTTATTAACTAGTTCTAAGTAAATTATTTGCTCACTGAGTTACAAACTTACCTTTTACCATGTTGAATTTTACAGATACTCTTATAAAGACACCTCTACAACTTTCACAATAAGAGTAGTTACCTTAAGGTTCTTGCAAGATAAAGTAGTAAATAATTAATTTGAATATAAATAGATACATTTTCCTAGGCCTTGTAGTGCATAGTTAGGCTAGCTTAATAAGTAAGCTTAACTACCATGCATTGTAAAGAACTAATCAAACAAATGTGAATGTAAATATATTTTGCATCCTTGTTATAGTAAATGCCAAGAATTAGTGGTAAGATGTACATTTAATCATTGTATTAGGTCAAGTTAGATTGGTGGAAACCAAGTTATTAGGTTCCATATTAGTCAGGATCTAGAAAGGTCTTAACAAAATATGTGTAATGAAATGAGAATACCCTTTCTCAATAAGGTTCCTTTAGATCCAAAGCCTTGCAAGAGTTAAACAAGACCAACTTTGCTTTACTAATAAAAATTGTGGTATAAGTGCTCCAACATTGAAGAAGATTATAAAGTTAGGGGAAACCTATATGTTATCAACAATGTCTGTAAAAAATGGAGTACATGAGATTGAGATTTTGCTTTAAAGAGTTTTTTCTTTAAGATAAATCAAAATATTATTTTTGCATAGTCCATTGCATAAATTTTTTTGTTGTGAATATAATAAGTATTAATGGAACATCAAGTAAGATCTATTGTTTTTTAATGCACTAATTTATAGTATTGTGTGGCTATAGATTTATTTATAAAGTTAATAAAGGATTTTTTTAATCTATAAATGCTCAACCAATAATATAAGAATTTAAGTATATTGTGTTTGAAATTCTTCCTTTGCAAGTAAGTAAATTTTCTCATTCTAAGCATATAAAGTGAGTTTCATTGCATGAGTTTTTCTATATGATTTGATCTCACTATTAAGTTTAGGATTACTTTTTCTTTACAATTTATACTTATAGGTAATGCTTATTTTGCAATTTGTTTTTTCATATTTCTAAAATTTTT
This sequence comes from Sindora glabra, assembly GCA_020226215.1. Lineage (NCBI taxonomy): Eukaryota > Viridiplantae > Streptophyta > Magnoliopsida > Fabales > Fabaceae > Sindora > Sindora glabra. Next base: position 97,672,631 of record CM035226.1, read on the forward strand.
TTAAAGGAATGTTAAATTTTCATATCTGATTCAAAATTAAACATAATATTCCTAGAATATTTTTAGGCTAATATTCTCTTTGGGAAGGTGGTATCTTACATTTCTATGTTATAAGAATGTTCTAATATTATAAACTAACTATTTTGATCACCTTTTTAAACTTTACCATATCATTTCATCACCATCTAATGACATTAATTACCATTCACCATCACTTATCACCATTAACTAATGTTTGTCACCACTTACCATTATTGACCACAATTATCACTATTTATTACCATTAATTAATATCCATTGTTGTTAATCACTACATCTTACTGTTATTGATATTTGCCCATCATTTCTTATTGTTATTGATTGTTATCCATAACTATAAACCAATGTTTACTATTGTAATCCATTGTTATTAATTATTACCTGCCATCATTCATTATCATTGACCGTTCAATTGTTAATAAGGACATTTTTTGCAATTTGATAATATTTTTATAAATTAATTTTAACATATAATATAGTAGCATTCTCATAAATCTTTTTAATTGAATCAAACATTGTAATATGACATTCTCAGGAATTATATTCCTAAAAATGTGATCTTTTTAATTGAATCAAACATCATAGTATAATATTTTCAAGAATTATATTCATGGAAATCATATTTTTAGGTATATTATGATTATTGAGAATATATGATTCCGTAAATCAAATGTTATCCTAAAATATCTTATAACTTTCATACAAAACCGCACATTAACATTGCTCTTTCTCATGTACTCAATTATTCTTACTTTTTCACCTTATTGTCTCATAAAAAGATAGGGTTAGAATCTCTCACAAATAAATTAAGTTTAAGTTCACCATGACTTGTGCAAGAGTGTAAGTAGATGAGTAAGAATAAAATAATAAGATAAGATTAATTCCATGAGATAAATATATAGACATTTTTCAAGATTCTATTAGATAATAGATTATTCAATGATTAGTTACCTTTATGAAACATGAAAGAAGTGAAAACAAGAGCTACCATGGTAAATGTTAGTATTTTAAGAACAACATATAAATTTGTGTGCTTTATAGTTAAAAATCATTATTTTTCACTTTAACAAAAATAAAATTGTCAATAATTTTATAAGAGATTGTTGCATATTTTTATTATAACAAGCCCTTTTATTCTGATTCAACAAAAAAATGTAATTTGTTAGTTTTATAAAGCTTATAAATATTGAAAATTTAGCCTTTCATTTTTTAAGATATCAAAAAGATAAATGCATTCTTTTTATTGAAATAATGATATGTTTTATAATAATATGTACAAGAATTTATCAAATATATTTAATTTTATGGCAATAAAGAAATATAACAATTGATTTTTAGAAGACTTCATTAATATAAAATCCAATGTGTATTAGATACTTAGATCTTGCTAAAGTTATTTTTTTGCTCTATTTGCATTAATAGTATAATATTATATATAATTACACTAATTATATAGTATAAATGTAGATGTAGATGAAAAGCATTCCAGGCACTATGAATCAATTTATTTTATTCTTTATCAATTTATCTTATGTTAATGTTGTAAATTACTTTGGTTATTTATATTAAATCACCTTAAATAACTTAATTAATTATTATAAAATTATAATCCATGATTTATAACTTCAACGAACAACATATATGAATATAACTATTATTGTTTTTATAATGGTAGGAGTAGCAAGTTGCTCAATGTATATACATAAGAATTTGAATTTGAACCTTAAGCATTATAAGGAGTGAAACCCTTAAAGTAATATCAGATTTTATTATACCATTAAGGTGCCAATGAATGTAAATATTATTTTCTTTCTTAACAATTAAACATAGAAGAAGATAATAAATTGTTACTCTCTTATTTAACAAAAGTTACAATTTAGCATAATAAAAATATTGATTTAGGTATTAGAACTTTGATAGCAACTTATCATATATTTTTATGTAGAAGCCTATCATATTTTAAAATAGAGATATGACCATTTCAAATTATTTTAGTGGTGACTTAAGACTCACTTAAAAATTAAGGTAAACCCAATTATTATTTATTCTTTAAAATAATGAAATAATGCAAAAAATGTAATTATGTGTTTTAAAAAAAAGATGCAAATTTTATTGAAAATAACTTTGGCCAAAATCAATAAACCTAGAAAAAACTTAAAAAATATGATACCTTAACATAAAACATTCTAAGGTTTATCTAACTAAGCAACACTTAGATCATTAGAGTTTAGTTAAGGCTACATACCTTATAACCGTCATTCGTTATTTTGATAATCTCAATTAAGACACATCAACTTTTTAGTTATCATCATGTTAATAGATGGAATGAGTATAACCACTTAGCAAGTAAGAAACATATAAGTTATCCACATATATGTGTAATTATATTACATATGTTCAAGTAATTATAACTAAGATTCACATTGCAAACTACATTGACATATACTTCTATCATACAACATTGGTTATTAAGTAGCTATATTATCTTCCAATGCCTTATGGTTCTTTATGCATATTGATTTGTCAATCTTTTAGTTCCATAGCAGCTTTTTTTTATTTTGCTTTCACTATCTATAAACTTTTATCAATCTTCTAATATTTATCTAGTCCTTTGATTTGCATTTCCTATTATAAAGTCCTTTTCTATTTTACTTTTGCTGACAAAATGTATAATCTTTATGATGAACTTTTTTCTTTAACAAACTACTTCTTCCCATATATATGGTTCATGTTATAGTTTTTATTCCTTATCCTTATTTCTTAATCATAAGAAACTCATCTATTCTATCATGATTGTTGATTTCAATTATGCATTACAAAAGTATATTCATAAATAATAAATCTCGAAAAATGGTACTAAGTAAGTGAAAAGAGGAAAGTTTCATCTCTAGGTTATTACCAAACATAATCCCTACGTGTAGATAATAACAAAATATAACTATGCATATCACTTCATTTACTTGCCCTGCGAGGTAAAATAATCTTGATATCATGACATATAATATATATCATTACAACAAATGATGGAATAATAAAGGATAAAACTTTATACTCTAGTATATATCTGTTTAGACATATGTTAAGTTAATATAGGTTCATCATGTTGACTGTGTTTACAAACTAATTACAAGTTAAAAATATATATTTAGTCTTCATCCTTATGCATATGTATATATTCCCAAGCTAATTGAATTAGTTCATAGTCACATGTAAAAGAATAACTCCCAAGCTATTGATTTTCTTATCCTTACTAAAACTATGTTTACTAAATAAAATTACTATCTTACCCTTCCTTATAATTTAATCCATAATTAAGTCGATCCTTACTTCTTATCCAAGTTTTGTGTGTCAGTATTCATGCTCAATCCAAATAACTTAAATCCTTAACTTTTTTTTATCGAAGTCATTCTATATTTCTAGTTTAAACCTTACTTACTATTAATCTTATCTAGTTTAATCATTCTTATATTCTTAACCTTCTTGAGATAAGCTAATTTTTAATTATTCACAATTTGTTCTTAACAAAATCATGACTATAATTCTATATATGTTAAACAAGCAAGTAGCCAACACATAAACATAAAAAAAACAACTTTATCATTCTTTAATTTTTTTATTATTTTGTGGTTCATAGGCTCAGTATATAATTTATAACATATAAGAAATTGACTACTTTTCAAAATGTATATGTATAAAAAAAGGTAGCTAGTTGATGTGAAAGCTCCCTTACTATGGTAGGAGAATGTTCTTCTTGATATCCTTACATTAGAAACTTGTATAACTTTTAGGCCTAAATAGATATAAGTGTGAACCTTCCAAAAAGCAAAGCATACAAAATAAAATTAAAACACAAGCCTAAGATCATAGGAATTAAAACCAAGATAGATCAAGATTTGGATTATTTGATTTACCTTATATTCAAATTCCATGCTAGACATGCAAAAGGATCCTTTTTTTTAACACAGTTTTAACCTTTAGGAAGTCTTGCTCAAATTAAGATTGCATCTTATGAATTTTGTGGCAAAATATTTTTGTCCACTAGTGGCCAATTGTTTGGCCAAAAATGGCTTATTAATCAACCAATGTAGTTAATTGATTTTTTAAAATTGATGAATTGGTTGACCTACCTTTAGAAAATAATTGTTTGGCAAACTTTGTAATTCATTGAGCTCATTAGTAGGCTTTAACAAGTTAGTATAATAAAAACATTATGAATGTAAATAGAAAAAAAAATCTAATCTTGAAATATAACACCATTACAGAATTATGATTCTATGTTGGTGGATAGACAACAATAAAAGGCAAAATTGATATTTATATTGATGTTATAATATTTTTTAAATTATTGGGACTAATAAAATAATGGTTAGTAAATACATCTAATGTCTACTTTGATGCGATGACATTTATGAAATTCTTGACAAACTTAAAATGACAATATTTTGTTTAACCAATGTTATAATGTTTGAAGAATGCTAGAAAAATGAAGAAACTTAAAATATCAATTTTAAAATTATTTGACATCTATTTAAATGCAATAGCATTTTCACAATTATTAGGAAATTTAAGATGATATTTTTTTACTTAACTTTTGTCATGATATATGGCATTTTGAGCGTTGCTAAAAAAATAAAAAGACTTAAGTTGTCGATTTTAGAATTAATTAACGTTTGTTTATGCACGGTGACATCTTTAAAATTATAAGAAAACTTAAAATATTAATTTTTACTTAAGTAACGTCATAATGTATGGCATTTAAAAGTTGTAAGGAATATGAGAAAATTTAAGATGCCAGATTTAAACTGTTTTTTACTTAACTGGTGTTATAATGTATGGTATTTAAAGTTTAATAAAAACATAGGAAAACTTAAAGATGTTGGTTCTAGAATTAATCAATGTCTATTTAAATATGATATTTTTTTTGAAATTATTAGGAAACATAAGACATCAATTTTTTATGTAACCGATGTTAAAATGTATGACATTTAAAGGTTATTAGAAAAATAAGAAAACTTAAGATGTCAATTTTAAAAATAATTGATGTCTACAGATATTGAAGTTTAGTAAGATGATATCAATTTTAAAATTATTTGACATATATTTAAATGCAATAGCATTTTCACAATTATTAGGAAATTTAAGATGATATTTTTTTACTTAACTTTTGTCATGATATATGGCATTTTGAGCGTTGCTAAAAAAATAAAGAGACTTAAGTTGTCGATTTTAGAATTAATTAACGTTTATTTATGCACGGTGACATCTTTAAAATTATAAGAAAACTTAAAATATTAATTCTTTACTTAAGCAACGTCATAATGTATGACATTTAAAAGTTGTAAGGAATATGAGAAAACTTAAGATGTCAGATTTAAACCGTTTTTTACTTAACTGGTGTTATAATGTATGGTATTTAAAGTTTAGTAAGAACATAGGAAAACTTAAAGATGTTGGTTCTAGAATTAATCAATGTCTATTTAAATATGATGTTTTTTTTGAAATTATTAGGAAACATAAGACATCAATTTTTTATGTAACCGATATTAAAATGTATGACATTTAAAGGTTATTAGAAAAATAAGAAAACTTAAGATGTCAATTTTAAAAATAATTGATGTCTATAGATATTGAAGTTTAGTAAGAACTCTAAACACGATGATATTTTTGTATTATGAATAACCCATATTTTATTTTTTTTTCTCATTATGGCTCTCACTCTCTCTCTTATTTGTTCTTTAGCTCAAACTTCATCTCTATCTAACTTTCTTTGTAGAACTTTAGATATTCCTTTATCCTTCATCTTATATTAGTGAGCTACCAATACTCTTTTAACGAATATCGGACATGAAACAAATGCCTTATTTCAAGACATTAGTTTAAAACATAAAAGATGCCTTTTCTTGTTTCTATTTTTCTCATATCTTTGTCTCTTCTATTTTTGTAATTTTTTGCATAAATTTTTTTAAGAAATTTTTATTTGCATTTCCTTTATATAACTTTTGAAGTTGTATCTAAGTATTAGATGTATATTATGTGTTTAATAAAATATTATAATTGAAATCAAAGTGGCCAAACAATGATAAATGATAAAGAAAAAAATAGAAAAAGTCCATACAAAGGGGCAAAACCTTTAGAGTTTTTCACAAATGGATCTTGAAAAGTTATATGAAATTTACATAAAATTTGTTCCAAATAGATAAACAAGTGCAAAATTATGACCTTTCAAATTTTTTATCTCAAAATACATATATTTTTTATGTTGGATCTTAATTTTATTTAATTTTAACTATATATATTCTAGTAAGGAAGTCAAAAATTGATTTAAAAAATTATTAAACAAATATTTCATACTGGTTGCTTATTAGAAATCGATATTTTTTACCCAACATTTGTTGTTTGTTCTACAAGCAATGACAATGATTTTTTTATTATGGAAATTGATATTATTTTCTTTTTTCATGATAATTTTATAATCAACATCATAAAATATTTACAACAGTATTGATTAAATGTTGATTGTATTGCACTATGAAATTCTTTAAATACCTAACATCAATCAACTTTTTTGTAGTAGTCTAAGTAAGAATGAACCAAGATAATAATAAAGTAATAAAGTATTAAATATTGAATTGATGCAACTATAAAAAAGAATTAACCTTTTATCATTAACTGTTGTACACTCCAAGTTGGTTTCTTTTAAAATTAATAAGGAATTTCCGTTAGCAAAACATATAGAGTTATGGTTACGGATAAGTTGACATACTTTCTAAACGTTAGGATAGAAGATTGTTAAAAAAATTCTTTGAAAATAAGAACGGAATTAGTGTGAATGTTAAGGAACTAAGGCTCGGCTTGTTTTTAAAAATATATTTCTATAAGAAAATCTTTGGTATATAAATGAAGGTACATTATGTGTATCTATATTTTATAATTAAAAAGAATTGACACATAAAGTTAAGATAGTGGAGGAAATTAGTTTCTTTTTTAAAAAATGGGATGTTATCTTTCATCAAATTCCTTATATTATATTTAATATTGAATATATAATTCATTTTTAACTATCTCTGTATTTTATAATTATATTTTTTTAAAAGATATTTTCTATTAAAAGAAGTGAAGCTCTTTCGATCTATAAATGTGTAATTGTAGAATTGTAGAATAAATGAATCGGGCTTAAGTCTGCCTTCCAAAACTTGTTTCGAATGGCAATTTGAAAATTACAACCCAAATATGGGCCTAAGTAAGCCCGCACTTCAACAGGCTCAGAATGTATTCTGTCATCGCAAACCCCATCAAACTGTGAATTGGGTCTGCATCAATTTTGGGACGTTGACACAAATTGTTGGTTTTCAGAAGCAAAGATCAATTTCCCATCCCATTGGAGAATTAACCATTTTCAGAGTAACGACAAACACTGCTATGCCTATTGCCATTGGTCGTCCAAGTCTTCGCGCGGCTGCGCCTCACTGCCGCCCTTCATTTACTATTACACCCGGAAGTGACACTAACTTTCTCTCCTTATATATATACATACACGTTTTGGACTTTGTTGCTCAGGCAAAAAGGTCGACCCAAAAAACCAGACCAGACGTTCCCGTCTGACTTCCCCATTTCTTCACTTACTGTTCTATATCTGTGCCAAATTCAGCACTCTTTTGTGTCTGAAATTGCTTGATTTTGGAAAAGATGCATTAATTCGTAGTTTTTGATTGATAATTTTTTGTCACAGAATCAGAGATGAGGCGCTATATATCAAAATCGATCCTTTCGCATATGGGGTTCAAAGAATCGAATTTCTTCCCGGTATTTGTTAGTTTTCGTTTTCACTTGAATTTTAGATTGTTTTGTTAGTGATGTAACGGACTAAGCTATGTTTTACTAAATGAAAACTTTTGGGTTGATTTGAACAACAAATTCAACTGTATTATTGACTCAAATATCGTGTAAAATGCCGTTGGAACTCAACCATTTTTTTTTTCTTGGAATAATAAGTAAAATTAGTCAATTATATGAGCCAACATCTTGTCAATACTGGATATTTTCTTGAAAAGGACAAATGGTACTGGAATCCAGAGTTGAGGCTGGTTGTAGATTGATATTGTAAGTAGTCAAGAATATAGTAATTGTTTATAAGCTTCTGATGAATTAAAAACAAAAAATATATATATGCTTCTGATTTTCCCGTTTTCCCTGTATATGAGTTTATTTTAGATTTTTAACAATGAATCAGCTGGCTTTTGGTTTTGGGTGGTTGTTTTTGCTCCCAATGAGTTAAGTTCTTTTCAAAAACTAATTTAAAATTTGGACTATGTTCAAATTTGATAATGATATGTGCAACCAATATTTTGGCCTTTTATAATGCCTTCACTTGAAGGCTTTATGATATTTAAATGCCTTCATTTAGAACTGAGCTCATTTTGAGCTAGACAAAATGTCTTTAACTATGAGTTTATCATTTGCTGGATTTATATGTTCTGCATATTAATCTTGACTTTGTCAATGCTGGTATATGTTAATATTTTGTCACAAAAATATCTGTTACTAATGTTTCTAATTTTCTTTAAGCAGGCAAATTGTGAAATAGGTTCCTACTGTGCCTTTAGAAACTTTAATGATCATGATTTAATCCACAGCAACTTGAATGGATCTGCAGCAAGAAAGTATTCTACATCTTGTGCTACAGTATCTGAAGATCAGCCAAAAGATAATTCTGTCTCCGATATGTTAGTTGATTCATTTGGAAGGCTGCACACATACTTGAGGATATCCTTGACAGAGCGTTGCAACTTACGATGTCAGTACTGTATGCCAGCAGAGGGTGTGGAGCTCACTCCCAGCCCTCAGCTTCTAACTAGGAATGAGATTCTGCGATTGGCCAATCTGTTTGTCAGCTCTGGAGTAAATAAAATTCGTTTGACTGGTGGGGAGCCGACTGTTAGAAAAGATATTGAAGATATTTGTTCGGATTTGTCAAATTTGAAGGGACTGAAAACACTGGCCATGACTACGAATGGTATTATTCTTGCAAGAAAACTTCCAAAGCTGAAAGAATGTGGCCTTACTTCTTTAAACATTAGTTTGGACACTTTGGTACCAGCAAAGTTTGAGTTTATGACAAGGCGCAAAGGGCATGCAAAAGTGCTGGAATCAATAAATGCTGCCGTGGACCTTGGATATAATCCAGTCAAGGTATATTTAGTCCTCATCAATTTTGAAGAGTGTCCATTTTGAATGCCTTCCTTTCAGCGGTTTCCCTTCTGTTAGAAAGTGAAATTATTCAAGCTCTGTGCATTAGATTTGTCTTTAAGGGCTATCAACCTCTATAAGTTTCATATGTCAGTGATGGATATTTTTTAGGTGTTTTACGTGCTTCTGCTATCTTTCAGGTCAATTGTGTTGTAATGCGTGGATTTAATGATGATGAAATTTGTGACTTTGTTGAGTTGACTCGTGATAAGCCAATTAATGTTCGATTCATTGAGTTCATGCCTTTTGACGGAAATGTTTGGAATGTCAAGAGACTTGTACCTTATGCAGAAATGTTGGATACAGTGGTAAGGTAGAAGTCTGACAGATCTCGCTTTTGGAGTTTTAATTTCTGTTACAGAGATCATCTGTGACCATTTTCACTGAACAGGTTAAACGGTTTAAATATGTAAAGAGACTTCAGGATCATCCAACAGATACAGCCAAAAATTTCAGAATAGATGGGCATCAAGGTGCGGTCTCATTTATCACATCAATGACTGAGCATTTTTGTGCAGGTTGCAACAGATTGCGACTATTAGCTGATGGGAACTTCAAAGTTTGTTTATTTGGTCCTTCGGAGGTAAATTATGTTTTGGCTGTCAAAGACTTAAAATTCCATCTACTCTACTTCTCAGTTGAATTATATTATGCCATGTGTTACTTAAAATTTTCGACATTTTCTGATGCTGGATATATTTGAAATGTATACAACAACAACTACAATAACAACAACAAGAAAGTCATATCCCATTAAGTGAGGTTGGTTATAAGGATCACACGATAGCATTGGGTTCTATCAGTAACAAGATTTTTAGTAATATTATTCACTAAGATATTACTTTTATAACTTCTCTCAATGTCTTAGCCTCCCTCTACTTATTTTCACAGGGTTAAAGATCATGTGATCAATTGTTTTCACTAGTGCTTTCAATGACCTTCTTTGCATATGACCAAATCACTTTAACTAATTTTCTGTCATATTCTCCTCAATAGGTGCGATGTCAATATGCCATCATATGTATTCATTTTGTATTTTATTATTTCTTATATGACCACACATCTATCTTAACATTCTTATTTTTACTACCCCCATTTCTTACTCTTGTTGTCTCCTTAAAGTGCAATATTCATTATTATAAAGCATAGTTGGTCATATAGCAGTTCGATAAAATTTCTTTTTAAGCTTAGTAGGTATTTTGCGGTCACAAATAACTCCTAACGCCGTTTCCATTTTAATCATTCAACTTGTATCCTATGTGTGATATCTCCATCAATTTCTCCATTGCTCTATAATATAAATCCCAGATACTTAAAATTAGATACTTACGGTATGATATGCTCTTTAATTTTTATCTCAATTATTTCTATCTTACTTCTTGTCAAATTTGCAGTGCATATATTTTGTATTACTCCTATTTAAACGAAAGCCTTTTGATTCCAACATTTATCTCCAAAGCTTTAGTTTATGGTTAATTTCTTTTTGTGTTTCTTCAATTAGAATTATATTATATGCAAAAAGTATATATTTAGGGATAGTCTGTTTTATATTCTTAGTAAGAATATCTAAAATTAGATTAAACAAGTAAAGATTTAAGGTTGAACCCTGATGTAGACTTATCTTTATAGTAAAATTTTTTGTCTCTCCTTCGAGAGTTCTTACACTTGTAGTTACTCCATTATACATGTCCTGTATAACTTGAATATATACAACACGGACTCCTTTCTTTTTTAGAGCCTTCCACAACACTTCTCTTATATTTGGTCATAAGCTTTTTCCTAAGTCAATGAAAATCATATGTGAGTATGTTTTTTTACTCCAATACTTTTCTATCAACCCTCGTAAAAGGTAAATAGTCTTTGTTATAGACCTTTTTAGCATTAATCCAAATTGGTTCTTTGTAATTCTAGTTTTGTCTCTTAATTTATGCTCAATCACTTTTTTTTTTAGTATGACTCATAAGTTTTATTCCTCGATAGTTCGATAGTTTATAGAGTCTTGGATATCTCCTTCGTTCTTATATATAGGCACTAAAATACTCCTTTTTCACTTATTTGGCATTTTCTTAAATCTTAAAATCTCATTAAATAACTTAGTAAGTCAAAAGATACCTTGCTTTCTTAAATATTTTCAAATTTCAATAGGAATATCATCAGGATCAATGACTTTACTAATATACATTCTCTTAAGAGCTTCTTTTACCTTTCTAACTTGAATCTTACGATAATAAGCTAAATTTTATTCATCTTCTTGAGTTTCTAATCCTTTCATATTCTTAGTCAATTCTTGCTTGTCATTGAAAAATTTATAAAAGTACTTCTCTCATCTCTCTTTAGTATCTTCGTCCGTGAGTAGAACTTGTCCTTTTTCATCCTCAATACACCTTACTTGATCTAAATCTCTTGATTTTCTTTTCTTATTTTTAGTAAGCTTATAAATTTTCTGTTTTCCATTTTTTATCTATAGATCTTGGTAGAACTCCTTAAAAGTTTTAGATTGTACTTTGCTCACTGCTTTTCTGGTCTTATTCCTAGCCATTTAATATCTTTCCTAATTTTTGGCATTGTTACACATATGTAAAGCTTTAAAACATTCCCTTTTGGTTTTAATCTTTTTTTGTACATTTTCATTCCACCACCAAGGTTTTTTATCTCTTGGTTTAAAACCTTTTGATTCATCCAAAACTGCTTTAATAACCATCCTAACCCTCTTAGATATTGTATCTCAAATATGATTACCACTTTCTTGTACTTTTCAATTACCTTCCTCTAATAATATTCTTTTAAAAGTTATTTGTTTCTCACCCTTGAACTGTTACCATTTGATTCTTGGATTTATAACTTGTCGTCTTTTTTAGTTACGATTTTTAAAATTGATATCGAGGACCAAGACCCTATACTGTGTAGTAAGGCTCTTCTTCAGAATCACTTTACAATCCTTATAAATTCTTCTATTTGAGCTTCTTATTAAAAAGAAATCAATTTGCGACTTTGAAGTTTCGTTCTTGTACATGATTAGATGCTCCAGTATTCACAATCTTAAAATCATATGCCATCGAAAAATCAAAAATAGATTGATCCTCCTCATTTAGTGCTCCAAAACTAAATCCTCTATGTGTTCCTGAAAATTGTCTTGTCTCACTACTAATATGTCTATTTAGATCCCTTCCGATGAAAGTCTTTTCTTCTTGTGAAATTATTTGAAGCAATCCCTCTAGGTCTTCTCAAAACTTCTCCTTTAAATGTGACTTTAATCCTACTTGTGGTGCATAAGCACTAATAATCTTGATAGTTTTCCATGCAACTATTAATTTTAAAGATAAGATCCTAACCCCCTTCTTTTTTTACATCCATCACATTTTTCTTCCAATTCTTATCTATAATAATATCAACTCTGTTTTTTTCTTTAACTTTTTCTATGTACCATAGTTTGAATCTTATAGTGTGTAGCTTTTTCTTTAACCTATTTAGTTTTTTGAAGATATATGATGATGTTAATTCTTCTTTGAATCGTGGTGTCCACTACCTCCAAAGATTTACTTGTCAGTGTATTGATATTTTAAGTATCAAATCTAATTATGCTCTCCTGGGCTAGTTTCTTTACCTACATTTGTCCAGAAAAATGTAAGAACCATTGCTTATTTAACATTATATCTGGGCGTTGATACAGCGGCTCTAGCACATTTGACACTATACTTGAGTTATACAGTGCATTACTTTTAGGTAACGACTTAGTATTAACACCAATAAATCGTCATGTCTGATCCATAAATGAGATATTGATAAAGTTTTACGTTAACTGTTGAAGGCCTAACACAACTCAAAGAGAGAGAGAGAGAGAAATGCCCTCACTTGGATTAAGGCTGGTGTTACCCAACTCGGCAAACGGAGAAAAAAGTTTCCACTTGGGTTATAGGTTGACATTATCCAACTCGGCCCAAAAAAAAAAAAAAAAGGGAGGAGGATTAAGATTAAAGAAGATTGAATTGCTTTTGTATACACAACTATGTTCATACGTTAGTCTTCAATTTACACACCTGAATCTGTAAGGCAGAAACGAAGTCACCTTTGTCTAATGCAAGACAGAGCTGAAGAAGCTTATCAGCAGCATTTTTGGAGATGTCCCCAGTGTTCAGTTTGACAAACAACGTGCCAAGTCTCTTTGAACTGTTTTCTATCTCCCGTTTTTTTAACTGCATTTGCACTTGAACCTCCTTGTGCTTCTGATGTCTCATTAAAAAGCCTTGTCAATGTCGTGACAATAGGCTTTAGATGCACAGGTACATTGGCAGTATATTTGAAATGTATAAGTTGATTTTATTATTCCCTGGGCTTGGGTGCTTCTGTAAGGTTATGGTTGACCGTGGTTTGAAATTTTTGTAGGCTTTCTAAATCTATTTGGGTATTGTTAGTTATAATAAAACCATTCATGGACTTTCTCCTAAAAGCTTAAGCTTTTGGGAACAACTAGCACATGATAGGTATTGTAGAATAATTATGGAAAGCAACCAAAGTGGATAGACTTACAGAATTGGTTTCTAATCATTATAGATGATTATGGTGGGTACAATTTGTGACTATTCTTGTGGGAAAACTTAAGCATTCTAAAGGCCCTAATGAGCCTTGTCAGCTAGCAGCTGCTAGTATATATGGTAAGGACAAGTCTATTGGATTCACTATGTGTAGATCATTGTCCACTTAAAAGAATTTTTAAAGGAGAAGATACTATTATACCTATCATGCAGAATTTCTGGATGAAAATATTGCAGCTAGCTCTGATGTTGGGTATTGCATGGCATGGACCATAGGAACCTCCCAAGAATGTAGGAAGTGACCTAAGCTTCTTTCTTGTTGCCATGATGTTCTCAAAAATTTGAGTTTAACTTGTATTTGTATTTTTGTGCAGTAATGAGCATAAAATGCATTTCTTATAAATTTATTTCAGTGAAATTGACATGCATTCTTCTGTTACACTACAAGATACTATTATATTTAGGATAGAACCTGCTTTTTTTCATTATGAATGCACTTGGGCTGGAGAATGAAAGTCAATGTCATCAATTGTTTATTTTGCATATTACTCTGTTACGCATCGTTTCAACCATGGTTAAAGACAAGGAATTCAATTATGTAGCAAAACTCTGATATTCTTGTATGGGCTTACCCTCCTGTAGGTTAGCTTAAGAGATCCCCTGCGATGTGGTGCCCAGGACCCCGAGCTCAGTGAAATAATTGGGTCTGCGGTATGTATGTCTTATTTTTATTCCTTAAGACACAAAAATATATCATTAATTTTGCCGAAGCTTTGTGTTTCCTTATGTATTATTCCTTAATACGGCATTTTTTATGGCCGGGTTTCATTATCTTTTAGAGTTTGATGATGATGTTACAAAAATAATTTGATTCACTTTGAGTCTTTATCCTGTTTGCTGACTGCAATGCCAGGAGATCTGTGATTATTTGTCATATTTATGTTTGTGCCACGAAAAGAAAGACTATCATACTTGAAATAAGAAGCTATCATATGAAATCTTGTACAATTATATATTTTTGAGGATTACCTGCTCTTTATTTCAGGTGAAGAGGAAGAAAGCTTCGCATGCTGGAATGTTTGACCTAGCTAAGACGGCGAATAGGCCTATGATACATATTGGTGGATGAGGTCTGGTTTACTTTCTAAAAAGTAGTTTATAATATATTTGTGTTCCATATTTTGAATCACGGCTGCAATAATTGCTGAGATTTACTGTATTTTTCCTCTGATTGCATGCAGGATACTTAAAAATTGCTCTTCGCCAGCCGTGAGTTAGTGGCAGAATAGTTGCAGCCGAATTAATTCTTGGATTTCATGTTGCACGCTTCATCTTTTCCAAAATGGTTAACGCCACTGCATATGGCCAAAAGGTGATACAACATTGTTACTGGCGATCTGGCTTTCCTGCTGTAAAGGAAAAATTTGAGTTTATGTCGGAACATATGTTCAGCCTGTCTTGTTGGCAGATATACTTAAATTCCTTAAATTGTTGTCAATCTTAAATTCATGGATGAACAAGTAGATTTGAATAGCATTGTATATGATCTGTTTTTTTATTACCTAGATAAGAGATGTACTGTGGCACGAATAATTTAACCGGATATATAGCATTGATAAAACATTTTGTCTTTCAAAGTTGAATTAAACCTAAATATATATCTTAGCCGATTGCTTTCTGATGATTTTATGCAGTAAACACCAAAGGATGAGATTGGCATAAATGAGATTGTTACTTGTCTATAATGCATTTGGCTGCCATGGCTGTTTGAACATCTCGTATTATGGTTTATGTTATATTTGATAGGGGTACAATCGGATTTCGATTCGACACCGGTCTGGGTCTCATTAAATAGGTTTTAGTAAACTGATTGTACAATTAATTTTCTGTACAATATTTTTTTGTGTGTGTAATGATAGGAGTAGTAATTTATTTAATACACATACATGAGGATTGACATCCAAACATGATAGAAAGTAAAGTTTCTAAAATAATATAGGGTGTTATTGCACCAATAGGATGCTGATTTTTTGCAAAATATTTTGATACAGGTTGAAGACAACACAATTTTTGTCACTATGACCCTTTCACACAACAGATAATGTTTAAATCTAGTATTTGTTATATATAAATTAATTAGAGTGGGGAAAGGTATTAATTCAATTTGACCTATAAAAAATGCTTGAGCAGAATTATTTTGGTGCATTTTGTCTATTCTCGAATCAGTTCGAGAGGTCATGATCATGCTGACTTCTGTTTAAGCTATCAATATGCGGCAATTCAAATTAATTCCCTTTTATTTATTGAAGTTTATAATATAACCGTATCAGAAGCCGACTTTTGGTCATTACAGGCTAACGATGTCTACCTTTATCTTCTTCTATTATTATATTTTCCTTCTTATCCGAAGAAGAGTTGTGTCACTCTCCTTTGGAATAAAAGATGCTGCAAGCCACTGTTAACGTAGTGGAATCTACACAGGCTTCTCAGTAAACGGATCTTGCGCCAGTCACTTTTGTAAAAGTAGTGTCTTTACACAAATTTCTGCCTCACATCTGAGAAGATGAGTTGGTTTTTACTTAGGAGATGGTTTGCGGTGGTGCTCCCACCTTGCAATAAAGGTTCAAACAATGTTTCTTACCAAGATCTCTCTCTGATACTAATTCGACAAAATTTTAAGTAGTGAGAGTAAAATGATAAGGAGCAAAAATAAGTAACTATAAGCATACTTGAATTATTTATGATGATAAAAAATGACTTATATGATCAATAAGATACAATCATGTGGCCAGTTAATGATTTGTTACGTGATATGATACAACTGATCCCTTGAAGTTAATCCAATCATTTTCATACAAATATATTGTTATTAATATGGTCTATACCATTTACGCATAATGATTTGTACCCTTTATCTTGCCACTTGCATGATCAAGACCGTGCCACATTTTGTCAGACTTTTTGTGCATATAAACCTCGACCTATATTTTTTTTCACTAACTTAGGATTAGAAACATATAAAAGATCATTTTACATTATATGAATGAGAAGCCAGTGAAAGGTAATAATTTTTTATACGTTGAGGTTAGTAATCTTTATTTTTTTTAATAAAAAATTGTTATTAATTTAATAGTAATAGAATAAAAAAAGGATATTTAAATAAATTTAATAGAAAAAAATATATTAGTCAACTTCATTTATTATTTTTTATATTTACAATAAATATATTCATTAAATTAAAAAAATTAATTGAAATGATATATTGATTATAATACTTTTTATTATTTTAATGTCATTAGATTAATAGTATGTTTTTTGTCTAAATAAAAAAATGGAGGTCATTAATTGTATAAAATGAAGGAATGATATATTATTTGTATTATAGTTAATTTGCCTCTCCATTAGTTTCTTCATTTGTTTGTATAAAGTAAAGAAATGATATATCATTTGTATGTCTTAGTTAAAAAACTTATGATAGCCAGTGGTATAGCAGTGAAAAAAATAATTTTCACTTATTAAGTACTTGTACTCACCTCTCTCTTTCACATATTTTAGAGCCTAAAGATACTCTCAGCGTCCTTCACCCTAGTGGCAGATTTGGACCAGCTCATCATTGGGTAGGTTGCTTGGAGGAGACTCAAGATGTGGCTTGGAGTTTTATTTGGCAATTTGACTAAGGCATTACTGCAGACATATATATCATATATATATATATATATATATATATATATATATATATATATATATATATATATATATATTGCAAGTATGTTGTGGGACATGTGTATGGTATATGTATGGTTGGATATTGTTTAGCTATTACAAGTATTTAAGTGGGCATGTGGCCCAATATGTATGTCAGTTACCTTGCATAGCATCTGGTGGTTTGTTTGTAAAATATTTAGACTTTTTTTTAGTATATTATAAGCCTTTTTCATATGTTGATTGAGTCTTTAAAGGGTTGTCTGGTTAATGTGAAAACTCTTAAAGAGTAATGGTTAGGTTTGTGGGGGACTATCTGGTGATGATTTCCTATGCCAGTAATATTCCTAGAGTTAGGATGTGACAAGAATTTTCTCACCAAGATTTCTCATTTCCATTTTCTTCTAGTCTCTCTTCCTCCAAGTTCATATCGACCTCTTCTTTTTGTTTAATTTATATTAATATATAGAGACAATTGAGAAAGTTTGGACTCCACATTTTATTTTTTTAATTATTATCCATCATAAAAAAGTAAGAAAATAAACAGAAGGCAAATAGTACATTATTCACTCCACTAAATAATAACAAACCCATAACCTCCCATCTTGCTTAAAATTTTGAAAACATGTGGTAGTTTTCAAGATCTGCTCCCCCATTTCATCTGTTGACCCTAAATACAATACTTCCCACTCCTTATCTCTTTTTCTTTTTCTCTTCAACTTTCAACCTCTTCCAAAAATTTCACATTCTTAATGCAATCTCGATTTGTTGCAGACAATGTTAAATTTGTGATTTTCAAGAAATGCTTTGAGTGGAAATGAGCATGCTCTTGGAAGAATATGAGTTTTATGGCATAAGATTGTCATTTAATATTTTGAATGCTCCTACTAAGGACTATATTATATCCACAATAAAGTATGTAAGTATGAATTAAATTTCATCAACATGTTTCCCCTAAATAAATCATACATATTCTCACATGATTTGTAATAAAAATTTCACCTCAGTGATTTAATTTGTTGTAGCTTCAATCATGATTTTTCCTTCATTGCTTGTTCAAAATGAAAACTAATAATTGAGATTTAATTTCCATTGGTTGCTTCATACAGATCATCTAACTTGCCAAATAATATATATAATTTTGGCATAAGACATTAATTTTCAATATGTTTCATGTCATGCTTATGTCTTCTCTAACACATTCAGTTAGATGCTACTTCCTATATATTTCAAATTTAGTATAGATGTGAATACATCATTGGCCTTTTTTTTCACATACTATTTCCTTAACTAGCACTTGCAATAAATTCAAACACTTGAGTGAGGATTTCATTGGGTTCTACTTTACTTTTCCAATAAAACTCCCATTAAAATTTTACAAATTTAAAGCAATAAGGATAATTATGGATTAATATATTCATTACGATTAAATCTCTTTATAGCTAAATAGTTAATCAAATTTAATAAATTTTAAAATTCTAAACTTTTCATAACTTCTTATCTATTAGTTTCATTCTCCCTCTCTCACATTATTTTTGTTTGCGTTTTCCTTCATTCTTTGTATTTTATAGCAAACCAATTTCAATGCTCATTTCAGAAGTTTTTTCTTACATAAGGAAAGCTCCTCCATAGCCATGTTAACAAGCTTGAAAAAGTGGTGATCTTTGTAGTTGGTATGTTTTCAATTTTAATTTTCTTTTCTATCTCTTTAAATTGAAAGTTTGCTTTTTACAAATGTTGAAAAGGCAGGAAATTCATAATTTATAATATTTTTAATTAAATTTTTTTACTATTTTATTTGAAGAATTAAACATATAATTTTGTTTTTCATTTATTTTTTGATATATTAATTTTATTTATTTTTTAATTTATGATTCAATTTGATGCAAAATGTTCATGAACAATGTTGATTATCATTTCTTTATATATGACTATTTTTTCATAACTACTTTCTCCGTTAAATACATTAATTTGTGATATTAATTTGTGATATTTAAACTTTTTTTAATTTCTAATTTAATATTGAAAGAAGTGAAGGAGTTAAAGACAAATAAAGAGGAGAATTGTGTTATCCAATCAAAATTTTATTTGTAATATTCATGAGTTAGGTTGATTATCATGTTTTGTAACTATTTTTCTACTAAATACATATATTTATAACATTATTTTTTCATATTTAACCTTTTCTTCTAACTTAACATTTAGAGAAGTGACGATGGAGTGGAAGACAAATAAAGAAAGAGGAGACTTATGTTAATGGCTAGAAATAATGAAAAAGTTAGAGGAAAAAGATGAATAGTTGAATTGAGTACATGTTTTATGAGAAAGAATATTGTAAATGAATATACAAAAAACTTTAAACTCACTATGATAAATTACTATCACATGATTCATAAATTTTGGTTTTTCTTAACTATGATTTTCTATATTATATACTCTTAACTTTCATTGTCATGTTTAAGCTTCTTTTGGATTAGAAGATATGTGAGAAACAACATATAATTCAGTAAATATAACCAAGCACAAATAAAGAATATATACGTGCATAAGCATTTCTTAAAAATATGTCATTTATAGATGTGTTTTTAATACACAAAATATTGGATAAAATATTAATTGTTATAGCATGTCATTAAATTTTTTTAGCATAACTATAGATTATTAAGATGTATAGCTTTTTGATCAACAAAAAGATATTTATAAATAAAGATGTCAATATCTAATTGCATATTTTAATACAAGAAGATACTTGTAAATCAAAGATATTTTAATGAAAGTGTTGATATGTAACCAAAAAGATATTTGTAAAAATAAGTATAGTTTAGGATAATATTGATCATGGTCATTGGTTATATCTAATTACATATTTTAATATAATTTAAATCAATTTTAAATTAGAGTTACAATTTTACACAATTTAAGAAGGAAGAAATCAAATTTACTGAGTTTATAAATTTTACATTTGTAAATAAAAGTTTGAGATAGATTATAATATTTATCGTCATTATATTAAGGAATAAAAAATGATCCCAAAATCAGAAAAAAAGCACAAAGGAAACCAAAAGTTATATAAGATGAGATATTAAGAAATTAATGATTTTTTGTTTTACAAACAATAATAATTTGTTTATAAAATCATGTATAAAGAAAATTTAATAATTTAACAAAAACTATTGTTATCCCTAAAAGAAACCAAAGAAATCATTAGATTAATTTATGATAAAATTTAATTTTAACACATTTTACGAATAGAAAATTTGTGTTTATGTTTTTTAATCTTACACCTTTTTTTTTTCCAAGAAGATATCATTCTTGGTACAAGTAGCATTTATAGTTAATAGTTACTAATAATATTAAAATATTTTAATTTTTTTAAAAAGCCCTTAAATATGCGTGAGAGTGCATGTGAGGAGGTTAGTGAAAATAATGAGAATATAATATTTTATCTCTGTCAAATAATAACACATATATTATATTTATAATTTTATTTTCAATAATGAAAATATAATATTAGCATTTATTTAATTTTGAAGTTTTCGTTAATAGTAACAAAAATTAAGGAAAAAATCCTAATAAAATGTATAACTTAATATTTGCATATTAATGCTGCAGCCAAAAATCAACTTTTTTATTAGATTTGTGATATTGTTAATAATGTAATTTTATTACCAGATAGTTTCTCGTGGCTTTAAATCAATCACTGATGTTAAGATTATCATGGTATAGTGATCATTTAACAAGTTATTTTAATATATTAACGATCTCTCACAATCTCAAACATATTAAGATCATAAAATATTATTTGCAATTTGAAAGGAAAAAAAAAATCAAATTAACATATTTTTAAAATTATAGTTATAGATTATAAGTCTCTCTCACACACATAAAATTCTCAATGCAAACTAATAACATAAGATTAAATAAACTATAATAGAAAGGTTAACTTTAAAATAATTAATTTAAAAATTAATAGTTTAAGATAATTAATTTATAAGGTTAAATAAACTATAATAGAAAAGTAAACTTTAGAATAATTAATTTTAAAAATTAATAATTTAAGATAATTAATTTAGGTCGCGTTGGGTTTTCTTTAAAAAATATGGTAATATTAAAAAACATTATTTAGGCAAATTGATCCTTACTAAGTTTTTTTCTCCCTTCCTCTCGCTTCACCTTTCTCTCTCTCCACCACTTGATAAACTTCCTTCTCTTTTCTCCTACATTATTATTATTATTATTATATCCTTCCTCTCTTTCTCACGTCACACTTTCATTCTCTGCAGAAACTTTCCTCTTATTCCCCTTTCTCTCTTTCTCTCTCGCGCCAAACTCCTCCTTCTTTCCTTTTTTTTTAATTTGAAATTCACAGAAAAAATTTAGAATTTTCTAATGGTCCTGGATTATAAGTTATGTTACATAGCATAATTTAATAATAAAACTTATTAAATCGGGTAACCTTTAATCGCTCGATTATACCTATGATCACCAAGAATTTATCTGCAAAACACATGAAAAGGAAATTGGTGATAAGGTTCACTCCTTCTATTAAATACACACTATATTTTCTCTAAGAGAGAAATCTTTTTCTACATTCTAATAAAAAACTATAACTTTATGTCTATTTAGAGGTAAGGACCTCTTAAATTAATTAGCTGATTAAATTAAGTTATAAATTCTATAAATTACAAAATTTATATCCAATTATGTTACATTAGGTCTTAAATATCAATTATATCCTAGGGCCTATATTAATTTACAAATAATAACTACTTAAACATTAATGTTAATATTTATTAGTATTGTTTACCCACGAGCCTAATTGAAACCATAAGTATCAAATATTAATTTATAAATAATAATCACTTGAAAATTAATATTAATATCTAATGTATTATTTCAGCCATAGGTCTAATTGAGATTGTAAACATTCAACAACATTAGATATTATATGCAAAAAGATATTAATATCAAACATATTGAATGCCTACACCTTACCAACTAAAAAATTAATATTTGATAGGGATATTAATAGAAATATAAATGTGTATAATAAAATTTACATAACATTAACATAATTAAATATAAATTCCTGTACAATAGTCCCAATATCTCCCCAATATGCCCGATGAGAACCAATTCTAAATAGCTATAATCACATGTCATAATCTAAAATATACACAAAATATGACAATAATTGAATATTTCAATATGAGTATTTTGTCTAAATATATCTCATGATAAGAATGAGTTCATATCATCAAAACTTTCATTAACCTAGAATATCAAAAGATTTAGGCAAGTTCATATTATTTACATGATCATGATTTACATCAACTCCTAAATCTTTAGTTAGTGGATCCATAAACATATGATTTATGAAAAAACAAGTAATATGCTAATGTATATTTTCTTTTTTAGAAATTGGTACTTCGAATTGAAATCCTTTGCATGGATAAAGATTTTTATTGCTTGGAGAGAAAACCATGGTAGTAGTATTATTATGATAAACCTTAAATGGTCAAGAATGAAAAAAAAAAAATCTTAACCAAACATTTTAGCTAGCACATTTAGAATACACGACATGCCTTGCCCTTATAACAAAGGTTGCTGTAAATGATTGCTAAACTTTTTCCATAACTTAGCTCCTCCTAACATGTGTTTAAAATTCATGATCACTTAGGTAATCAACTAAATAAGTCCAGGTAACCTAGGCCAATATGTTAATATGTAATCATTTGTATTATTTAGGTACCATGCCAACAGCAGTTAAGTGCCACTAACCCAAACACACAACAAGCTACCTACAATTGATGTTATGAGACATTCCTTAGCATTTATCACTTTAAAAGGACATTGACCTAGATTTCTATAAAATGAGCGGATCGAATTGGATATAGATCAATCTATATTATTTGAAAAAAAAATAGACCAAAATTTGGTTAGTCTGATTCATAGTGTAGTTTATAAATTTGTAGATTTTAACTGTAAGTTCATGGATTAGTTCATATTCACTTGATCAATGTGGACTTTGGTTTGCAAGGACCTTTTAGTATTACCTATAAAAAAAAGTCAAAATTTAGATAGTTTAGATCTATTAAGATTTATGGATTTAAGTCCATTTAATGTTCCTAGAGGACCATTTCATCTCATTTAAAAGTCTGAATCACATTTGACATTGGTTCACCTATAAATCTAGAATGGAAGCTAGATTTCTTAAGTTTGACCTAAACTTCTATAAAATGAGTGGATATACAGATTGGTCCATAATATTTGTAAAAAAAAATATAGTCCAAATTTTGGTTAGTTTGGTTCATAATTTAGTTTATGAGTTTGTGGATTTTAACTATAAGTTTATAAATTGATACATATTCACCGGATTGATGTGAACTTTGCTTTGCAAGGACCTTTTGGTATTACTTATAAAAAAAAAAAAATCAAATGTTGTATGATCCAAATTTATCAAGATTTGTGGATTTAAGTCCACTTAATATTCCTTGATGATCATTTCATCTCATTTAAAGGTTCGAATCATTTTTAATAAGCTAGTTTGTCTAGTTATTATCAATAGAAACCAAACAAATTGGATCTCTAAATCTCAGGACTATTTCATCTTGTTTGAAGATCTGGACCATGATGCAATCAATTCAACTGGCCAAATCGGACTAGATTTTAGAACAAATGATGTTTTCAATTTTTATTGTAGAAAGAAGAAAACCAAATTAAATATCTTGCTTTGTATAATGGGAATTTGGGCCCATCAATCTCTAAAAACAACGAATTTTGATCTAGCCCAAAAAGGAATTGGGGCCCATTAATCTATAAAAATGCTAAAACATGAAATTAATTGTCAAAAATAGGGTTACAGTTGAACCAAGGGTTCAATAACTCACTGTTCCATAATGTTTTTGATTCGATTAAATTCTTGCTTGCGAGCAATTTAATTATAATTTTGCATTATATATATTAATATAATATGTAATTAAAAATTTTAATTAATTTTATAATTTCAAATATATATTAATTTAAGTTCAAGAACAACTCATTTTTTTTTATTTTAAGAAGTTATGTTGAAAAAAAAAAATCAAAACTAGGTCACGGTTGTAAACGTCTTGTGACAAAAAAAAAAAGGCGTGATTGTCGCTTTTAATTAGGAATTTATACAGGCCAATACTTGCGGAGTCTTGCCTGTTAATAACTTAGGGGAATCCAAGAGAGATTTAAAAAAAAAAATGAAAGAGCTAAAAGATTTAAAAAAAAAAAAGAAAGATCTAAAGGAAATTCCAAACTCATCCCTTTAATTATTTCTATAAGGGTGTGTTTGGTTCAAGGGAAGTTTTTCACATTCCCGGAAATATTTCATAGAAATATTACATTCTCATGTTTGGTTCAATTTTTCAAAAATTTTCTCAGGAATGTAACATTCCCAAGAATGTTTTGGAGGCCAATTTTTTCATAAAATATTCCCATGGGGGGAGTTGGGTATCCCATGGAAATATTGATATTAAAGAATAAAGATAATTTTACTCTTATTCTTCTACACCTTTATTTATATATATATAAATAATATTTTTAATTATTAATATAAATAATATATCATTCCTTTATATAAATATATATAATTAATATTTTTTATAAAAAATAATTATTGATAAAATAAATGAACATTTAATTTTTTTCTTTTATTTGCATGAAGAAAATGGATGTAAAAAGGATATTTAAAGATAAAATATGTGATTATTATATTTTAATTATTTAAAATTTTTATTTTCTTTTCAATGGAGAAAATTTTTATTTAAAAATTATATTTTCTCTTATTTTCTTTTAAAAATTTAAATTATTATATTATTAACAATGGAGAAATTACTTATTCCTTTTTAAAATATTTTTCTACATTACACAATTTAGTGCTCAACATCAACTTCATTTTCTTCTTGACGCTGTTGGGTTCTAATTTTTTCAATTACATTATTTATGATTCTTAATCATTTTCTAGTAGATTTTTGAAACTGTTTCGTATATTTTACATGCATATTCTTGCATCCTATCATCTTAATTATCTTTCTAGCTCTGTTATTTATATTTGAAGTGATTTTAATTTTTTAATCACATTTTTAGGAAATGAAATAGTAACATATTACTATTTGAAGAATAAAGAGTAATGTGTTGTTATTTAGTAGTTTGGTTATTAATTAGACTTGATTTATCCATTTATTTGGAGTTTTTGATTAGTATTACTGTTTTGAAATAAAATAGTAATATATTACTATTTGGAGAATAAAAAGTAATATGTTGATATTTGGTAGTTTGGTTACTAATTGGACTTGATTTATCTATTTATTTGGAGTTTTGGTTGGTGTTACTGTTTTGAAACGAAACAATAACATGTTACTATTTAGAAAATAAAGAGTAACGTGTTGTTATTTGATAGTTTGGTTGTTAATTAAACTTGATTTATTCATTTATTTGAAGTTTTGGTTGGTTTTATTATTTTGAAATAAAACAGTAACATGTTACTATTTAGAAAATAAAGAGTAACGTATTGTTATTTGGTAGTTTAGTTATTAATTAAACTTGATTTATCCATTTATTTGGAGTTTTGGTTGGTGTTACTATTTTGAAATAAAACAGTAACATATTGCATGTTGCTATTTGGAGAATAAAAAGTAATGTATTGTTATTTGGTAGTTTGGTTATTAATTAGATTTGATTTATCCATTTATTTAGAATTTTTTGTTAGTGTTACTGTTTTGAAACGAAATAGTAACATATTCTATTTGGAGAATAAAGAGCAATATGTTGTTATTTGGTAGTTTAGTTGTTAATTAGACTTAATTTATCCATTTATTTAGAGTTTTTGATTAGTGTTATTGTTTTGAAACAAAAAAATAACATGTTACTATTTGGAGAATAAAGAATAACATATTATTATTTGATACTTTAGTTATTAATTAGACTTGATTTATCTATTTATTTGTAATTTTTTGTTGGTGCTACTGTTTTAAAACGAAACAGTAACATATTACTATTTATTATTATTTGATAATTTGGTTATTAATTAGACTTGATTTATCCATTTATTTGAAGTTTTTAGTTGGTGTTATTGTTTTAAAATGAAATAGTAACTTTGATAATTATAGTTGTTCAATGAAATAAAAAAATCACTTAAAATGGACAACCGAACCTAAAATTTTGATTGTTCAAAGTTTTAAACTTAATTTACATGTTTTTAACCAGATAGACTTCATTAAACCCACGTTTCCTTATTTTCTATTCAAAGTTTATATATTAAATTATTTATTATATTTTAATCAAATATAATTTAAATTATTAATTTATTAAGTTTTCAAAAGTCTTTATTCATTTATTTTTAATTAAATTTATAATTTATTTCAATTAATAACAAAAAATTGATAAGGGTATTTTTTGAAAAAGTAATAAGATTCCTGGAAATATGAAGTGTGAACCAAGCATAAAAATATAATATATTTAGGAATGTGAAAAAATATTCTCAAGAATATTTGTATTGAACCAAACATAAGAATCCCACATTTCTATGAATCACATACTTGAGAATCACATTCCCGGGAATGTAAGATTCTGCGAACCAAACGGCTTCTAAGAGTTCAGAAAAAAAACCATTTCCTTATTAATGATGTAGTAACATCTAATATTATTTTAAAAATTTTATTTTTCATCGATTCTAGAGTTTGAATCTAAACTCTTATATATATATATTAAATAAATTATCACTTTTATTATTAAAAAATAAAAATTCATTCCCTCTTCGAATGGAAGCATTATTAGCTTACTAGATTGCCCTGCAATTGATTTTAGCATTTATCAATTATTTTTTAAATGATAGGATTAGGAGTAATAATTTATTTAATATATATGTATACAATCTTAATTTAAATTTCAGACATAATGAAATAAATATCCAAACATAATAGTAATGCTACTGCACAACTATAATGCGGACTTGGCATTTGTCAATTATTTGAAATAAAAAACGTAACTACCAAAGAATTAACCCAAATATGCTCTAAAATGCACTGGATAATGTTTTGGTACATATAGGGACAGAATTACGCGGAGCCTTGGGGGCCACGGCCCCCCAAAAGCTCATTGTATTGTATTCTCGTATATTTATATATGTGTTATATATTTTATCTTTTTTAAGAAAGAAGATTGACCCTTTAAATGGAAATTTGACATAAAATAATATCTAATATAATTTAAAAATTATTGACAATACCATTAACAATTTATAATATTTGAATACTTGTAATTCGTGTATAAACTATATAGATTTATCATGAATACTTAAATTTTATAATTTTAATTTTGCTAAATTTTGCCAAGAAATCTTGTAATTTTTTCACAAGAGTTGCAGTTTTTTTTTTTACAAACTTTACATATAATAAGTATACCAAAAAGTTATAATTTTATTGATAAAATATTTCATTAGAATAAATTTTAGAAACTCATAATTTTTTATGAAAAAATTGCTGAGTTTTAGTCAAACAAAAGTGATAAAACATAATGATATTTTTAATTTTCAAGTTCGTGTATAGGTATAATGTATAAAAATAATACTTCGTTCGTGCCCCCCAATTATTTTTTGTTCCGCCCCTAGGTACATACTTGTACATTTCATAAGTTAAATTTTCATCAAATTACAAATAAGATGTTGATTTAATAAAATATATATTGATATTGGGTAGGCTTTACTTATTAATGAATAGTAATTTAAATCTTGAAAATAAATTTTATTGGAAAGTATAAAATCTGTTAATATTCTAATTCCACCACTTAGTGTTTCATTAAAAATACTTTCACTGATTTTTAAAAATATATAAATATACAATTTTAAAATTTTTTCCTAAAACACTGTAATTTTGTTTGAATTTTAGTGTAACAAGTACATAAATAGTTATAAATTTATAAAAAAAAGTCGTATCAATTTTTTTTTAAACTCTTTCTATTTAAATGTTGCAAAATTTTTTTTATAGAAGATTGTGAAATCAATTTACAAGTATGTATAAATATGTAATATAAAATTTTCTATTACATGCGAAAGCATAACCGTTAAAAGATAAATGTCATAATCTCATTTTTATATTTTATGAATCTATGCTAAGTAATCTAATCAGTTGAATCCCAAATTGTTTTTTCAAAAAAAAAAAAATCTTTAAAAAGAGAGATGGGATAGAATAGAATAAAAAATGTCAAGGACAGAGACTGTGTGCTTCAGGCAAGATGAATGATAAGTTATTTTATGTACTCAAATAAAATATTTTGCAAGTGATAAGCTCTTTAATTACGAACCATTTGAAGCTTCATTTTATAAATCTTGATAGTGGAAATGCCCCGTGGATTTCGGGAAATAAAAAACTGAAAAAAAAAAAGAAAACCCTCGATGAAATGGGTGACATTAATTATAAGGTTGTGATTTCTTATATTATCTAACAATAATAATAAATTATTATTCTTAAAACAATGTGTCAATAAAAAAAAGTTTATCTTTTAAAGTATAAAGTTCTAATTTCTTAAATGAAAAGCCGTGAATTTTGGAATAAAAGTTTAATTTTTTAAAAGTTCAATAATTGTATCTATTTACATAATTTTTCATAAAAAAAGTATTTGCAACTTCATAAATAGGAGTTATTATTTTATCTTCTTATATAATAAAAATTATCTTCCTCTTCAATTCCTTTTGAACTGATTTTGATTATAAAAATAAAAGAATTATCGTATTCTATTCTTGGTTAAGCATTGTATTCTAAGATAAAATTTTCATGAAACTATCTACGGTTAAATGGGGAAATTATTATACTAAAGATAGTTCTCTAGAAGCACTTTATGTAATAATTTCCTTCTACATTTTTTCATCTATTTATTTTCTACCATTTTTTAAATATCTCTCAATAGTTCTAGAATAGTAATATTTTTCCAAATTATAATTCAAATGATGGAGAACGCTTCCAACTAATGTTTTTGGAGGAATTTTGAAAAACTCAATGGCACTGCATAGAAGACAAAATGTCAAAGGGAGAATAAGCAAGAAAATCCAATTGTTACAAATTTTCCTGTACAGACAAAATTAGTGTGAAAATTTGAATCATCAATTAACCTTCCCAAGATAAGTTGAATTTTTCAAATTTGATGATGTTGCATTCATTTGAAGTTTATATTGCTTTGTCATAGAATTATTTCTCATATATATGGTTTTGTGTATTAGAAGTTTGACAAACTAAGCAAAGAAGGGTAGATTTACTTCAAGTCTACATCAATACTGTTAAAAACTGGGCCTCAATCAATCAGACATCCTCTTGAAGCCGTATTGGTTGGAAAATGAAATCAGTATCGATTGTGACCGTCCGCAATAAGGTCGATGCAACAATATACATGCGTGCAAAATCTAGGCGGCATGGAAAGTATTGCAAGGTGCAAGATGAAATTTAAAGGAATTTCAAATGAGTTTATACATGCTGGTGGAAAAAAAAAATTTAAAGTAGGCTCATTAAAAGGGTACATCTAAGGTGAAAATGTTGAAAAGAGAATGAGTTTTATTATTCACGATGAAAGTGTACATTTTTATTGTCTCCTTAATTATTAAATATCATATTGATGATCATGGCATGTTCATAAATCAGTTTATTGCAATATTTGATTTATAGTGACAATAAATTAGATAAATGAATTTTGAATTGAATTGTGCAATTGATTAATATAATATAGTATTTGTCTAAACTCTAATCAACACTATTTGCTTAGTTAATTACTAGATTAATGATGAAGTCAAGAAGACATGAAATTCTTTTTGGTTTTAAACACTATTTTCATATTTCTAAAGACTTGGCATTATAATTGTATGATGAATAGCATAATTAATTTATATTGAGTATCACATATTTTTATGACTTGTTTTACATTGTGGATGTAATTATACACTTATGCAAAAAAAGTGATTTGACTTTTCTTCTAGAATAGACTTTAAATGCAGTAAGTTTATTGGTATATAAAAAAATGTGAACTAATATTTTTGAGTGAAAACATAATGCACTTTATATATTTTCTTCTAAAATTTACATATTGTGAACATGTGAATAAAGAATATTCCTTTTTAAAAATAGAAATTATAATATTTCCTTTGAGAAATTAATGTAGACACATTTTAGAAAGCATCAGAGAGAATGCAAAAGGGTGATGATTTTACAGATATTTGAATGAAGCATTGAAGAAAAAGGTAAAGTGGATATTTAAATCAGCATTAACGAATAATTCAAATAATCACATGAGGTAAGTGCATGAACATGAAAATAAGCTAAGTGCTAGGTATCAATGTTTAATGAAACTAAGGTAAGGTTTTGGTACCTATCTATGGAAATGAAAGGTAAATATAAATACTTATTGAGTTAAAATAATGTTTATTGTAAAACCTATCTTTGAATATATAAATGCCTATTTATTATGATTTGAGATAAGGTAAGTTATAGTACCTATCTCTAGATATATAAATATCCATCTATCTTGAGTTGAGATAAGATAAGTACCTATTTCTAAATGTATAAATACATATCTATCTTGAGTTGAAGGTAAATTGTAGTACCTATTTCTAGATTAATGCTAACAAATCCTTTAGTGAACTCAAATAGGGTGAACTATAGGAGGTATATGACTATTACCAACTAATAGAGATAATTTTAATTGAATCCTACTTTATTATATTGATGTTAATTGTAAAGCTTGATTTTACTAATTGAAAGTCTTGTGCATCAGAGTTCAAAGGCAAATTCAATTAAAATTGTTTAAAAAATGTTAACAATGAGATTACATTTCTAGTGCGTTAAAAATTTAAGAAATAGTGGGGATAAATTTATCCTTATCAAAGTCTTATATTAAGTTAATGTATTGTTATATTCATAACAAAAAAGGTTGAACTTTTGTTCTTAATATGTTCATAACTTATGGGGGGTGTTAAAGCAACTGTGGACACCCTTTATAAATCTACCTTTATAAGTATAGAAGTGAGAGGCCATTTCTTGTGAATCATTTGGTAAGATTCAAGATATACTTGCTAAGTTAAGATGAATGTAAGGCCTATACAAAAAATATACTATCATTGAAGAGTCATGAATCATTGCATAATGTAAATATGTTATCTTTATGGTTCATATTCAATCCAAAGGTTTAAGCCATGACTTCTTCTTGGACATTAATTATATAAATACTCAGTAAATTCCTATGTCACAATGTTGTGTTATTTTTATTAGATAATAAAAGGGGACTTGTTGTATTTTTTGTATTATCTAATAATAAGAATAAATTATTTTTTTAAAAGTCTTAATAAGAATGTGTTTTTTAAAATGTTAAGTTATAATTTTTGAAACGAAAAATTGTGAGTTTTGGAATGAAAATTTGTTTCTTTTCAAAGTTTAATAATTGAGTCTATTTACATAATTTTTCATGAAAAGGTTTTTGCATATTTGTAAATCGGAATTATTATAATTTTATCTTTATATAGCCAAAAGGTATCTTCTTTTTAAATTCCTTCTAGGTTGATTCTAATTATAAAAATAGAAGAATTGTAGTCTTTTATTGTTAGTTAGGCATTGTATCCTTAGGGTACAATTTCTGTGAAGCCATCTACAACTAAATGGGAAAATTACTATGCTAAAGATAGATTATTGGAAGTGCCTTGCACAACAATTTCTTTTTTCCAAATTTTCTCATCAATTTATTTTTTGCCATTTTCTAAATATCTCCTAATAGCTTATGCAATGAATTTTGGTCTTCTCTTACATGTGGTATAAAAGTTTGCATATGTAAAAATTAAAACTCAAAATTACTAATTTTATGTGTAAATTAGCAAAAGATCTTTCAACTGGAAGCATAATTGGAGCTTGCACACTGTGTTCTCTCAAAATTGGAAACCAAGCTAAAGTTAGTCAACAAAGAAGAGTACGCATTGTTTGCAATAGCCAAGAATGCAGTTAAGGAATTCAAGACAAAAAAATAGCAAGATTTTAAGAGAACTTTAAGTCTCCTTTCAAAAAAGTTGTAGACTAATTTTTGGCTGAAATGGCGATTTGCTTTGTATATAACTTTTGAATATTTAAATTTATGTTTTTGCTCTTTTTTGAATGGATAAATACTTTGAATTTTGCTATTTTTGCAATATATTTAATTTATATAGCTTGTAGGGCTTTAGATAATTTCCATTGATAGTTTTAACTTTATTGTCCTTAACACTTTGAATTTAGTAACTATTCCTATCAAAATACTTAATAACTGAGAATGATCCTTCCCAATAAGGTGATCATTTTTCATAACTTGACTTAGTCTACATTGGTAAAATGATTTTTCACACTAATTAGCCTTGTGAAAATTTCTTTTCTATAACATACTTATTATATTGTTTGGTTGATTTTTCCACATGTCATAGTAGTATATCTAAAGCATTCCAATGCAATTTATCAATATCTTCTAATTCATTAAGAATCAAATCATAGTAATTACTTTGGGACAATTCACTTTGCTTATGTACCTTCAACGCTTGTATTGTCACTTTAACTAGCAATATCATATTGTGACCAACTACTAACTTATATAGCATAATTTTGATCAATTCTTGTTGTGATAATTGCCCATAGTGCATTCTCTAACATTTCATGCCAATTCCTAGGGTATTGGCCAATGAGTTTCTTTATCAAGTCAATAATAAGCTTGTTAGCACCTTTAATGTTACCATTAGCTTCCTTTAACTTTACCATTAGCTTGGAAATAGTAAGGAGTTTAATTCCTCTTGATTTAGCATGTTTTTTCACTTTTTGACCTATAAACATAGTTCCACAGTCAGTAGTTATTATCTTGGGTAAGTTGAATTGCATACTAGCTTGTTTTCAATGAAGTCAATAATGTCTAATTGTTCAATCTCCTTAAATATAGTTACCTCAACCTATTTTGTAAAGTAGTTTATAGCCATTAAAATAAAATGGTTGCCTTTAGTCAATAGGGGATACATTTTACCAATTATGTCTATAGCCTAACCTTTGAATAATTGTCATAACCCATCTTAGGGCACTTGATTGGTGTAAAAAGTCACTAAATGTAACTACTTATCATTTTTTCTTTGCATGCTTGTAATACTATGTTATTTATGCAATCATGCTTTTCAAAGAAAATAAAAACATGCAATTTTTTGAAAAATTTATTAAGAAATAAGAAAATACAATGTCATGCACAACTGCTCCAACTATATTTAAAGCTTAGCTTGGCATGAGAGATCTTAAGTGGGCTAACTTTTATCGTAATGATAATTGTTGGATGCCTAAAGGAAAAAGTCCCTAAAGAAAAGAATAGAAATAGTGTGTGTGTGCGTATATGTGCGCATGCGTGAGTGAGTGAGTTCCTATGAAACTTAATGAGTAGACAACAATCAAATAAGAATTCATTAAAATATAGCTATATTGTATAAAGAGATTACAGTTAAATCTATTAAGGGGAGTCTTTAGATTTCTTACTTAAGGAAAATAATTGTAAGTTAGGTTTTAGACTAAATAGCAAAATGAAAAATTTAAAATTACAATGAAGCCCACTAAGGATCTAAATGAAAAATAGCAAAAATAAGTGTTAGTGCTTATACTTTTGTTGTATGAAATACACTTTGATTTCCTGATGAACATTTCGATCATTAGCATTAAAATGATCTGATCACAATTAGATCTTGTCATGAATACATGAATATGATTATCATGAATAATGAACATCATCTAAAAAAGTAATATCTTTATGGTATCCATATGAGCAATCAGATATCTTGATCTAATTGGATATGATTACTCTTTTTCTTAACATAATGTTTGCTATAGGAATTTTTTGATCATAGATCAATATCTCTATCACTTTATGACTTTTTCTTTATCTCTTAGATGATTATCATAAGTTTTTTAATATTGGCCAGATATTTATTAAATCATATGATCAATATCTTGGCCAGATATTTCCTTTTTTAAAAATTAATATCCTGATCAAACATTTTCTTTTATAAAGATTTGACTAATATATTATTTTATCTTATATATGAAATTCTTATTGATCTTTAACTAGAATTACATTAAGAAAAAGGATAATTAGGCTTTAATCATTGTCTAGGCCTAAATATAACTTTAGTTTATAATTAACCTATATTTAGTGTCCCTTAGGTATAGCCTAATCATATTATGTTATTACTTAGTGAAGCCTAATTGTGTTAGGCCTATCCTAATTAGGAGCCTTAATATGATTAAAAGTTCCTAATTACATTATAACCTTAATATTTAACACATTATTTTTATGTGACCCTATAAGTTTTTATTATGTTAGTAATGATCCTAAAATCTAATTTTAGTACCATGAACATGGGGTGGTATCTAGCAATTTATCGCTTTTGTCCAAGTAGTATAACTATCAATGATTTGACATAATCTTTTTGTGACTAATATTCCATGTAGTTTAGTCCTTTTTGTCTTAAATATCTAGATTAAACTCAAGGCATGGAATATATCACCTTATTCATAATTTAGTTTATATGTTTCTTGATTCTTGAATATACTAATTAAAATAAATGAATCAATATCACATATCAATCTATTTGATCATAGTCATGCATTTCATAATTTCACTCAATTAAGAGGCCCACAAATACCACTCTTCCTACATACAAAGGACAAATTCCTATCTAGATCACTCATATCTTTTTATATAATTTGTGGTATACCTAGTCACTATCTTTTAGGTTGACCTTATTATAGGTGGCATTTGATAGCATCAAAGTATATGACACCCTTATGTAGAAACCATGGTAACTTCAAGTCAAAAAACCACATACATCATTATCACTATGAGAATTGCTTATGACATTTATACTGTGATCCATATAGCAATCTCATGGTGGGTCAGTCCTGTACATTTGTTCTTTAACATATGCCCATAACTTAACTTGATATCGTATATCTATAACTGTGGTTATTAGTTAACATACATACTAGCTTCTGATATATTATTATTATCCTAGTTTATAATAATACTTGACTAAGGATATTTTAGAAATAATATAAATTATTCTAAGGGCGCAATTATTATATTTACTTATATTATGTAGATATAACATTAAACATAATAATTGGAATGCCTTTATTAAGAAAATGTAATACAATTTATATGAATATAATCACCTAATGATTGCTACTAAAGTATACACTAATAATCTCCTACTTGCATCAAAGTCAATAACTAATGACCTTGTGTGACTATCATGCTTTTACTATGTCAAAAGTTTTATCAGTGGATTGATGATATTATCATTTATTGGTACTTTGTATATCTTTATATCTTATTTATCAATGATTTCATTAAATTATATGCTTTGGATTACTAGTGAGATTTGGATTCCTTGGCCAATCGCAATAGAGGTCCATTAGGTTTAAAATGCTGGAAACTATGTTAAGTTCAGTATTGAACTTTTGGATTTAAACAACCTTTTTTTTAATCGGATGTAACAATATACTTAAGTTCTTTAGCAGAATCAACTGTTATTTTTTACTTCAAACTATTCTAGCTTACAATATTGCTATTTAAATAAAACACATAAGCTAACTACAATATGAAATCATCCTTATTGGATTGGAAACTGCCATCAATGTAACCTTTTATAACTAGTTCCTCCTTACCTCTATGTATTAAGAGTGAATTTTTACTCGTTCCCAAGTACTTAAGGATATTCTTAAGACCAATCTAGTAACATTCACTAGGATTTGACTAGAACCTACTTATCATGCTTAAGGCATATGAGACATCAAGATGAGTATATAAGATGACATCATGATAGATTCAATTGTTTATATATTTGGAATCTTATTCATGTGGTGTCTTTTATCTGGTGTCATATGAAATTAAGCTTTAGAAAAAATTATTCCATATGACATGTGTAAAAACCTCTTTGTTGAACTATTTTAGCACTTTGTTAGTATATATACTTTGGCTTAATTCAAGTAATTTCTTTGGCCTATCTCTATAGATCTTGATACATCACATATAGGTAGATTTACCTAAGTTTTTTGTTGAAAAATAATTCCCTAACCAAGTCTTTACAGCCTATAGTGTCGATATATCATTTATGATGATTCTGTATGTTATCCACATGTTATACAAGGAAAACAATCATGCTCCGACTAATTCTTTTTTAAACATAATATTCATCTTCATTTTTAATGAAACTAAACTCTTTGATTGTATTATTAAAATAAAGATTCCAACTTTAAAAAGCTTTCTTCAACCCATAAATGGATCTTTTGTAATATCCTATGAGAGTCTTTTAGAAAATATCATAAGTAAATTAGAAATTTTAAATAGGTATTCTATTAGAAACACTCGAATAAAAAAATTTAATAAGAAAATCGAGTAAAATTTAAGAAATTTGTAAGAATAATTTTGATGTGAGCTTAGCTAGAATTTCCATGAGAACGTTATTAGCCAATAAATAGATAAAAATCCATTTAAAGACTTACTATTAAATTTAGGAAAATTTGCATATGAATTTGTTAGAATTCTGAAACCTGAGTAAATTGAAAAGTGAGAATTTGAAGTGAAAATTAAGCAAATTAATTTAAAAACTCTTAGGCTAATCTAAATTAAAATTTTTAAGCCTAAAATGTGTAAAAAAGTTTTGAACTTGAAGGTCCAAAAATCTATAAGATTTTAGGGTAAAAAAATACAAGGAAGTGAAAAATTTAGGGCCATTTTATAATAATTTTTTTTGCCTATTTTAAATAGATTAATTTTATTGGTTAATAGGGTAATTATTTTCTAGTTATCCTAGGCTACATGGATGTCCAAGACCTCAACCATTTTTCCTAATAATTTTTTTTCAAAATTCAAGAAAAATATATAGAAGATTGTAGATTTTTTTTGTAATTAAAATTTTAGACTTTTTATACATATATGTGCTAGTCATTTGGAGTAGAAAATTTTTGCTTCTCGACTAGCCACATTGTGTAAGAGGAAAGGCAAATTAGTAAGGAAGTCCAAGCCTTCAAGTTATCCAAGTAAATTTTTCATCTAGTAGCTTCAAATCTTGTAAGGTAACATAGAATTTCTTCAAGAATTCTTAATCCTCTCCTTTTTAAATTTCTAAAATTCTAATTTATTATCATGAAATCACTCTTTTACTATTCCAAAGGAGTATTGGAAATTTGAAAAGTGGAAAAAATTAAAGTGAGTGGCAATTCTTTCTACTTCTAGGCTTATGTTAATAGAAAAATCTTGATGTTGTTGGTTTGTGCTTTTCATTATGTTATTGTGAAATATTGGGATTTGATTATATTTTAAAGCTATCTAAATGATAAAATGATGGCTTGATGTAGGTATAATGATATTGAGAGTGTTGGAAAGAATTCTCAAAGTTATTTAGGAAAGATGAAGGAAATAACTTTATATAAAATGAAATCAATTTTTTCAAATGGTACTGAACTAAGGTTTTAGTCACTCAATGAGTTTAGGAATTGAAAATTTTTAAAATTTAAATTTTTAGTATTTTAGTGTCATATTTGGTGTTAGGATTACTATGGATGAATATGGAAATTTTTGAAAATTTTTAGATACTTGAAAAGTTAAGTTATAAATGAGATATTCAAAATAGTCCATTACAAGCCCCTATTTTTCTTGCTCTTGGGTTTGAACATTTTTTAAGTATAAAATGAATGAGAAAAATTATGAAAATTTTCAAACATGATTTAAAATTTAATAGCAATTAGAGTTAATTTAGTTACTCAAATGGTAGTTTCATCTTAATAACTTTGATGTAGTCTAAAAATGGCTGATATGAGTTTTTTCCTTCAATACACTAGTAAACCCATAAAATTATTTGCATATCACTTAAGTTATTTTCCATTTAATGTTTTAGATATGTTGTGGCAAAATTTGGTAATAATTGGTTTCTATTTGATTGATGAAAAGAGGCTTTGATTATATATGTCTTTGTGCTACCTTATTTTTAAATTCCTCCTTTAGGTTCTGTATGAATAGTACTTATAGAAGTATTTTGTGTAATTTTATTGTTATATCTTGTGTAATGATATGTTAGAAAGGATAAAATAAATTGTGATAAAATTTTGAATTGATTTGAGAGCATTAAGAGGTTCTAATTATGACATACTTATAAATATAATTAAGATACTTTGAGAATTGTTGAATAAAGGAGTTTCGATGTATG
Source organism: Sindora glabra (assembly GCA_020226215.1). Taxonomy (NCBI): domain Eukaryota; kingdom Viridiplantae; phylum Streptophyta; class Magnoliopsida; order Fabales; family Fabaceae; genus Sindora; species Sindora glabra. The sequence continues at coordinate 97,711,403 of CM035226.1, forward strand.
TAATACATTAATGTAATGCATAAAACACTTATAACATAGTTGGTATTTAGATATATTTATTAGAATGAATTAAATGGTTGATGTTTTAATGTCCTATTATTGATTATTATGAATTAAGAGGGAGAGACATAACATCCTTCATAGAGAAGAAAAGGAATGGTTAGTAATAGAGAAAAAAGGTTGGTGGCTTTATGCCTAGGGTAGAGGGGATAAAGTTAGACCAAAGGTATAAAGTGTAACTTGTATACCTATCATTGCCATTTTTGTAACAATATGAATGAATAATATGTATATGTAGTAAATTTTTTTTCATAAAATACAAAGTATTGGTTAGATTTGAATAAAAGACTAATCCTCTTCAACGAAAGATCTTTTAAATGGAATGATGAATAGCCATTCACTAAGTATGATTATACTTATCTTTCTATTGAATTGAATTTACATGTATCAAGCATGGATTCATGGGTGCAGACTAATACTTACATAAGAATCTGGACCTTTTATGGAAATCATGAAATAATATTATGGTATAAAGTTTAGTCAACCTTTGTAGGCACAAGAGTATATTTTTAGATAGAAGTTAAGCAAATAAATTTAGAAGCTAATCATATTATAATATATCTTTTACGTTAGGTTCCTCCATCTGAGGGTATAGTAAGTAATGGTAGTTCTTCTTCTTATGTAGAGTTAGATCTAGAACAGTGGATCCTCAACGGATCAAGTTAGGAAATTGTAGTATTCAATATGTATTATATAAATTATATTTCCGTATATGCATATTTTGGTGTATGTATATAGCTTTAGAACATATATTGTAAATAGTCTTATTTTTTGAAATTAGATGTTTGTTTCTTTGATAGTACTTATTTTGGCAAGATTACTAGTATAACATAAAGGCTTGTAAGATATCTATTTAGTATACTAGCATTAATTATGTATCTTTATACCGATTACAATAACTATGAAGTGGATTGTGTCATCATTGTAGCTTACATTTCTTTCCAATATTTTTGGGAGTGACAAAACTCTTAAGTTATCTCATATGCATATCCTTAAAAAAATTCTTATTAAAGAAAATATTATTGATACCCATCTGCCAGATCTCATGAATAATCATAAAATGCTGCAATAGCAAGCAAGATCTAGATAAATTTAAGTATGATAGCTACGGAATAAATCTCATCATAGTCTATACTATAAATTTACTTAAAACCTTTAATAATGAATTACACTTAAATGTTTGTACATTGACATCCATTTTAATTTTTTTTTGAAAACCTATTTACACCTAATTAGCTTTACCTTTTCATATACGTCAACTAAAGTTCATGCTTGGTCACTATACATTGAATCTTTCTTAAATCTCATGGTCTTAGGCCATTTTTTAGAGTATGACCTTTTAATAGCTTCTTAGTAGATTGTGGACTTATCTTGATTAATGAGCAATACATTACCATGTTGAGTCACAAGAAATTCATATCTTTTGGGCTCATAACATATCCTACCAAATTTACATTGGCTTTGTGTTACTTGAATAATTTTTTATTCCATAACAACTTATGGCCTCTATTTGGGTTTGTTTATAGGCATAATGTGATTTTGTAAATCTTGAATTTCTTTGAATTCTATTTTTTCTCCTATTAGTTTTTTTAGAAATAAACTTTTTTTAGGAAAATACTAGCTTGAGTGACAAACATTTTGCCTTCAGTAAGATTCTAAAGATAATACCCCTTCGTTTCCTTAAGATACTTTACAAAATAATATTTATCCAATTTAAGTGCAAGTTTGTTAAAAACTTGATGCTTTACATAGGCCACATAACCTTAAATTTTCATACACAATATACTGGGATGCTTCCTAGTCCATAACTTATATGGAGTCTTTTAAATTGTTTGAGAGGGAACATAGTTAAGTGTAAAAGTAGTTAATTTAAGGAAATGTCCTCAAAAGGAAATTACAAAATCTACATGACTCATCATGGATTGCACTATGTTTAACAAGATGTGATTTTGCCTTTTTAAAATTCCATTCCGTTATGGCATTTTAGGTGTGTGAGTTATGATACTATACTATATTTTTTTAAATAGTCATCAAAATCTTAGCTAAAGTATTCTCCATCTTGATCCGATTTAAGTGTTTTGATATTTTTTGCCACATTAGTTTTATACTTCATTCTTGAATTCTTTGAACTTTTCAAAGGATTCTAATTTGTATTTCATAAGATACATATATCCATATCTACTAAAATTATTAGTAAATGTGATGAAGCACTAAAAATTACTTCTAGAAAGTGAACTAATCGGCCCACTCACCTTAGTATATATGAGAATTAATAAATCATTACGCTTTTCATTATGTCTAGTGAATGGAGATTTAATCATCTTGCTTAATAAACAGGACTCATACACTTTATATGATTCAAAATCAAATGAGTCAAATAGTCTATTTTTATGGAGTTTGGATTTGCACTTCTCATTTATATGGCCTAAGTGATAGTGCTAGAGATAGGTTAGGTTCATATTGTTGGATTTGAACCATTTAAGATTAATGTTATATACTAGCATTTTAAGGTTTAAAATATAGAGCCCATTAAACATTTATGCATTGTAATAAAATATTTCATTTAAATAAATTGAACAACTCATGTCTTTTATTATAAATGAAAAATTTTTCTTGTCCAAATAAGAAACATAATTAATATTCCTGCTAAAAGCAAGCATAAGGTAATAATCCTTTAATTCAGTTATTAAAACTAATAAGTAAAGATAAATAGTAGGAAAAACTACAAATAACCCTTCAACTATGGAGTTATTAGATTTTACCCTTTATACTATAGAAACTTAGATTTTACCTCTACCGTTACCAAGTTAATAGCAGTAACACTTAGTGGTGGTTATAAATTAACACTATTATCCTTAGTAATGATTTATAACCGCCGATAAGTGAAAAAATTCTTAAAAATTAGTGAATATAATAGTAGTTTTTAATTGTCAGTAAGTGAAATATGATAATAATAGTTTTCTAAATAGATTCCATTAACTTGGTAATGATAGGAGTAAAATCCATATTTTATATAGTTGCAGGGGGTGAAATCTAAGTTTTCATAGTTTAAGGAGGTAAAATCCAAGTTTTCATAGTTTAAGGGGGTAAAATCTAATAATCATATAGTTGGAAAGGGTTAAATAAAGTTTTCCCTAAATAATATATCCTTATAGTTAAGGTAGCAACTTTTGTTCTATTGCTAACTCATAGGTCCAATTTTCCTTTAGCAATACTTTTGAGTTCTTGCACATCAGTATAAATGTGAGAACCATATTTGACATCTAATACCCAAGAGATAGAAATAGATATATTAATTTCTATAACAAAAATAGCTAAAGTAGAAGTCTTACTTCCTTTTTTTGTTTTTTAAATCCTCTAAGTAAACTTTGCAATTCCTTTTCCAATGTCTAATTTCTTCATAATGGAAGCATTTCCCTTTCTTAGCCATACTACCCTTAGGTTTGAATGTAGAGAACTTAGGCTTAGGCTTACCCTTGGATTTATAATCCTTCTTATTCTTACTCTTTCCCTTTTGAACCACCATTATGGTCTTGCATTTTTCCTTTTATGAATTTTGTTCAACAATTCTTAACATGCTTAACAATTCTAGCAACATTTTGTCAATATCAATTATATTGTAATTCATGATAAATTGATTGTAGCTTTGTGGCATTGATTGCAGAACTACAATAGTGGCTAACTTTTGGCCTACTGGAAAACCTAATCACTCAAAGTTTTTAACATACCCAATCATCTTGAACATATAAGGGTCTATAAGGTTTCCTTCTGCTAGTTTGCATTGAAATAATGCTTTAGAGATATCATACCTCTCTTGTCGAGCTTGCCCTTGATAAAGTTTCTTAAAGTTCTTAAGCATATCATAAGCATCCATGTTCTTATGTTGCTTCTAAAGCTCAAAGTCTATAGTAGCTAACATGAGGCAACTAACATCTAAAGCGTCATTTTGATATTTCCTATAAGCAACTTTGATGAGAAAAATATTTATTATATTATTTTTTCCTATTTTATGTCTCTTAGTGAGTTGTACATAATTTTATAGAATTGACATTTTTTTATAATTTAAGGTTAGTTTTACATTCTGAATTTATTCAGTTAATGTTAAATTTTAATACTATTTCTATTTTTTAGCTATATTTTGGGTCTTGGATGTCAGATTAGGATGATTTTTATACTATTGAAAAGCTTAAAAAAAGATTTACAACTTTGGTGTGTTAGTTAAAGCCTAGTTTGAACTTCTTCAAACCCTTATTAAGTTGAGATACTGAAGCCTTATCTTTGTTCTAGTTAAGTCAATTTTGGTTTTATACCATATCTAGAGTTATAAAGGTCTAATCAATGTGAAACTATCACCAATTCTTTATAAGACCTAACTCTACAACTTTTGTATTTATGGATCAACCAAATTACATTGTTTTAGAAATCTTATATTAGTTTGAAGTTAAACCTATGGGAATTGACTGTTCTAATTGTTAGAGTTAATTGCCTTGTAAAAAATAGGTTTAGGCTTTTGAAAATTAAAAAAGACCCCATTTTTGTAATCATAAGAGACATATAATCTTGGTTCAATAAGGTTTTAGGTTAATTAGGTAAAATAAAAAAAGAAAACTTATTAGATATAAGAGACTTTTACACATTTAATAGATAGTTTTTCTTTCTTTTCTTCTAGCTTGTGTTCTCTACTCATAGAGGGCTAATTTTTAGAATTGATTTAAGGAGTTTAAGGCTTTTCTCTACTAGATTATAAGATTATGATTTGTAATATTAAATTTTCTTTAATTAATTTTTCTCTTTTCCTATTTACTTGTGTTGATTTCTTAAAATTACTTATGTTGGATGTTGATTTAGTATAATTAATATTTATCTTTATGGTTTTTGATACTTTGCTATTTTGATTTTGAATTGTTATTGGTAACTCACAATTTTATATATAAGGGCAAAGGGTTAAGCAATTAATTTAGATGTTTCTAATTTAGTTTCTTAAATTAACTAAATTCTATCTTTAAATTAATTTCGACCTAGTTTAGGAATTATGATGGTTGCTTAATCCAGTTAATCTTAATTAATCAAATCTTAAATGGTAATCTAGCGTAGGATTCATGAATTATTGCAGGGGTTCTAGATAAGTGAAGGTTAAAGAATTAATTTGAAAAGTTAAATATCTAATAATCCATAATTAATCTAAATTGGAGCATCCCAATTTCTTAAATTAGTTGCTTCATTATATTGATTTTCTTCTTTGCTATTTTGTTCCTATATTTTGTTCAGTTTAGTTTAATTGCTTTGATTTCGAGTTAAACCCCTTCAATTCTTGATTTTTTGTTCTGCATTCATATAGTATATTGTAGTTTGTATTTTATCAACATCCTGTGTTACACACTAGTTTACTTTTGTTTTGTATTTATTTTCACTTTGTTTCTGCATTATTTTACATTTGTTCTTGCATTCTATATTAGCACTCTATTGGTAAATCATAATAAAGGATAATATCAAGGGATCACTAAAGGTACGACCTGATTTGTGCCACTATACTATATTATTTTAGCAAACTAGTTTTTAATATGATTTTAGTGCATTATGACATACTTATCAATCTCTTTTAGTATAATGTGAACTAACTTTAAGTGGCTTGGGAATAAACTCCTTTACGACATATAGCTTTCGCTGATGTTTAAGAATTATCTTTAAATTCCTATATCAATCTTGGAAATTTATTCTAGTTAATTTGTCTTTCTCAAGGGCTAATCACAGTGATAGGTTGTTTGATGTGTTTGCTATTTATGTTTATGACAAAAATATGCAATATATGTATCATGTTTTAATGGTTTAGTAAGGTTTTTTTTATTAAATGTCCATCCCTTATTTTATTCAAATTAATAGCCCTTACTATTAATTTGAAAAATCATATTGTTAAGACTTTCTAGTAGGCTAAGATCCATATTTCACCTAGTCTCAAGTTAGCTTTAGCTAATCATCCAAGTTTTGGCTATTTAGGTAGGCAATACTTATCAATTGTATCACATGTAACTCTTGGATAGTTAGATGAATAACATTTATTATAGTCTATCTTATGAATTAAAACTTAACTTTATACCTTCAGGCCCTAATCTTAATAAGATGATTTAGTTAAGTCATACTTAATAATTAGAAAGCAAATATCACTTTTATCTTGTTATGTCTCATTAAGATAGATAAGATACTTTACTTTGATAAACCTACCTTATGTCGGTTGAGGCCTTGATAAGTGCCAAGTATGGAAGGATATTATAAATTATTACTGACTTGATATTTGCATTGAAAGATTTGATTAATATAATTATATTAGATCTCACCATTATTAGGCTTTTATTCATGTATACTATCAACATATCTTATATATTAAATAAAACATAAAATAAAATGTGACATAGTATGACTCCCTAACTATCTAGATTATCTCAAGCCAATAAGAAGATTAACTAATCAATCTAAGGTACAACAACTTCTTTAAGTGCATTAATTGGTCATTCTTATATGGCCTCTTTGCTGTTTCAACTCTTCCAAGGATGTTATGTATGATTTACATTACATTCAATAGAAAAAAACCTTGAGTTATATTTGAGGGGAATTAGATGGGAATAGAACGTACAAATTAAAGATAATAATGGAGAAAGGCATGTGATATAAGCTATGTTTTAAAACTACAACCATTATTAAAAATCTAATCATATTAGTCTATTGGAGCCATATCATGCACCATACATCATGTAGCACATGAAGACATGCAAATATCAAAAGAGATAATATATATTATTTTAAATTCAAATTTTAAAATGTTTTTGAATTTTTTCCATTTTTTGTGAAAGAAATCAATCATTTCATTTTTGAAATTGCAAAAATAAAAATTCATAGTAAATATGATCTCATGGAAAACATTCACACTTGGTTTTTTTTTTTTATCATGATTTCATGTTCTAGAAAATCCATTTATCAATTGAAATGCCATATATGATTAGCAACATCATTTAAAATTGGAAAATCATTATTTCTTTTTATAACCATATACATTTTCCAAAAAGATGTAGTCAAATAAGACTTGATTTATGTAATTATCTCCTTTATAAATAACATTTTTAAAAAAACATTAAGTTAAGCTTGAACACATTTTCATACAACTTTTATGAAAACATCTATACATGATTCGAATTTCAAATCTTGAAATATATGTAGAATTTTTATGAAATGTGTTTCATTTATAATAAAATGTAAATAATTAAGGCAAATGAGAAATATTCAAGATAATTTAATGTAGAAGCTAGTGTAGTTTTAGAAAGAGCTCACTTTGACGTTGGGGGGAGAGCATTTTGTAATAATTTAAGATGCCAAACAAAAATTAGGCTATAGTTTGAACCTTTTAGTCTACATTATCACCTAATAAATGTTGCTTGTGCGTAATTAAACAATAATAGGGAGCAAGTGATTTCTTTTGATGGCATTTAATGAGATCATTTGATAAATAGATCTTCGAATGAGGAGAGTCTAGGTAAGGAAGCAATGAATGTGGATAAAGATATTCACATAGACGAAGAAGCGGTTGGAAGTTAGCAAAATGGATTAGAAGAAAATAAACATGCAGCATTTGAAGAAATAATACTAATAAAAGTAGAAGCAAGACCTGTACCTTTTCCAAATAATGCTAATTTGCAAGATGCAAGTATAAATTCCCTTGTGGTTTATTAATGTGCAAAATTTTGTTTATATTATTTTTCTTATTTTATGTTTCTAATTGTATTACATATGCTTAATTTTATGAAATTGACCTTGTTGTGTGATTGGATGTTGGTTTTCTAATGTTTTATTATTTTTTAGTTAATATTAAAATTTCAAATTGTTTTAAGTTTTTAGCTATAACTTGAGTTTCAAATATTGAATTTGAGTTATCTTTATATTGTTAAAAGGCTTAGATGAAACTCTAAAACTTTCATGTTTTGGCTAAAGCTTAGTTTAAACATATAAAAGGTTGAAAATGGTTGTAATTTTAATACTCTATTTTTGTTTAAGCTAAACTAGTCTTGATATTTAGGCTATATATGAAAGTCCAATTAAGATGATACTAGAACCTAAAGTTTTCTAAGACTTATCCTAATAACTTTTTTGTTTGGGGTTTAGTAAAATTATGTAGATTTGGGAGCCTTACAATGGCTAAAATTTAGATTTATAAGATTTTACTATAATAACTTTTGTAGTGTATTATTTTGTAAATTAGATTTTAGGCTTTTAAAATTGGAAAGGCTTTATTTTTTGTAATCCTATGAGTCATATTAACTTACGCTATTAGGTTTAATTGGAGAGGAAATTAGATTATAAGGTTTATGCCTCCAGAGGCAAGAATACACAATTCTAGAAAACTTTATTCTTTTCTTCAAGTTTCTTCTTTTCATCTATTGAAGGATTTTTTTTCCATTGATTTAAAGAATTTGAGACTTATCTTAGTTTGGATTATAAGATCCTAAGTTATAATATTAACTTTTGCTAATTAATTTTTCTCTTTCTCTAATTCTCTTATCTAATTCTCTAGAATTGCATAAATTAAATACTGATTAAGTATAATTTGTATTCATTTATGTGATTTAAGATATCTATATGATTTTATGTTGAATATTGGTTAGTTCATTATCATTATTCTTGTGAGAATAGAGAATCGAATAATTAAATTAAAGATTTTTAGTTTAATCTTTTTATTTAGTTAAATTCTATATTCAAATTGATTTATATTTAACTTTATAGATTATAGCAGTTGCTTAATTCTACTAGTCTAAATTGATTAAATCCTAGATGGTTATCTAGCGTGTAATTCATGAATAATTATAATCTTTCTAAATGATTCTAGGATGGAAAATCAATTATAATTGTCAAATATATTATAATATGTGATTAATTTGTCAAAGGATTCTTAATTTCCTTAGATTAATTGTGTTTATATACTATTTTCCTATGTTGATTATGCATTTTGTTTCTAATATTACATTTTATTTAATTTCAAATCAAACCCCTTCCAATTCATTTCTATTTACATTTCTACATCTTATTTGCATATTATTTTCTTAATTGCTTAAGTGTGTAAGATTAATTTTCACTTCTATTTTCATTCTTTCTTTTACTTTCATTGCATAAAAGGCTTAAATAATTATGTAATCATAGTTAATAATTGAATGTGAAAGGGTGTATTAAGTGGATTACTAAAGGTTAGACCTAGTTTGTTATCTCATACTACAAGATTTTCATTAAACTACTAATTTCTAATTTTGATTGTCTTTGACAACCATTATTCATATTATGTCTAATGAGGATCTTAGAATACAATAGTAGAAAACACTTCATTATTTGATTTTTCCAAACAGGATGTGGTTTCTTACAAATGCAAATTATATCCTTTCTAGATTTAAAAAGAGAGAATCAAGTAATGCTATTGAATTACGAGCTAGTACTATATGTTTTTGACAACCATTATTAAGTGGATTACTAAAGGTTTGATCTAGTTTGTTATCTCATACTACAAGATTTCTATTAAACTACTAATTTCTAATTTTGATTGCCTTTGACAACCATTATTCATATTATGTCTAATGAGGATCTTAGAACACAATAGCAGAAAACACTTCATTATTTGATTTTTCCAAACAGGATATGGTTTCTTACAAATGCACATTATATCCTTTCTACACTTAAAGAGAGAGAATCAAGTAATGCTATTGAATTATGAGCTAGTACTATATGTTTTACCATGGATATAGATAAGAAAAATATAGTAGTTAATACATTACCAATATTTGAGAAAAGTTAGAGCAGTTAGTTAAGGTTTAATCTAAGGCATAATATTTTAGTTGGAATATGAAAAATTTTAAGAAGGACGTTACATATTTAGAATTCATAAAGACTAATTGCTAGACTTTAAAGAGATGCAAGATTTAAATAGGATCTTCCTTTTAAAGGATTGAATTTTCCAAGCATACCTAAAGATAATCATTAGCTAATATCAATTCCAGATTAATAAGTGCCTCTAGTACATGATGAATAAAACTATCAAATTGAGTAGCATTATTTGATGCATTATAATTTAATTACATGTCCAAATCCCTATATGGATCAACAAAAATTGAGAATTTATGTATAGATTTAGAGTATCATTAGCTTGGTTCTAACTTGGTTTTAGAAAAATTAAATTGTGAATGACAATATATGGGGAGATAAATTTTCTATGGAAAGGATACATGATTTGTAGGAAAATATGATACATAAAAAGAGGGCAATTCTCACAAAGATTTTTTATAAATAATTTTAGTAATTTCAATTATACTAGCACCAATAATTTCAAAGGCAATAATTAATTCTAGTAGATGTAAGCTTAGAATGCTCCATTGTTAATTATGAGTAGGTATTTAACATTTCAATTTTAAACTCAAAGAGAACGTTAGTGGAAGAAAACATGATGATAATATTGAGTTTGATGGTAAAAGAAGAAACATTAGTGAAGAGAATAATACTTAATCATTTAATGTAATACCACAATAGTAATAGGTTCAGACAAATAATATATTACAAATTACAATAGATAATTAAATAAGCATGTTAATTAATTATATTTTTAACAACATGGCCTTGTGTTCATTAGTTTTTCAGAAGGTTGTACTATATTAGCCCCCTAGTTAACCATGAAAGTCTTGGCTTGGAATTGTGGGGGCTTGAGTTGTGCTTTTACAATTCAATGTCTTAAATGGCTTATGAATAGGTAGTATCTAATTTTATTTTCTTGGTAAAAACTTTAGCCCCATTAGAAAAAGTTCATAGAATTTTAAATAGTCTAATTTTTCCAAATGTAGTTTTTCTATATGTTGATAGTTATAGTGCTGGTATTATTTGGGGGTGGTCTATATCTTTTATGGTTGAGCTAATTTAAAAAGCCATTAATTAGGTTCACTTAAATGTGGTTCACCCCTATTTGGAATGATTTTTGTAATAAGGACATATAGCCTTCCAAAACAGTTTAAGTGGAGTATTTTATGGTAGTTTATGTAGCAATCCAACAAGTAGTTTATAGAATCAACACTATTAGTAGGAGATTTTAATCAAGTAATGTTCTTAAGGGAAAAGCTTAGTTTGTGTTCAAAAGTTAAAGAAGTTTGAAATTTTCAAAAAGTTGTGTTTCAAACTAGTTTAATGGATCTACCTTGCAAAGGTTTGTGGTATACTTAGATAAATAACAAGATAAGTTTAGATTTTATATAGGAATAACTTAATAGAAGTTCGTGTAATAAAAGTTAGCTTTTAACTTTCCCTTATACCAATGTGACTATATTGCCAATAATTGCTATAGATCATTTGCCTATTTTAGTTGATTCTAGTAAACAACATGATTTTAGAAAATATGTTTTTAGATTTCAAAATTTGTGGTTGGAATGTCCTATATATTATGAAACTATTTAAAATTTCTTAGCAAGGATAGCAAAAAAGATCAATTATATATTAGCTAACAAGTAAAATGTTTTCTACAAGGAAAACTTTAGAAGAATAGGATAAAACCACTTTTGGTAAAATTAACTCATGGATTGTTGAATTGGAGTTTTTGCTACAAGAAATTTAGGAAATAAATTGGATATTAATATTGAAAATGGAAAATCAATCAAAACTTAGTTGGATTTTTTTATGATATGTCAACAAAATGAGGATCACAACATAATTTTTTTTCATTTGATGGTGATAATAAAAGGAGTAAAGCTAAAATTGAAGCCTTGAAAGATGATGAAGGAATCTAGCAGTCTAAACATAAAAAGATTAAATAGTTAGCTATGGAATATTTTTCAAAACTTCATTAGCATTCTCCATAACATATGATGATTAATTTATCTTAATTAGGAGTGCCTTAATTAACAAAAGATCATATTGAGATTCTTAACAAACAATTTGATGAACAAGAAGTCTATAGTGTTATTTAACATATACATCTAGATAAAACACCGAGCCTTAATAGGTTTATAGCTTTTTTTTTTTCAAAATTTTTGGAAAGTAGTTGGCAATTAAGTAAAAAACATGGTGCTTTTATTTTTGAAAAGGGAACACTTATTGAGATGTTTAAAATAAACTAATTTGTGTCTCATTTTGAAAGGTAAGGAATAACTTTCAATGGCAAATTTTCGGCCTATAAATCTTAGCAACTTTGCAAATAAAATTATTTATAAGATATTAGTTAATCATATGCAAAATATTATAAATGGATTGATATTACCTTATCAAAATACTATTGTTAAAAGGAGGCTTATATTTGACAATATAATTTTAGCAATTGAAACTACAAATTTTATAAGAAGAACCCATGTTTTTTTAAGGGGTTCTAAAAGTTAATTTTCAATAAGCTTACAAAAAGATTAGTTGAGAAGCCATTAAGCAAATGATGGACTATATGAATTTTCTAACTAAGTTAATGCAAATTTTAATGGAGTGTATTTCAATTATTTCATATAATGTTTTAATTAATGGAAATAAAATAGTACAGATTAAGCCTTTGAGAGGTTTTAAACAAGGATACCTTATATCTCCATATATTTCATTTTATGTGTTAATGTGCTTTCAACTATGATTTAATAGGCTAAGCAAAATAGAAGTGTTCAAGGTATTAAAATCAATAAAAAAGTGCATCCGAATACTCACTTATTCTATGCAGATGATTTAAATTTGTTCTCTAAAGTAACTCCATAATCTTGTCATGTCATTAATGAGTCATTATCGAAGTTTGGGAGTTAGTTAGGGCTAAGTATTAATAAGGCCAATTCTAAAGTTTGGTTTAGTAAGAATACTTCAAATTAAGTTAAAGAGTCTTTAGCTTATTCATTTAGAGTTAAATTTGTTCTTAAGCTAGGAAAATGCTTAGGTTCTTGGATTGATGATTATAAAGGAAAATATATGCTTAGAAAAAATATTTTGGAAAAGATTTCTAGAAAGCTTTAGAGTTAGAAAACTTGTTGTTTGTTTCACATAGGAAGACGGGTTCTATGTAAGGTAGTCTTACTGAGTATTCCTACATACCATTTAGCCATTACAAGATTGAAAATTGAGCATGTTAAGAAGATTGAGGTTGTTATACATTACTTTTGGTGGGCAAGTCATGGTGAACGTAAAGCTACGTATAGTAGCATAGCAAAATTTAAAAAAATAATGTCTCAAAGTAGGCTTGGATTTTTGGATATAAAAGTGTTCACTAAAGCTTGCTTACAAAATAAATATAATAGGTTATTTCTTAATCAAATTTGCTAATTAGTAAAACCCTAGTGAAAGGTTATGCAAATGGTAAAATTGAAGACATGGACAAATAAAAAAATATTATATCTTAGAAATAAAAGGATATTCAAAATGTACGAGGATTGATTATTAAGCATCTTTTCTAGCAAGTTAGAAAAAGAGATTATAATGGATTGCAAAACTAGTTTTAGTGGCCTATTGTAGGCTACTTAGTCAAAACATAACTTATGTGATAGATCTTAAAACTCATCATTTAGGTTTTTAGGATAAAGAGAAAATTCAAGCCAATTTTAACTATACTTACTATGAGAAAATCATGAATACAGCTTTGGTTCACTTAAAAATGGAATATTGGCAGGCTTGGAGCAAGGATAGTTTTGGTATTTATACAATTAAAAAAGGTTATAAAGTTTTATATTACATGCAAGTGAAGCCTATTCAAAACTATAAGTTCTAGAAACCTATTTGGAAGTTGTCATTATTAGGCAGAGTTGCAATATTTTTATAGAAATTATGTATAGGCATATTAACAACTAAGTAGTTACTAGTTCATAGACACATTAACAAGAATCCAATTGTGTACTTTGTCATGCTAAAGAAGAAATGGTGAATCATTTATTTTTTTAAATATATTTTTTCAAGAGCCATTTAGTTTGGATTAGGGCTAAGTTTGAGAATAGATACAATTTATCAATAATAATTTTAGACATGGTTATCAAGTTTAAGTCAAGATCAATATTAGGATAAAGATCAAATGACTTATCTTTTACGTGAAACTACTTTTATCATATATAGGATCTGGTTCATCAGAAATGAGGTAGTATTCAATCATGCAAATCCTAAAATTAATATCATTCTTCATCTTATATGAAAATGGTTAGTTGAATACAATTTGACAAAATCACCAAAAACTTTATTACTAAGAGATAAATCAACCGAAACTCTAAGTGCATGTAGAATGGCTTTGATGGAGTTCTATGATTTTAGACCTAGGAATAAGAGTATTTTTACAAACTAAGAGAAGAAAGATCATATTAGAATATAGGTTTTTCTTTGATTATGTTTTGATTTTTGACAACCAAGTAAAATTTGCAGGAACTTACTAATATAAATGGCTTTAGAAGTATCACTAATTGCACTATTTTGGCTTTTAGAGACCTGATGCAAATCTCCTAAGTTTAAAAGCATGGACATTTATGTGTTTTCATGAGTAATCATATCTTAAAGCATATTTTGAATAGAAAGGCAGTAAAATTTCAAATGCAATGGGGGGAAACATTGCTATAGAAGTTCAAGAATTATTTTTGGGTTTTGAATTAATTGTAGCATTCCACATGAAGCAATTAGAATGTCAATGATTCAACATAATCTTTTTATGACTAATGTTCCATGTAGTTTAGTCCTTTTTTGTCTTGGATATCCAAATTGAACTTGAGGCATAGAATGTATCACTCTCTTCGTAATTTAATCTATGTGCTTCTTAATTTATGAGTAAACTAACTAAAACAAATGAATCAATATCACATATCAATCCATTTTAAGCATAGCCATATATTTGATAGTTTTACTCAATTAAAAGGCTAATAGATAACACTCCTCCTACATAGGAAATACAAATTCCCATTTAGATCACTTATAGATCACTCACATCCCTTCGTATGATTCATGATATAACTAATCATCGTTTCTTTGGCTAACCTTATTATAGGTGACATTTAATAGTATCAAAGTACACGAATCCTCATGTAAGGAACCGTAGTGACTTTAAGTTAAAGGACCACATACATTATTATCAATATAAGAACTATTTATGACATTAGTGATCCATATAACATTCTTATGATGGGTCAGTCTAATACATTTGTTCTTTAACATATACCTATGAGTTAACTTAATATCTCATATCCATGATTGTAGTCATCAGTCAACATACATACTAATCTCAATGCATTATTGTTATCTCAATTTTAATAATACTTGATTAGGCATATTTTAGGAATAATATATATTATTCTAGGGATAATTATTATATTTACTTATTTTACATAGAGATAATATTAAACACAATAATTGGAATACCTTTACAAAAAATTTAATATAGTGTATACAAATATAATCATCCTATGATTAGTTACTAGAGTATATACCAACACTAACACTTTCTTACCTTCACTAAGGAAGAAAGAAGAACTTTAAATGACTAACTTACTTATCAAAGTCAACTATGATATATGTTATAATAAATTTTAAGTAAGGTCATACTACATATTACACATCATCATAATCGTAAAAGGAATTTAATTCCTTGCATTAAAACATTATTTTCCAAGAGTACATAATTCATTTATAATGATGTATTGATTTTCAATAAAAAGCATAACTTAAAATAAACTAAAAGGAAGTATGTAAATCCCCTTATGACTCCTAATAATGCTTATTACTTTACAAACCTAACTTTATCCCTCCAAGGTTAACCTTATCCTTTCATAAACCTCTATTAGATTTGATTTGATTTGATTCATAATTTTTTTCAATATGCCCTCACATCAGTTTCCTTAATCATTAGTTACTATGAAATGCAATCATCATAATTTAATCCAAGTTATCTTGCATTTTATAAGCTAACACTCCTATGCCTTCTTGCATGGTAATATACTAATCAATCATAATCAAATTTATTGCATAACACTTGTAATTTAATTATAAGAACTCATTTCATTCCTTAACAATTGAAAAAGAATCAATTATTAAAAATACAAGGTGATAGTTAATTATTCACTACTTGGGAACAAATTCTCAAAGTTTAGTTAACTATTAGTCAACTATAACCCTCTAGCGAGCACTAAAATATTTTTGCAATTGATTATGATCTCCTAAAAATAGGTTATAGTTAACTACTGAAAGGCCAAAAGCAATCCTGGTGGTTTGGATTTAACTATGTTGTCTAAGAGAATAACTTTTTAAGGGCATAATTAATCATGTAGTTACCTACAAGAGACTTGAGAATAACCTTTCAACATAATAGTTAGCTACAAGAGGCCTAAGAGCAACGTTTCAACATAATAGTTGACTATGACTACCTAGGAGCTGATCTATGGCTTATAATCAACTATATAATTAACTTTTACTAGGGTTTTTGTAAAATCATTGGAAAATTTATTTTTCATATGGTAAAATCTCTAACAAACTCATTTAATACTTAATCAATTTTTACTAAATCATTAATATACTTTTATAACATGTTATCTATACCTATTTTAACATTTAAATCAAACTAAACATCATACATCAACACATTTCATTTAAAATCATAAAAAACTTAAAGCTTTTAACTCAATGCAAAATATTTCAATTAAATATCTAAAGTTAGGGATAGGATATTTACTCATTTAGTATGTAGGAGATACTTAAGGCTGAGATTGAAAGTAAGGGTTTGTGTGCCCCTTTTAAATTTAATGCCTAAGTTCCACTTATTCCAAAAGTAAAATTAAAGAAAAGCCTATCATTAATGAGAATCTAGATAACCTTACCTTGATTGTATGTTGGATTTGATATGATTTAGGTCTTTTCAAATTTGATTAAAAGAAGAAGAGAATGAAATAAGAGTGAAGTTAAGGATTTTTAGGGAAAAATGGAGAGTGAGGGAAAAAAGGCTAATGTTTTAAGGGAAATAGGGGTAAGGCTATTTTTGAAAATGTGTTATAAATTCATTCCATACTCATATACTCACTTTTAAACACTTATAACTTTTAAACATTTTATTTTATTAATCTTTTCTCAATATAGTCATATGAATTCCTTATTCCAAATCCATATACATGATTAATTATTATCTACAAAAAATTTTATTCCATATCTCCTTATGTAAATGTAATATTTTCCTTTAAAAATAATTTAGAAAATATTGTAAATTTTGAATGGTTATAACAAAAGCTAAGGCTTGATAATAGTTTCAACACAATAGCTAGCACTTTTTTGATTGCCGAATTGATGTGCAAGATATTGTCTATATTATTTCATCCTATTTTATTTCTTTTAGTATGTTATATATACTTAATTTTATAGAATTAGTCTTATTATATGATTGGATGATGATTTTTCAATATTTTTAAACTATTCGACTAATGTTAAATTTTTTTATTATTTCAAAATTTTAGCCATAAATTGAGTTCTAGATCTTCAATTTAGGTGATCTTTACCTTGTTGGAAGGCCAAGAAGAAGCTCTAGAATTTTTATATTTTGGTTGAAACCTAATTTAGACATTTGAAGAGTAAAATATAGTCATGTAGATGAAAAAGTGATGTTATATAGTATGACTTGTCCATTACCTAAAGTTGCCTAAGATCCTGTCTAACATGATTGAAGTCATATTTTGATGAAATAACATAGTTTTTAAGGTTTTACAATAGCTAGAATGCAAATTAGTAAAAAATTAGTACAATAAACACTATTTGGCAACTTAACTTATAAATTAGGAAAGGTCCTATTTATTGTAAGTGTAGGAGAAATATTTACTTGTCCCATTAGATTTTATGGCTTAGAAAATCATATTTAAAAGAGGTTCTATGTCTCTAAGGGCATATAGATTTTTAAATAGCAAACACTTTTTTCCTTACTTTCTCCTACATCTTCTACATCAATTTAAGAGTTTAAGCACTCCAATCTTAGTTTGAATTTTAAGAATTTAATTTAATTTAATTTACTTTTGATTCATCCATCTCTTACATTTCTATTTTACTTTTGTCTTATGATTATTTTAGGTGATTAGCTAATTAGGCCTGTTTGTCAATTGCTCTTGATAATCTATAACTATATAATTGATTGTAATTAATTCTTACATGTAAGTTAGTTATTCTTAGTCATAATCAGTAGCAATTAGATGTTTAATTTTTGTGTTTAAAATTATAATCACCTAGGAATATTTGAAGATAAATTGATAATTTCTCATATGTAGGATTATTGATTTAGTCTTGGCTATAAGTGAATTGATCACTTTTGCTAGTTGATTATGGATTAGCATCAATAATAAGTTAATTAGTATTAGGTGATTAATTTACAATATTAATTAGAGTTACTACAGGACATCCATGTAAATCTATAGTTAAGAAATTGAATTAGGAGTAATTTTGTTGATGCCAATGATAAATCTATATTTAAAGTGTGAAATCTCTTGAACAAAGTTTTTCTGTCATGCTTCATTCTATTTTAATCTTTTTTTCACTGTGAGCTTCAATTTATTTTTAAAATATCCCCATTTACTCTTTATTTTTAATTGTTGGCATTTATTCCTTTAGGGATAACTCGGACTTATCCTTGCTATGGTTTTAAGCAAGTTCAGTTATTAATTTTGGTGTAAAACAACATGCATCGCTTGTGCTTTTTATATTCTTAGCATCATTTGATGTCATTCATGCTTTGAAAAGTTATCAGTTTTCAAATTTTAAATATTCTTTAATTGGATACTTCCTATTTAAAAATATGTCTCCAATTAATATTTGAAAATTTTGATTTATTTAAATTTCAATTATTGGTATTCTATATTTGAAATATATCTTTAATAAATATATAAAATCAAACATTATCTCCATCAAATTTTTTATATAATTTTATTTTACTGATTTAATAATCTAAATCATATATGAAATGATTTTATTTAGTAAATTAAATAATTCAAATCATATGTGATATGATTTTATTTAATAATCCATATCATATCTTTAACTTTAGATAACTGCTTAAGAGAATATTCTAGAAATTACAATTTTTGAAAATTAATTCCCACTAACTAATTAATGAGGATAGATGCATAAGCCTAATTACTAAGCTTTTTGTGTGATTCAAATTATAGTCCAATAATTTTCTGATTTATGATTGATCTAGTAGTTGTATGATTAAGGCGTTAAGTTAGTTTGGGGATCTTATAGGTGCGTATACAATTGGCTTCTAAATAGTTAAATAGACTTTAAATTATTTAATTTCAATATCCATTCCACTGTAGTAATCAAATTGCACTCCAATTATGTATTTATATGTACTTGATAAATATTTCAAGTATCTTAACAGTACAATACAATTAAGTCCCTATACCATGTTAATTCTTAATTTAACACCCTTTTGTATAATAATAATTAAATTGATAAAATTAATTTAATTAGCCTTAATAATTACTAATTTTTTTAATGATCATCAGTTAACAATGTTTCCAATAAAGTTGACATAGTTAAGCTTGAGACTTATGATCAAGTACTAGAATTAACTAAGAGATGTTATCTTTCTAAATTCCATATTATTGAATGATATTATGTATTTAGTAAATATTCCTACCAAAATGCATAGCACATTGATTCACATTTAGAAGCTTACTCATTTGCAAATTAAATAAGAATATATTTATAAAAACAAAATTGGAGTCAACTTATGATTACGAGTGAAATTAATTAGTGCCTATGAAATTCATTTCCTTTCATAGTTGTTAGTTGAATTTCATGTATATAATCCTATTCGATGTGTATCATATACAACAATGAAACTTATCATGACAAAGATAAGCCAATTAACTAAAGTTCACTACAGTATAAATAAAGTCCCCAACTCTACTTGTTCATTGCAAATGTTAATTTGTTAATTATAAATAACTTGTATCCATATTTTTTATGAATCCATATTATAATTATATGAATACATATTTTGTAATTAATTGGACCTCTACTCAATTTTTATGTAAGATAAGTATTTCAAATACTTATAATTTCTAATAAAATGAAATAATTCACAAAACTAATTATTTTTATGAGCTTATTCCTAACAATCTTCCACTAGTTCTAAAAGCAATAAGGGAATCTCCTCTATTTTAATAGATTCTAAGCAATGGTTAAAAGTTTGCTCATATCCAATATTAATTGAAGTATCAATTAATATTTTTAGTTGTATTTTTTAATTTTCCATGATGTAATATAACTTAAACAAGGCTTTTTACCTTTTTATACCTTGAGTATTTTAATTTCTTTAATTTAACTACTAACTTATTATCTAATTGTAATAATAGTTCAATAATAAGTGGTTTGTACCACTAAAGACTATCTCGAGCTCTGGTTAAGAATTTTTCTAGAGTCATACGACTAATATTTAGTATTTAGACAACTAAATATTTAATGTTTGTATAAAAGATCATAAAGCTTTGCTTTATTCTTCTCTAGACTCCCACTTCCTGATTTAACTTAGAATGTTGACTTTGTTGAATCTATATTTAATAGCAATAATATGGCTCTCATAAGTCAACCCCATTCCTATGCCTTTGGTTGATATCTATTGGCCATGCTTATTACATACAGATAAAAATACTGATATTTTATCTAGGCTTTCCATATAAGAACTACACAACGAAAGTTATATTTCTAAAAAAAAATTCTTCAAAAGTTGAAATTATGACTAAAAATTATATTTGAAAATATAAAATCCTTTATTAAGGTCTATCTTACTTGACATAACTTCAGTGGCTTCTCTATATTATTTAAGATACATCAAGTTTCTTATTTACTTGATCATGCAATAACTTGATCAATAAAAATTAATTTTACCTAAATCCTTTATATCAAATTGTATTAGAATCTATTTTCTTGAGTTTCAATATATTCTTACATCATTTTTGAAGAGTAAATATCATTTATATTCAAGATCTAGAAGGGACACTATTATCTTGTATCTCTTGATTTACACATAGATTATTAATATTTTGATCAGTATTATTAGTTTGATAAAGTCTTTATCTTATGATATTTATGCTTGCTTTAACTTATAGATTGATACTTGCAACTTGCATTTCAAATGCAGTCTAGCTTTTATATGGACCTTTTGAGTTATTGCACTTAAATATCTTTTTTCTAGGTATTCAATAAAATGTACAACCCTATCATTTGTTTTTTAGTTCTTATAGTTGAGATTGCATACAAATGAGCTTAGCACTTTGATAAATCTCAAACATTATAACTAACTAGATAATAAATATATGTAAGTCATAGATTTTATTCCTTATCTATCCTTTACTTACTTTCTAGTTCCTTATAAGTCTAGTCACTCCTTAAATATTTTACCTTTTTAGGTGTCATTATAGGAATTGAACAAAGTCAGAATTTTCATATTCCAATTTTTAGTTTATAGCTTTTTCAACATGTTTTAGAACTTTTCATAGTTGTTAGGTTTATGAATTATATTCTTATGAGACATAATATATTCTAAACACATGATTTATGTAAAATTAATTACCCTATCACTGTGATAAGGCTCTTCATGTTATCTTTACACAAGTTAACATCCTTTATTACTATTCATTTTAATTTCTACATTTTCAAGAATAAGTAAGGAAATTCCTAAATTTATAGTATGATCAGAGAGTCTCATAAGCATTATTATGTTTTTTGGTTTATTCTTTTTTATTAAATTTTCTTCTAAGAAAATATATAACCTTTATGATTAAACTTAAATTTATGATTAAACTTCATTATTATGTTTTTTGAGCTTTTCTCTTCTCTATCTAGATGATTTTAGCAAATACATAACCTTTATGATTAAACTTTAGTTTATGATATTGATGACCAAATTAATAAATAGAACTCAAACAAATTTTGTATTTTATTTATAATTCTATCAACATCTTTCATAATTTATTGAAGTTTATTTCATTTAGAAAATTTAATGCTTTGTTTAAATCATTTCTTTAGAAAAGAAATATACAATATCAAATCATTTATTATTATTCTTACCAGATTTAAGATTTTTTTTATTACACCTATTGATTGGCCTTACCTTGGTGTAAATATAAGAGATTAAATCTTATTGTTCCTTAAATTCTTCTTATAGAAGTAATTTGATTTTAAATGAATTAAAGATTCTCGTTAGGATAGATCTAATTAATTTATTATCTCAATATTAAATCCTTTGAATTTGTTAAAATTCAAATTTGAGACTAATTAGATAATTGTACCTATTTTAAGAGTACATTGCTTATGAGCCTTATACAAGTGTATAGCTCATTTAGACTTGTATACTTAACAATTTCCATTCTTAATAGGATATCCATAAAGTGATAATCAATATCTAATAGGCTCGAAGATCCATTTTTTATCTTACTTTATATCATAGTTTGGTTATTTTAATCATGCCTCATAAGCATTAAACTTGAAATAACTATTCTTTGATGCAGTGTAAATAAAAAAAATTAAAAAAAATAGCAATCTATAAATTTTTAAATTGTTAGCAAACTAGAACAAATGCTAATTTTATTTCATAAACAAAGCTAATTTGGAAAAACAACTTTGTTTAATATAACTAAAATAAAAACTAAACATATTAATAATTTTAAAACTTGAAAAATAAAATCCTAATTTTGTTGTTTTATTATCATTGTAGGAAAAAGATCCTAAAGTAAAGACATTTTGTCATCATTATAGACAAGGATGTTGTTACTTTAGGTCTATAGCGACAAAACTGTAGTTACTTTAAGGTTGGGTTTAATCTTCACGGAATTTAACAACTAAAGTGACAATATGTTATGTTAACACTTTGAGTTGGTCTATAGCAATAACATATGTCATCACAATAAATGTCATGGATTGCAACTTGATAATATGGTGTTTAGCGTATAGTAATGACAAAGTCATTAATTTATAAAGTTATTTGTACTGATGACAACTGTCATCACTTTATAATCATTTAAATTATTATTAAAATTATTAATTTTGACTTAAAACAAAAATTTACTTTAGTTTTTTTATGCATAAATAAATATATAATAATTAAAATTAATATCAAAATTATTAAAATCTAAAATTTATAATAATTAAAATTATAATATTATAATTATTAAATAGGATTAATAAAATTATAATACCAATTATAAAACTCT
The DNA here is from genome assembly GCA_020226215.1 of Sindora glabra. Lineage (NCBI taxonomy): Eukaryota > Viridiplantae > Streptophyta > Magnoliopsida > Fabales > Fabaceae > Sindora > Sindora glabra. Next base: position 97,734,637 of record CM035226.1, read on the forward strand.
ATTAAATAAAAAATGAAATATATATATATAGCATAAAAATAAATGATATACAATAATGTATAAGTTATGCAAAGGAAAGTTATAAATAGATAGAGCCCATATAATAAACTATAGTGTTGATAGGCCATCAAAATCATCCTAAAGTTGGGGAGGTGGTGGTGCTAGTAGCCATTGAGCAAATATGGTAGGTGGTGTTAGGGGACATATAAGCGACAAGTCATTATCAACATAAGGAATTTCATAGCAAGAACTGTAGGCATAAATTTAGACATAAGCCTCTAAAGTTGTCATAGCATATAATCTAACATAGAATTATTTTAGGCAATTTGTTATCAGGCTACCTTATATGCTTGTTAGCTCTCACTATAGAAGCACTACAAAATGTCATCTAATGGTATTGGCTAGTGCTGACTTTGCGGATAAGTTGTAATTAATGAATTGCTATAGCGATAGCACAATAAGTACTTTTATGGAGACAACCAATCCTTTTCTTTTTCTTTTGATGTAACACTTGGTGAGCAATAGCAAGCTTATTAGTAACAATCGATTGCATGATGAAGATCAAAATGCTAAGGTAGATTGCAACTATAGTTGAGTGACCCAAATGTCCAACATCTTATTCTTACGCTTAAAAAATGAAATTATCAATATAAATGATAAAAATTAATTAATTAAAATGAAAATTGGAAAGTTACTTAAATAATTAGCTTTAGGATCCAAATGCACTTATTGTTTAAATGGTTTGCAATGCTAATCATGAAAATTTTCAATCAAAGGTTACAATGCATCGGTTTCCTTATTTCTTTGAAGTAATTTTAAAATACAAAATACAATATTGTTAAAGTTTATAATAATTTCAATTGTAAGAATATATAAGTTAAAATATCTTCTTGGGATGATACTTGTTATGCTCTTTGCTCCATACCAATCATTGTACTTCTATTAGGCTTTATTTGCTATATTTGTTTTCAACCTATGTTGCAAATTCAAGGTGAAACATATACAAATGTAAGACTTACATTAACATATACAAATGTAAGACTTACATTAACATATACAAATGTACTTCTATTAGGCTTTATTACCATATGTTAGCCTTGGTAACCCACACCTAAGAGAGGGTGAATTGGGTATTTTTAAAATTTTTCTTATTTTTGAAAGCCCTTTAATTTTGAGAAGGCATGGGAATAATTTTAATTCAATTAATTCCAAAAAAGTTCTATGAAGATGTTTATTGCACTTAAGATATGATAATTTTAAGAATTAGTACAAACCAACTTATTTCACTATACATAAATAAATCATCAAGAAATCAATCCAAGATAATTTAACAAAGAAGTCTGCACATAATATATAACAATTCAATTCACTTGTGCAAAGTAACTTATTTAATTATACATAAATAAGAATCAAGAAGCCAATGCATAAATTGATTTCTTTTTCAACTATTGAACCAACAAGATCAATATTGAAGCATAATTCATTTAATAAGTTCATCAACTATGCATAAACAAAATAATCAAGAAGCATGTGCATGGATATACACTCTTTTCAAGCATTCAATCAACCAAGTATCAACATAAGCATTCAAACATAATATATTCAACAAATAGCAACAACAAACTAAAATATTTAACAAGAAATAGCAATAGCAACAAAATAGAGTATATAGCACAATATAATAACAAATAATAGTAGCAAAATAGAGCAAGTGATTAAGAGAAACAAAGTAAGTGAAAAAGGATAAAGAGATAAGGTAAAGAGATCAAATACAAGAATTTATAGTAGTTTCTCCCTTGGATATCCTTTTCAAGATATACATCCACTCTCCAAGTGTGTGTATCAATCTACTATCCCTTCAAGTTTTAATTGGTACTTGGAGAAGCCTTCCACTTCCTTGCTCTTTCTTGAGCAAATTTACTCTTTACAAGGAATTTCTTACCTTTTTAATAATTCTCTAAGGGATATATCACCCTTTATAATTCTAAAGTGATACAAGATGGATATCAACTCAAGTAAACTTTCTTAAAGAGTGAATAAAACAAATGAAACACTTAGAATAGAAAATTTTCATAAATTATAGCTTAATTCATGATTTGATGAAAGGAGTAGAGTGATGTTAAAAGATATAGTTCAAGCTCTCTTTAAATTGTATTTGATATTTTTTAGCTTATATAGGAAGTCCATAGAGTATTATAGCTGTTTGAGGTTGTCAAAAATGAAAATTAGCTGTTACTAGCCATTATTCGCGTACTAGGATAGTTAAAATTGATTCATGAATCGATTTAGGATGTCCAAGGTATGCCCAGAATCAATTAGTGAATCGATTCACCTAGATAGAAATGTAGACTCAACTTTAAAAAGTCATAACTTCTTCATTTTAAGTCTATTTTAAGCAAATAACCTATCTTTGAAAAGTTATTTGAGTCTACTTTCAAATTTCAAGCTCATATCTAATGTAATTTTTGAGATATGTTTAAAACAATGAGAAAAGTTTAAAACAATGAGAAAAGTTTAGAAACAATAAATCTATAAAAATTTAATTTTGAGACTCAAATTGTATAATTTATAGCTCTTTAATATCTTAGTCATTTTAAGCAAATGACCTATACATAGAAAGCTCTTTGAGTCTATTTTCTCATAAAAATATTTTCATGCTCATACCATTTGTATTTTTCAAGATATGATCAAATAAATAAGCACATGTTAGAAAAGGCTAGAATGCAGAAAACTAATTTCTAAACTCAACTTGAAAAGATCATAACTCTTTCATATATTGATCATTTTAAGCAAATGATATGTCCATGGAAAGATCATTGAGTATATTTTCATATGGAAAATATTTGACATTTAAATCACAAGTATTTTATGAGATAAGATTAAAATAGTGACTAAAGGTGAAAATTAAAAATATCAAAAACTCATATCTTATTTGTTTTTGATATATCCCCATAAGCTATCTTATGAAAACATAATTATGTGCTATCTTTTAAAATATTTTGATCAAGTTAAGATTATAAAAATATATTTGAACTCTATATTATAAAATACTCTACTTTACAAGAAAGTCTAAGCTTTAAAATGAAAAACTATACCAATCAAGTCTTTGGGCTTTTCTTGATACTTCCAAGCTTTGAAACATTTTAATCTTCTCATCTATCAATGCTTGGATCATATATTTTTTCTTGTCTTCTTTTTTCTTGAATTAAGCATAACATGATCTTCTATTCCTTTACTTCAATGCTCACTTTTTTTCCTTTTGAACTTTCCTATATAATAACTATAAACTTTGCAAACTATATAGTTAGTCCAATATAATATGTCAAGATATTGATATGTAAGATTCATATATATATATTAGTACAAAAACATGTATAATCATCATATTATATATCTTGACCAATCTTATGCTTAATGATACTTGTATAAAATATGACCTTTTTAGCACAACATCAAGCATTGCTATTTCAACCATAGTATAGCATGTGTATTGAAAACTTTATAATTAGTTTGATATAAAAACATGCAATTTTATTCATTTGTCATTATGCATATACAAAAATAAGCATAATCATCATATTATATTTATGCATCAACCATAGCATAATATGTCTATTAAAACTTATATAATATTTATCATTTTAGCACAAGATATACAATGCTATTGTAGCACCTATTTATCATCATTAAAACTCATCATATCTAACCTTGGGGTTAACACCTTATAGTTGTCATTATTGAATAGCCTACAACATTTGTCCTAGTGTTCCTGGAGTATTATCATTGACTTAGCTTGCTAGGCCTTTTTGATATCTTGAGCACACTCATGTTAGCTTGCTAGGCCCTCTTGATGTCTTAAGCACACTTATGTACCCTATTAACATAAAAATGTTTATGCAAGTCATTCTTCCAATCTTCGTATTGATTCATAATTGTTACTGATCGATACCTTAACAAACAAAGGGTAACTTTGCCTTATCCATATCAATATGTTGAAAATATTGTTGTAACAAAAAACATATGATAAGTTGAAAGTATTAAAAAGAAGAAGAATATTAATTGAATAATATTAAAAATTAGTTGATACTTACATAAACTCTAGCAGCAATTTGTGCTCTTTAAGCCTTAAGTACTCTCATCTAGCTCCTATAAAAGGGATTTGTATGTTATCAAATAAGTATCCTTACCCATCAAGAGAAGCACTTTTAATTTTCCTTAATTAGGTTCTAAGTTCTACTTACCATGTAAAATTTTATCACTAATGTTTAACTTTTATTTTTTTTTTAAATGAGCTATTAGAAGTTTAACGACCTGGATTATTTATGCCTTACTTAAGTAATAGCAATTGCGAAAAATAATCACAACATTAGTAATATATATGTATATGTCTCTATTTCCAAGTCTCATAATCAACTTTCCTTCATTTAGCTTCCTTAGATTTGTCAGTACTTGAAAATATTAGTCACTAAATAGTCACGCTTGTAACACCCTCACTTATTAACTCCTTATTCCTCATTTAATAGATAATTATACGTACTCATTCGCCATATACCTCAAGCTAATATGGAATATCTCAAAATTTCTGTACTTTATACATAAGTTCAACTTTACAAATATACATCCCATCATATACAATATCACTAACTATATCATTATTTACAGCTTCAAATATCATTGCCCTTTATCATGAGAGCCTTTAGAAGCATCACCTGGAATAGTTAATCACAATACAGAAAAGAACATAAGAAACAAAGTTTCCCAGTAGCTAGCTATTACCATAAAAACATATCAAGCCATTCCAAATCCTTAAGCAAATAAAACATACATTTCGAAATCAGTCAATCATATGTCACATCATTCATTACCATTGTAAGAAATGTGCATCACACATAGCAATCCACAACAATGTGCATCACACATAGCAATCCATAACAATCATCAAGCCCATTCAAGGACTTATCACAATATCTAGATGGCCATCTCAAACAATCGTACCTAGGCCTCACACAGCATCACGCTGTCTTCCCGGGGTCCCGAGCCACAAAGGCCTAACACAGTATCACACTGTCTTCCCGAGGTCCCTGGCCATAGATACCACACACAACAAATGCACTATTATCCCCGAGGATCCCGAGCCTTAGGCCAAACACAGTATTCTACTGTCTGCCTGGGTTGTGCCACAACAATTGCATTAACATTCCGAGGACCCAAGCCATAGGCCAAACACACACAGTATCACACTGTCTTCCCGGAATGCGCACACAGCAATTTCATACTCATTTCATAACAATCTCATACACATTCCATACAATGGCATAAAACACACTCATTTCATAACAATCTCATACACATTCCATAACAATCTCATACACATTCCATACAATGGCATAAAACACAGAAAATCATGTAATAGAAAACAGCTTAAATATAAAGCTAGCTACCTTTACAAGCTTCCAATGTGATGTTCCCTTTGCTCTCACCAAAAACTCCTTTACACTTCCTCTTGCCTTTGCAAGTTGTCACTCTTTAGTCTATACAAATACACATCATAATTTCTTATTAGAACATCATCACTTTCTCTAAACCTCATGTATTCTTTATTTTCTCCACTTAATTAAATGCATACTTAGATGGTCTACACTTTGCTTTCAAGCCTTAAAATGACATATATGAACATTAGAAAAGGATCCAAAGGTAAAGCCATGCAAATCCTAAAGAATTAAAGCCAAAATGTTAACTCAGCAAAGAACACGGGGGTGAACATGGGCCGTGTTCTACCCCGTGTTCAGAACATGGGGTAGAACATGGGCCGTGTTCTACCCCGTGTACATTACTGATCTTCCAAAAACACAATTTTACATGGCTAAACCTCCTTCTCCCCTTGGCTTCTCAAAAGGGAAGTTCCATACACACTTTCATAACTCAAAATTCATCTTCCATAGGCTTCATAACTTATAAGAATCATCCTAATTTTATCATTTTAACCAAATTCCAAACAAATCATGCCAATACTACACATGCACCATTATGCCTCTAAAACCCAAGTGTGTACATCATGGTTTCTTGCTATTTTTACACCAAACCAAAGCCATAAATCATCACAACAACATCTAAAACACCATTAGACATGTTCAAATCATCCTAAACTCCATGATCAACTACCTTTGACCACTCCAACATCAAAATCTCAAGAAACTAAGAAGAGCACAATAAAGAGCTTTTAGAGGAGAACAACTTTACCTCTTGCTACAACTTGAAAATCCTTACTTGGAACTCCCCAAACTTAATCAAACTTGAGCTTTTCTTCACTCTAGGCACATCAATGGATAGAGCTTGATGAGAGGAGCAACTTTCCCTTCTACCACTAAGCTTAAAACTCACTATTTTTAGGTGAAAAACTCAAAAGAAACTTTCTCTCTCTCTTCTGCACGTTTTGGAGCTTCTTTCATGGAGTTGCTGCAGCTTTTTGGAGAAATGGAGAAGAAAGAAGACTTTTCAAGAAGCTTCTAAGGGCAATTTGGTCATTTTTGAGATTTCCAAGGGTATTTTAGTCCTTTTTCACCAAAAGTAAGGCTATTCTTGCTATTATTTTTCTAACAATGACACTTGTCATAAATCTATTGGTCACACTAATAAAAATCACATATTGCACCCCAAAATCTTAGTTATTCACATTAAGTCCCAAATCCTTAATTATTTATACTTTAACCACACCCGATTCTGCACTCTTACAATTTAGTCCATAGGGTTTCTGTCTGTTTCAAATTCCTTACATTGTCAGACTTAGACCACTTCCCCTTTTTGGGTTTTCTAACCTCCTCTGATCATTTATACTGCTTAGGAAAATAAATTCTTTTCCCTACTCCCCTTTTTCCTTCAGAATTTCGATTACCTTTACACTTAATTCCTTTCAACTTAAGATTCACCCACTAAGCTAATTCAAACGTGCTCTTTGTTTCTACAGCCTCAGAAATTAAAGATTCAACTAATAGAATTGAAAATTTGGGATATTACAACGCTAATATCAACCATTAAGAGTTTGATGGCACATCAACAATGTCCAACTCAAAATAGACTAGAGTTAGATAGGTACCTTTCTTTTTCTTCTCAATTCATTTCTTATATTTAAAATAATCCATTTTCTGATGCTTCTACTTCTAGCTGAACTTGTAGTTACTCTTGAATTAGGCCTTGTTAGGTTTATGATATTGTCGTCTACTAGATTCACCTTTTTTTACCCTTCTTCCTTCCATGTTTATAGTGATTTGTGTTATCTTTTTTATTAGATCTTCCACCATGATATGAATTTATTTATGAGAGGTATAATTAAGTACTTGAGCATTACCTTTTTTCGTGTTTTCTTCAACTTGTGTAATGATTAAAATGAGCTCATTGATGGTCCATTTTGATTTTTGAGTATTGTAAGACATTTTTAAAATGTCAAATTAAGACGAAAAAGGCTCTAGTATGAACCAAGTTAAATAACTTTCTCCTAAATTAACTTGCATAGTTTTTAGCTTATTGTAATAGTTAACCTATCTCAAAATATGCTCTTTTACCCCACTGATATCATTGCACACTGATTCCTCAAGTAATGAAAGATATTATCCCTTCTTAATCTTATCAATTTTCTTATACTTTTTAACTACAAAATCTAGGAACTTTTTTGCATTTGTCATTTCAAGAATGCTTTTTCTTATTGTCTTATCCATTGTGTATTTCATTATCATCAAACACACTTTGTTAAAGTGAGTTTACTTTTCATGATGATTTTTCTTATCTATTATAGACTCAGCATTGATCTAAGGTTCTATTTCCCTAATCACCAAATCAAGTTAAAGATTGTGAGATATAGCTTTAGTGACTCAATTCAGTCTTTATGATTTATCCCATTAAGTATCTTAATTGCATTTAATTGGACAGATAAAGGAGTGGAAGAAACAAAATTTAAAACATTAATGCATGTTTAACCTTAATTATACTAGAAATTTACCTCAATAAATTATGTAGTTGAATTTAGTATTACATTATAAATCTCAATATTGATGGAGCATTAAAAGCCCTACAATATAATATAAGAACCAAATATCATATTCCTAAAATTTTAGCATCGATAGGGTAATGAAAATTTTAGAAACATAATATTTGTTCCTACATTTATGTTATCACTAATAAATCATATTAATAATATTATACCAATAGGGAGTTAAAATATTAATATGATACTCTCCTTAATCTAACTACCATTTTATTAAAATAATCAAAATTTTATATAATTGGACCCATAATAGATGAGTTTATAATTACACAAAATTCCATGGTAGCCTAAATAATTTCCTAAAATTATTTCTCAAAACATACATGCACATAGAAAAATAATTAATAGACTAAACAATATTAAAAAATTTCACAAAAAAATTTATGGAAGCCCAAAACATAGGAATATTGTAGTAAAAATTTTAACCTAAAATAGTATTAATTGGTTATTCAAATTAAATAAGAAAAAAATAATTAAAATATCTTTAATTCCATAAAAATATGAAAAAATACCCAAAAAATCCAACTTGGAGAATAGAGTGTAGAGCAACTCTCACCATTGCCAGATGATGTTAACATAGCAACACATGGCGTATACGCACTAGCATTATGCAGAGGTGTTGCCTAGTGGGCACTAATCATCATCTTCCTAGGCCAATTGAGTTTGAAATTAGGTTAGGCAATCTAGTTATAGACCCCATGACCTAAGACCATAAAATGCCCATTTCACATGTTTTTCAACGTATTATTTCACACATTATGCCATTTTAATGCATTCAATGCAAAATTTTTTTAGAAAAGCTTAAGTTTAATTCTAATTTAATTGAGTGTAAATTTTTCAAAAAATTATTATGGCTTTTCTTAGCATTCAATGTAAAAAAAAAGTTGCACTTCTAATGCTTTTAAATGCTAAAAATACATTTTCCTCAATAATGTAAATGATTAAAACAAAATTACACTTAGAAGGAATGATTGGAAAAATTAAACTTCTAATTTTGAAATTACTATAAATTTCCCAAAATAACGACATATTGGACAAAATTATATTCATATATTTTTGCATCATAATTTGTACATATATACTGTTATTTATTAGACAAAAATATATAGATGCATACATGTTTTTTGAATGCATTAAAAAACTAGGCAAAATTTCTAGAAAATTAGTACTAGCTGTGTTTATGTATTTTTTTTTAATAATGAAACATGAACCAAAAACAAGGAACTAATGCATTTGTAATTTTTTTCCAGATAAAAAATTTAGCTGGACATATACATATATAATTACATTATGATTTGCAAATGGAACACATATTTTAGTATAAATTGCAATATTCCACAGATAAAAAATTTAACTGAAAAATGCATATGCATATATAATTGCATTATAATTTGCAAATGGAACACATATTTGAGTATAAATTACAATATTTCACACCCAAACAGATATATCCTAAAACATATATAGTAGCCAAACATGGATGAATCATATATATAATTTTTTTTCTTCATATACAATGTGTATAACATTTATAAGCAGCAAAAATAATACATATATAGGTATAAAATAAACAATATGAGCACTATGAAATAGTTTTGAAATTCATAGCAATTTTCATTTAGGATAATTCATTACAAAATATAATATTATTCAAAAAAGAAAATTTGATTCCTAAATTCATGTAATAATATACATAATCCATATGATTTATTAGCTTTGATACCAATTGCTAAAATTAAAATTTTATAATAATAATAATTATAAATAAATTATATGAAAAAATAATATTATATGTTGATAAAATAAATAGTAATTACCTGATGAATCCATTTTACGCTAAATTTGTTGTAGGTTATAAGCTACTCATGATTAATTTTGATTATGGACTCTAATAAGGATTTGCTACTCATATCAACTTTAGATGAGTATTTGATTGGGGAGACTCTTTGACATCAATGAGGAGTATTTAGAGTCAATCTTAGGATTTAAGAGTAGTGACCCTTATTTATATTATACCATAAGTAGTTGACCCATCATTGAAAACTACCTATTATTACGCTATTGAATTAGATTATCATTGGGTTCAAATTATGTAATTACTTTAATTTTGCGTCAAATCATTACATCTTATTTTATTATTAAATTAATAGATCAAAAATAGAAAATCTAACATATTATTATTGGTAGTGGAATATATGGCAAACTAATACTCAAATTCTCTCTTGGATTTGTACACCTTAAAAAAGTACATGCGTGTGGAAGTCCAACCTTATAAAAATTAAAGGTATATCTTTAATTTTTACTTCCTCATCGCTAATGTGCCAAAAAAATATTAGCAACTTTGCTAGGATTCAAGTTGTTTCTTCCTCTGCACATTATCCAAAGATACAACAATCACAATCATATATTATTTAATCTCACAATTCTTGTTCATCATTGAAGACAAAGTTTCACACTCCATAGATTTTTATCTCTACCAATCATATATGTAGTATTTATATTTGTCTGTCTTGTATTTAGTCATTAATTTCTCTTTATCTTGTATACAACAAAGGCCAAATGCACATTGAGAAACAGAACTTCATCATTGCATGCATATGCACCATATTTTATTTTGGATACACATAAATTAAAATTTGGTCATTACTCACTTAGTTGTTGTAAGCATGATAAAAAAATATTTAACATCATTTATTGACTTTAATACATTAAAATTTTTGACGTTTCAAGACATGGCCACAGTTTAATTTTGAAGTCATAAAGATAAAACACATTGGTTTTTGAAACCGTTACATAAGTGGACATTTATAGGTTAAAAGAAGGAAGCCTTGGCTTTCATATACAGATCATTTATTTAACTTAATATTCACATTCTAATTTTTAATTAACACAAAAATTATTGTACCTGAAACTATTTCATCCAATTTTAAGAGTTACTAGGCTATATAATTACAAAACATAACTGTTATAAGCATAAAGAAGGAAATTCTAAACATGAGTTATAAAAATTCATTTTGTCATTTAAAGCCAATTAAAATAACATTTTATTGTGACCATTCAGCTATATTATATTCATTTATTAAAAAATGATTGCTGAAACCAAAAGATCATTTTTTTAAAAAAATTCTTTAACAATTTCATTTTCTTATAATTTGTTGTTGCATGTAATGGTGAAAATAGGTCAAATCACCTATCAAAAACCTTCAACCTAGCCTACTTTTGGATTGATCTAGTTTATTTTCTTTATCTAAATAGGTCTAGCGAAAATTGATAAATAACTATATTTAGATAAATAGGCTAAATTCATTTTTTATAAGCTTGGTTTGAAAACCTATCATGTTGGTCTATTTAATAATTAATATATTCATATATAATATAATATAATATTACGGTATATAAAACATATACAATTATAATATATATAATATTAATATAATTTTAATATGCACAATTATAAATATAGACTTAATTAAATTATTTATTTATTTTTGGTCTTGAAGGTCTTTATTTTTAGCTTTTTTGAAGATTTAGTTATGTAATAAATTTTTAAATATGGTAGTAAACTAGACCAAACTTTTTAAATAGGTCAAATAAAATTTTAATTTTATATAGACTAATAAGTTGATTCAAAATAATAATTTCAAAATTAGAACTAACCTCTTTAAGGTAAAGTATAATATGATCTAATTTATTTCCATCTTTAGTTGTATGATATTTGACATGTGAGTATGGTACATAAAATTATTTTAATTGTATAATCCATTAATTATTTGATTTATTTAATTAATTAATGAAGATAAATTGGAAAATAATCCTGAATGGATTTATCATGATTATTAATTAATATTTGATTAAAATATTATATACAAATTGTTTATATAGATAATTATTCCTTAAAATATGAATTAATTGAGATGTGATCCTCCGAATATTCTAAGTACAGCAAAATATTAATAAAAATAAGAAAAAAATTATTCTCTCTAAAATAACCATGAAAGGTATCAATTTTCTCTCTTTTGTCCTTATCATTTGTCCTCAAAACCACCACCTAAAGCCTATAGTACTTCGAATGTACAAATTTTGCAGTAAAGGGCTCTATTATAGGCACTCTGAAACCACTATGCAAAGAGGTGTTGGTTTGTGATTACAAATCTAAGGTGCAACTGGAAATGAATGAAGGTGAGTTTTTATGTATAAAACTTCTGCCTTAGGAATCAATAGTCACAAAAATCCAAAATTTCTAAAAGTATACTTTTATGCCACCAATACCTTGTGATTATCCAAATAATGCAATCTGCCATGATTATGTGGAAATACAACATTTTAGTGGATGTTGTTTTTAGCCAGTCCCCATATATAAGAATGAGCAAACAAAATATTTTTATAATCTTATATTTTTAATTATAAACACAAACAAATGAAATTATTCTCCTATAGATGATGTTTTCTAACGGAGCAAATAGTGCCTTTATCTCAAATAAACTTTATGCAGGTATTGAAAACATATAAGATGGCATTATAAATAGTTAAAGTTAATCTATTTATTTTGTTAATAGCTTTGAGGAGAGCAATGAAATAATTGTTAAAGAAATGAAAATTGTAAAATTACACTAATATAGTAAAGTAATAGTAAATAGGAAACAGAATAGCTATTTGATTCCACCAATGTAAATAAAATCTTAAACTTTTATTGGAAGATTATTTCACCAGATATAGCCAAAGAATTTGAGCTACACTTATTTATTTGGTTTAACGACAAACTACATAACATTGGCAGAGGTGTTGATTTTTAGCATCTTGACAAGAGCATTTTTGAGGCATTGCAGATGCTCCGAGTTTGGATAGGAATTCCAGAAAGCATTGGTAGGCTCCTCCAGTACTAGCACAACTTCCTGGCAATGACATCTGTTTGGGACAAAACTTGACCTCACCTAAACGTATCAATATGAGAATGGTTAATCAATAATATAAAGGGAATAAAATAATAGCACATATTAGATGAAATATATGCACCTTTAATGTTATTGAAAAGAGAAAGTAAGATCAAAACAATCACAAGATTGCATCCCAATAATTTCATGATGATATTTACTCCTTCAATGTGTTCTTTAGCTTTCGAGATAGAGTGGTGGATGGATTTTGCAACCAAGTGGAAGAAATTTATACTAATGGTTGTGGAAAAATAATTTTGCAAACTGCCGAAGTGGTCAAATTTACTCTCTCTTCATTAATTTAAATTTAATGATCGATTTGACCTTTCTTTTTAACTGGCATGTAGTCATGTTATACTTCAATATCGAATGAATAATATTTTCGGTTTAATTAGATGTATCTGAAATTTTAAATATTTTAACTAGTAACAAAGTCATAAAATTTCCGAATACCTACCAATTGACAGAACAAAGTAGCATGACTAACAGTCAAAGAACAATTACCCAAAAATAATCGATCAAATATTATTTCGTTTATCTACTAATTATCACCAAAATGTTCAAATTTACTATCTCTTCATTAATTTAAATTTAATGATCTATTTGACCTTTCTTTTTAACTAGCATGAAGTCATCTTATACTTCAATATCGAATGAATAATATTTTTGGTTTAATTAGATGTATCTGAAATTTTAAATATTTTAACTAGTAACAAAGTCAAAAAATTTCCGAATACCTACCAATTGACAGGACAAAGTAGCATGACTAATAGTCAAAGAACAATTACCCAAAAATGATAAAATATTATTTCGTTTATTTACTAATTAATTATGAATTCAAAATATAGATTTATCAAATCATCTAGGACGACTTCAAACTAATATATGTGTATTTATATATATGATTTATTTTAATCCTTCTATATAACTACATTTCATTTGACAAGCAGTGGACTCTATACATTACAAGACATATACATTCATGGGCCTTGTTGTTTCTCCCGAATATTTTATTCTGAATAATTTGTTCTGAATTACACATGGCATTTATTGGACAATCAGGGAAGCATTTAAAATTCAATAAAATATAGGAGTTGGACTTCCAAGGATTGCTCGCAATACACACGATATCTTCGGCACCAATTCAAAATGCTTATGTTGGGAGGTTTGGTATTATCCTACATTATTGACGCTTAAAAATAATTTCTAAGAGATGGAACATTGCAAGAATTTTGGCTCTTATAAGTTCGCCACATAAAATGCGATTCAACCCCCTTTTTTTCTAATACATTGATGATTATTAGACTTGAATCCAAGACTTTCAATATATTATATAGAGCCTTCGCCAGTACGCTATTATATTATATTAGAAAATAATCGAGTTTCTTTTAATAATTTAAAATGATATGAAGTAAATCTAAGATAAAACCATGCACATTTCTTTCAGAAATGTTTCAAGATAATATAAATATGTTACAACTTTTTTGAAAATGTTGTAACATATACTGTAACTTCTTGTGAGAAATTTATAATATTTGTGAAAAGGTTATAACTTTTTATGATATAAGAAAAGTTTAAATTTAACCTATTGTTCTTCCAAAATTTTTTACACTATCATTGAAGATGAAAGTGTCATTTCACTAGAAATTTAAGAGTATGAAATAATTTTTAAGAGTTTTAATAATATTTAAGATGTGATAAAATATGAATTAATGGTAGTGTAAAACTTAACAATACTATCATTACATCAAAAAATTATTAAATAATTAATTTATTTTTGTTTTGTTACATTTTCTAAAATGTTTTAAGAAAATTTGTAAAATAATAATATATTTTTTAAAATTAATATTACAAAAATACTCTAAATTAAAAAGAAATTCACTTTTAGGAATTTTAGTAAAGGAAGTGTGATAACAACATTTGAAAAATAAAGAAATAATAAAATCACAATGCATAAATATTTAATATGATTTCCATTTGGTTTACTTCATCAGTGAAGATGATAAATAAATATAGCCAAAATACCTCACAATTTCTCTGACCGATGGTATATTTTCCCTTTTACAGTATGTATACTCTTCACTTCAATGTTAATCAAAATAATATGAACAAATTGTGGGATTTCAAATAAACCTCGCTAGGGCTTACAGAACTAACTCCCTTATCTTAATCAAAACTATTACAATACAAGTATTTATATATAAATCATGATTCTAATTTAAGAATAAATATTTGATCTCATTCTTAACTAATAGCATATATCTAGGTTCACCAGGATCCTTGCCTAATCAAAATTCAAACCTGAAAAAGGAAAATTCTGTATAATAGAAAATTATCATATTTTACAAAATAGTGTTTTAAGTAGATATTCAATAATCTCCACCTTGCACAAATCACATCATCAAAGTTTTATTCAGGTTTCTTTATGAGTGTGAGGTGGTTTGTTTGGACAAGTGAGTATTTCGCACATGAACTTAATAATGTAAAATGATGATAGATTTTTTTTCTAATTATATTAGTAGATGTTAATAGTCAATGGACTTTTTAATAATTTAAAATGATATGAAAATCATGCATATTTCTTTCTACAATTATTTTTGCTTTAATGTTTTAGAGTCTATTTACCTATCACAAGGTTAGCGACAACAAGGATTTCATCTTCACAGGCTGAGGAATGGTGTGACGCTGAGAAACTAGGTTCATTAGAGATAGTTTTGGATTCAAAAAACCTTTTTCGTTTCACCCGTTATTGCATTGCGATCGTGGGTTATGAGACAATGAATTTGTATAAGAATTGTAAGAATTCTTATTTAATATTTAACTGGATCTTCATATCAAATTTAAAACTATAAATTTTGATAAACTAAAACTAAAAGAGAAATTAGGATTAGGTACTTTTAAGTTATTTCAATAATCTTCTAAAGAAGTCATAAATATACAAATGGTTGTTGAGAGATTTAGATCTTTCATTTCTTCACATTTAACAACATATGACAACTATAATGAGGTAAGTTATTAATAACCTCATGTGTGGAGAGAGGATCTAATTTTTTATTAATAAATCCTAATTGAGTTCGTCCATTATAGGATGAGCTCAATAAAAGACTCTATACTAATTTTGCCTTAATATGTCCCATCACATTCTTAATAAAATAGTATACTCAAGAGGTAAATTAAAACCCCATCAAATCATTTAATAATAATTTAAGTTACAAAATTGAGCTATATATGTTATTCTGATTTTAATAAAAATAAAAAAATCCAATTAATTGTAACTCAAAATAATAAAAATTCTTATATTCTTCCACTTAAATAATATTAATTAGATTTTATTAGTTTTGAAAATAATTTAAAAATGACTCTAAGATCAATAACAACTTTATTAGTTATAAAACATCATGACGAAATAAATTTACCTTATAATATGATTGGGTCTAATAAAGCATTAAATTTAGAACTATGGACGATGCTATATTATATAATAATATAATGCATCCATAATTACATAAGTCAATCACTTCATTTATGTTACGACCTGTCTTAATCATAACTGTGTGGATCCTGTTATTAGTTTTCATAGGCCTTAACTATTTTTCACTTTTTCTATAATGGGAGTTTTCAAATTTCAGAAGAACTTAAAATTTTATTTCAAGATTTTGCTGAAAAATGGATAGAATTGCTCTTATTTTTGGACACTTCTCGAAGGTCACACACTCTAAAATATAATATCTATATTATTTTTCAAATACAATAGCAATCATACATACATCAAAGTAATCTAGTTTTATACTTATACACATACAATTAATTTATCAAATCACATGATTCATCAAAACTTTATTTAATTATTTATTCTAATCCCAACTATCAAATCTTTTCCAGAGACAGTTTCGTTGTATCAAGCTCAAATATGCTTACCATAATTGGGTAGTATTCCTTAGCTCGAACATCTCCAAGCATTTGTATCATTTACTGTGATCCCGATTTTTCCCTAGATGTAACCATTTTTAGCAATGACCTCGAGATAAAAAGGAGCAAGATATTGAATCAAATGACTTGGCCCCACCAATAGTGTCACCTTGTTACCCTGTTGCATGACCAAAGCCATATCGACAATGGTAGCAATACCAGCAGCAGCAAAGCAACCTCTTCAGCTGTTTCGCTTGAATCACTAGATCATATGGTGCAGCAATTTCCTTGAAAAGGTGAAGATGTCATCATCTTTCATATTCCTCAAATTCCTAATATCACCCATAACAGACCTCACATGCCTCTCAGCCTCAATAATATTCTCAGTTTCCGCTTCCCCTGCTACTGCCCAGCTACTAGATTCTAAAGCTGTTTGCCGTACATAAGAGCAGCACGATTTCAGCTCTGCTCAACTCCCTTTCACGATTGATGATGCTTCCCCCACGGCCTTCCTACGCCACTAGCAACGGTGGCTGGCTGAAGTTAAACAAAATAGTAACGCCGCAACAATAGTCATCCCTCGTGCTAGCATCACCTTTGCTCAAAGTAACTAGAGCCATGCCCGTGGAAAAGAGAAAAACGAAAACGTGCAAGGGATGAGAACAACAACCAGCAGCGATCCAATAGCTTCAAACGATGGCACGTTGGAAAAGGAAAGGGAGAAAGAGAGCTCACGGAAAGAAGAGAGAGAGCTGTGGAAGTGAGAGAAGCCGGAACTAGAAAGAACCCGAATTTGTGTCTGAAGCTACTACTGTGTTCCCCCTGAGAAAAGAAACAAAGGAAATAAATAAATAAAAAGAGAGAAGACAAAGGCAGTGATGGAAATTGCTGGAAAAGGGTGACGGGTATATATCTTCTCGCTTCGAATGCAAGGGTTTTTTTTTTTTTTTTCTTGCAGAGTCATATACATTTTCTTTATAAATTTCATCTCATATATTTTGAATTTCCCTTACTATATACACACGTGTGTGTGTGTATATATATATATATATATATATATATATGATAATTTGATAAAATTGGAAACCTTAATTCTCAAAAATAATTTATCAAATGCAACAATTTATTTTCATAACTCTTTGCACCCATAATTACTAAAATTATTTCCTCAATTTTTGAGAAATTTCTTATAAAAATAATTTGGATGTAATCTTGCATCGATAATGACTATATATAAATAATCTTCAAATATCATCAAGAATATTATTTTCAATATTCTAAAACCGTTAATTCAAGAAATAAACTAAAAAAAATCAATATCAACTAATTAACTAATGTATCCATAAATCTCGAAATTTATATAACTTTAAATTTCAATTTAAGATATTACAATGAGCATGATCACAAGAATGTGAATGTGTAATTACACTCATAATATGATCAAGTAATCCTCTTATATTATTGTGTAAAGGTCCTCATTGTAATCTTTCTCACAAAAGTCACCATATCTTCCTAAGAAAATAATCTAAGTTTTTAACAAATAATTTAACATCTTTTGAAGAGACAATTACAGTTAAATTTATAATGAGATCTCAATTAACTATCTCTACAAGGAGACAGCTATAGTAACTTTTATTGAAATAACATTATTTCATTAAGAAAATAACCATATCCTAAGATATGTTAATGGTACCAATATATATTTCAAGAGAAATATTGTCATGACAAGTTAATTAACAAGGCACAATCACTTGTGCAATTACATTATCTAATGGAAGTATTAAGGCACAATTACTTGTGCTAAGATACATTAGCTCCCACTAATCAATCACATTAATAATTATAAGAAACAAAATGAAATTTATTCCTCACGTGATTGATAAAAATAATTTATTTCTTAAGAAGTTTCAAAACTTCACTATTGATATTTATGATAATAATATCAAACTTCTTTTTTCAATATTATTTTGACAATAAGATATTTAATATTTCTTATAGTATATAAATAATAATAATTGCTAATTCATATAATATGCTACAATAAATATTTCAAGATAACAAATGAAGTTATCCAACTTGTCAATCATTAAGCCCATAACATAATACAATTCATAAAAAGTAAAGAGAAAATGATTAAACTTTACTTAAAACTTTTAAAATTAATATATTAATTACTTAAATTAAAGAAAATATCAAGTTTAAAATATACAATCAATATTACCATTAATGACAAGCTTACCTTAAGATTAAGCCATCTTAAGGTAAATAAATAATCAAGGACAATATAATCCTCATAAATCTTTATTAATTTCACACTTGTCACAAAACATTCTCTTAAGAAATAAGATCTTTAAATTATACTTAATGTATCAAATATATCCTAAAAAGATACTCTAAAATTTTCTAAGCCGGTTATTTAACTTATCAAAATTTGATGTTAAAATGCCTACTAGAATATTAACTAAGACTTAAAACAAAAGCTTAATATTATTTAAATGAAGCAAACATGAACATCAAAAACTTAATTTCATATTCCTTTAAAGGCATATATGTTAACAAGTGGAAGTAATTACTATCAAAATTACGATAATATTTAAATAGTACATTAATTCATCATAGAATCATTACTATCCTGATATAAAATTATTATATTTTACAATATTTTATATTATAATCTAAAACTCAAAAATTTATCAAAAGTTTAGACTTATTATACTTGTAATATATATTTTAAAATATATTAATTATTCTTAAGTACATTATTGTACTAGGAACTATAAATCAAGATAAATAATATATATAATTAGAAAATTAACAAAATATTCATAAGATTTATACCTGCATATAAGCATACTTAATCCTTATATGATTATAAAAAATAAAAGAATATATATAAATGAAATTTCAAAATAGAACTTTTCAATTATACTATGATATCATCACTTTAAAATCATAATAATATTAGAGAATAATATCAATATCTAATATAAATAATTACATTTGATATCATAATACTCCCACTAATACCAAAATCCTTACTAATTAATTTAAAATATTTTAACCTTTAAAAATATCAATTATTTGAAATAAATAAATCACTTGTCAAAATTTACCATAGACATCATGAAAGAATTTCCAATACATAAAATGTTAAGCACATACTAAGATATAGGTTCATAGTACTCATTATTTCTTTACATGAATTCTCTAATCAAAATTTTCAGTAAGAAATTCATGAATTGATAAAAAAAATAGTTTATATTTCTCTAAACTTTTATGAGGAATATTAAAAAATGATTGGAAAAATTAATTATAAAATTAAAAAAATAATTTCAAAATATGATTAATAAAATTTAAAAGATTTGAAGTATATAACTATATAATTTTTTGTATGCAAAATGTCTAACTCATACAAGAATTCCCACATAGTTCAATAAATATTACAAACTATAACAAATTTATTTAACATTAAAAAACATATGTATAATTATTCAATTTTCATATTGTTCTAATAAAAATATAAATTCCATAATATCACTAATAATTTGCTATGACAACATTCCTTACAAATTATGGAATTAATAAGATTGGAACAAAACTATTTTTTTAATAATAATAACCTTAATAATATTTAGATATAATCATAAATTATTTTATAAATAATAAATCGCATATCCTTGTAGATATTCAAAAAATAAGAATACCTCATGGATATTTATATCAAGAGCATTTAAAATCAAATCATAATTTTTTTAAAATAAACAAAGTCAAAATTCACCATTGGAAGTTGGATTACTATTTAAATAGAATGTGCTAATATTGCACAATCATTATTTCACACAAGTGAAATGAATAGTGATAACCATTATCGGATTAGGACTTTAAATATATCATTACAAACTTTCTTGTAGGTAAAGAATATAAAATATTTCAAGAAAATCCACAATAACAAACTAATTGGATAATAAACACATTTTTTTAAGAAAACCAAATCCAACACCTGTGAGCACAAAGATCACCTTTCTTAGGAAAAATAAAAAATCTAACACCTATGGACAGATAGATTTTTCAATACTTAAATTATCCAAGAAGCTATACTCTACTTAACTAATTCATACAATAACCCCTTATGAGTAGGTTATAGTATAAATTAATTAAGATAACAAGAAAGTCTCATAAAATTTAATAGGAATATATTGGTTTAATAAATGATCACTATGGTGATGAATATTTATTAATACTAAATAAATTCTTATGGGATAGCCTATGACAAATTATCATATCTTAAAAGTATTTTAACAAGATTCTATAGGATCAATAAATAATCCATTGGAGTGGTAGATACTTATATTACCAATAAAATCTTATGGGATAACTACTAGGCCATAATCAAGTGTCATATCTCAAAAGATTATAACAAAAACATATAAGTTAAGTAAGCTATTATGGTGACAATTACTCACTTTACCAATAAATTCCCATGAGATAAATAATGCCCCATAATTAATTATTATTTTCATATTCACTTTAAACATGCATGCTTCCTAAGAAACAAAACAATTTCAACCATTTCAATTATTATGCATTATGCCCTATATTTCAAAATAAAATAAAACCAATTCCACTTGGATTATCTTATAAGTGTACATTGGTATGCAATTTCATAAAGTATACATACCATGTGTAAATGAAAATATTCATTTCATTCATATAAAATAATTGTAAATTACATACTAGAAATATTTTTGAAAATTTTCTTAATCCCATATTAATAGTTTGATAATTTCATTATCTTTGGATTTCATTTTTCAAGAAGAAACATATAAAACAATAAAAAAATATCTGTTAGTACTCATAACAATAAATCATAAAACTAATTATATATGTTATGTAATTAATACTAATCAGAATTAATCAATGCAAAATTTAGTCACATATACTATAATAATATCTTAAATAGATATACTTCAAGATCTGTATCTAATAGATGAAATATCCAAAGTAACATATTAGAAATAAACATAATTATCTTAACAATTTTCAAAGTTATAAAATCACATCTAAATATCCACAATATAGTACAATTTTATCAAATTGACATGAAATCATCATTAATAAGCATATGAAGTTAACTTAAAATAATTTGTCTCTTCTTTTAATATACAATGTTACATTTCTCAAAGGAAAAGAGAACTTTGAAAAATATATAATTTATTACTTTAAATTCTTTTCATATGTATTTTATATAAACTTTAGCAAAAGTTTACTACTGTGTTTTTCAAAAATCTTTTATATTAAAAGAGAGATAAAATAAACTTTATATTTCAAAATAGTCTATCTTTACTAATAAATAAAATCAAAAGTGAAATTAATTAGTTTGTTAAATGGTTATTATGTAACAAATACTTAATTCCACCAACTTAATCCTAAATAGTGAAAAATATATCAAAATTGCTCATAATAAATTTCACCTCTATATAAATTTTTCTAAGATGTGTTCCAATCTCAAAACACATCAAAATAATTTTAATGATTAAATTCATGCTAGATTAAATGAAAAGAAAGCTCATATATATAAAACCAGAATTATAAAAAACATGCACAAAATTATATATATATATATATATATATATATATATATATATATATATATATATGCTTGGCTCTGTTCATGGTGGTTGAAATCTATTTTATATATATATATATATATATATATATATATATATATATATATATATATATATATATAACAAATTTCAACCATGCCAAACTAAACAGATATACGGAAGGCATGAACATATATAATTCGCTTTATATGAACGTCAGAACATAAATAAATTCACTTTATATAGTTGTACATACAACAGAAAGCCAAACATATGGATACGAAAATTGAATGCCAAAACACGTATAGTAAACATCACTTTTAAACATATATATACATGTAGAACGCCAAACTAGATATATTTATACAGAAAGCTAAACGTGTGTGTGTGTGTGTATGTATATATATATATATATATATATATATATATATATATATATATATATATATATATATATATATATATATATAAATGCCAAATGAGATTCAGGAAGTTTTATGTAAAATTCATTTAATATAAACCTTAAAACACAACCTTCATTATATATATGTAAACGAAAAGTCATATGTTTACAAAAGGAACGTTGAAACCAATAAATGCCAAAATCCTTTCTATAAATTCCAAATAGAATGCTAATATATATATATATATATATATATATATATATATATATATATATATATATATATATATATATATATATAGGGAGAGAGAACAATAAACTATATAAATATAGAGAAATAATTATCAATAAAAAATTAAAATCTTAATTAATTAAATTAGAATTCTAATTTAATATAATCTACTTTGATATGACATGTAAGAATTCTCAATATTTAACAAGATCTTTATATTAAATCTAAAACCACAAATTTTGATGAACTAAAACTAAAAGAGAAATTAGGATTACATACCCCTTGATTTATTTCAATAATTTCTAAAAAAATTATAAGTACACTAGTGGTTGTCGAGAGATTTAAGTCTTCGCCTCCTTCACATCCAATAGTACATGACAATTCTGATGGGACAAATTATCAATAACCTTATATGTGGAGAAGGGGCCTACCTCTTATTAATAAACTTTAATTGAGTCCGCCTATCATGGGCTCAATAATAGGCTTTATACCAACTTGACCTTAATAGGCCCCATCACATTCTTAATAAAATAGTATACCCAAGAAGTAAATTAAAACTCATTAGATCACTTAATAATGATTCGGGTTACAAATTTGAGTTATATATATTAATTTAGTTTTAATAGAAGTAAGAAAACCCAATTAATGGCAACTCAAAATAATAAAAATTCTTACAAGGATTATTTTGTTGAGATTAAGAATTATTTTATTTTTATGGCTGGGGATGATGGTGACGAATTCAATGCTTAGATTGAGGAAATTATGATTATTGGTACTCAATCACTTTTCCTGATTCTTTGATAGGATTTGTAGTGATGGATACTTTATTTATTGAGGCACACTATTTTTTACATGATACCCATTTGATAAGAATGTGCAATAACTTGGTTATGAGAAATCGAGGTGCACTATTTTAAAGTTTGAAAAAGTGAAGATTTCCTTACATAGAACCACTTCTATTGGTTACAGAGAGTAATATACAAATAACTTGCAATTTCCCAAGCTTCCTTAGGGCAGCTATAATAGAGTAAACACATTCTTGTGGTGTGAGGTGCACCATCACTATATATGATAGATAAGAATATTTGTCAATACTTTTATTTCACCAGTTATTACGGTAAGAATGCTAAAAGCTAACCTTCTATATAAAATGTTTATGTAGAAAGATGTCAGTTATGATGTTGAGGCCTCTATTCTTAAAGCTCCTAATAATGTGTAAAAAAGCTGCATCCATAGTAAATCTTTATATTCTAAATAGCTTCAAATTGTTTCTAGTGATCTAATGATCATAATTGATGTGATTTCCAAGAGTAAGAAGGAGCTTTCACATTTATTGGAGGCTCTAATGACAAGAGTAAAAGTCAAGAGAATTGAGGAAGGATATTAAGGGTTAATGGGGAGAGCTTGGATGCATAAGGAAGGAAGCTTGAAGGAGTATAGATCATGTGTATTTCGACTTAGGTAGAAAACACTTGAGTAGTCAAGTATAATACTCAATTACTAGAATTGAGTTTTGCTTTTGCCTACCATTATTCAAATACAATATTCAAATACCCATAAGATTCTATACTATCGAATATTGTAGTCAAATATTAGTGGTTTGGATGTACCAATTAGCTTGTTAAACTTGTTTCTTAATGTTTAAGTTTTTGATAAGCCTTGTGATAATTTTAGCCCATTAGTTAACTTATTTATTTTGAACATTATTACTATTTAAATTAGCTTTTTATATTGAGCCAAATTAGTCTAATTAGAGCTAAATTAGCTTAGTTCATTTGTTGACTTTATGAACCTTTAAGGGGGTTAGTTCATTATTATCATAATTTTTAGCATTTTGAAATAAGAAAGCTCAATGTAAGCTTTTCCTCTCATAGTTTTAACAAGAATTTCAAACTTATTAAAGGAGAGTCAACCTTTGTAGTGTTAATTCTCACTTATCAAAGGATTAATATCCTTTGTGGCATAATTTTTTCTCACTTATTGCTTCCTTCCTTTTTTATTCTAAAGCATGGTATGATTATCCTTTTTTTTATTTCATTGTTGAATTTTAGGATG
This sequence comes from Sindora glabra, assembly GCA_020226215.1. Lineage (NCBI taxonomy): Eukaryota > Viridiplantae > Streptophyta > Magnoliopsida > Fabales > Fabaceae > Sindora > Sindora glabra. Next base: position 97,759,811 of record CM035226.1, read on the forward strand.
ATCCATCAGTAGAAATTCACATCATTTTGTATTCAGAGTAAAGGCTTCCTAATTTTTATGTTGTTTCCTTCATTTCTTTACTATTTTGTTTTAATTCTTCATTTCTATTTTTCCAATTTGGTTTTGTTTCTATTTTTGCTATGAATTGTTGCTCTTGTGTTAGTATTGCTATCCTTTGTTGATTTTGTATTTAAATTCAAGTTTGGTTCATTATTGTTCATTAAATTGATTTCCTTTATTTTAAGTATTGCTATCCTTTGTTGATTTTGTATTTAAATTCAAGTTTGGTTCATTATTGTTCATTAAATTGAATTCCTTTATTTTAATCTATGTATAATTGCTATTGCAGTCAATGTTTTGATCCTAGCTTATTGGTTTGACTTTGTGTTCTAGCTTAATTTGATGTTCAATCCTTGAACCTATTGTTATTCTTTGCATTTTTGTATCTTAATTTGTATAAACCTATGTTGACTTTAACAAAATCCATGGAAATTTCATTAGAAATTGATCAAGTTGAAAGGAGCTTTGAAACTATTTGAAAAGGTTCAAAATCATGAAATTCAACTTCAAGTATTTGAGTACCCTATTCAAATACTACACTAAATAACATAGTATTTGAGTATTCAAGTTAAGTAGTTAAAGGCAAAAAGCACCCCTTTGTATGGTATTTAAATCCTATACTTAACTACTTCTTCAAATTGTTTGATATTTAACTATAAAATTTGAGTAGTATAAGAAAGGCCACCCAAACTCTTGGTAGTTAAGTATAGTAGTTAAATACCTTTCTCGTAACTTAAGGTAGTTGATTATAACACCCCTATTATCTTGTTTAAATTAACAACCAAATGTGTTATACAATTATTGAGGGTTCAATTTAAAAGAAAAGCAAAATAAAAAAGAAGAAAGCAAAAGAAAGTAAATTAAAAATAAAAAAATAAAAACAATATTAAAGGAAAAAAGTAAAGATCAAAAGTATAAAAAATAAAGAACAAGAAAAAAAACAAAATGAAAAGGGAAAAAACAAAGACAAGAAGAAAGCACAAATCAACATATGCTTTGTTTTGTCTTTAAACTTTTCATTTTGAATTAGCCTTTATATTGCTTCTTTCATATATCTAAAACTTCCATTGTCTACTATTTCCTTAACCTTTAGTTTTGTTTCTTTGTTTCTAATTAAGTCTTTGTATCTTTTCTCGTTCCTTTCCTTGGATTCCTAGTGTCATCCATTGTTTCGTTTGATTGTGTACTCCCTATCAAGTGAAATTGTTTGCTATATTTGTTGAATCTTTTTGGTTGTGTCATTTAAGATTGAAATATAACACAATTTTTAAAAGAAAATTAGGGATGTTCAAATTCAATTTTTTAAGTTCCACAACTTCTAATTCAAAACAAATTTAATATTCTACTTTACTTATTATTCTAACAAATAAGAAAACTATTTTTTTTACTTACTTGGGCATAAACACTTGTTGCCTAGTAGTACAAAACTACACAATTTAATCATATAATAACATCCAAAAGTCAAGAAAATAGTCATAAACATGTATTAGGTTTTAAAAAACATTCTTATACTTAGAAATTTCATTTACAATGGCAAAGTCTATTAATTTTTTCTCCCAAAATCTCTAAATTTAAAATAAAGGTTAACTTCATATTTCAACCTTTTTCAAACTCAAAATAATTTAAACAAGTTATCATATACATCCAACTATCAAAATACTTCAAAATAGGCTTACTTAATTTTTAAAAATCCCTTTTATATGCAAATCTCTATGAAATTTTCTAAAAATTTCTAGCCAAGTTTTAAAGACTATAGACATCATTTAACAAACTATTTTTAACCATAAAACAAGTTACAAAAACCACTAAAACAATTTACTAGAACTTGAAAACATTACTTTGGAAGATAGTTTTCTAGCATAAAACCATAAGTTTTTAAATATATATTTGAATATATTATTGCTATGCACTCTTTATCTAACTATTTATAAACATTACTAGAATAGTTTAAAGAAAATATACAAATTACCCCCTAAAACTACACAAAACTTGGATTATACTCACGCCATTACTAAATTAGTGGAAAATGTTAAGAAGAATTACAAATTACCCTTACTAACTATAGGATGGTTGCATTTTATTCTCATTAACTTTGAAAACCTATAAATTAAACTCTTAATTATATAAAACTTGCAATTAAAACCCATTTTCTACTTAATTAACCCTATTATTGAATTACATAATTTTTTAAAAATATTTATAATGATAAATGATAGTATTATTAAATGTTGGCTTACCATACCTTTTTTTGTGCATAGTTTTTATGTCATATAATTAATAAAAATTAAATTAAATATATAAAATTTTAATTAAAATCTTAAAAATGAGTTGTGAAATTATGTATAAAAAATAATATAAAAAATTAATACACAATAATATTGTAATTCATGTTTACTAGTGATGCTCAACAGTGATAGCAACTAGCCAATTTTTACTTCTTTGAATTAGTCACTCATTCCATAGAATATAGACAAAAAATATTGAATGAAAAAGTGAAGTAAATATAAATATTATGCTACATAAAAAAGATAAAAAAAATTATCAATTTTATTTCATATGATCATATTCAATTTAATTTTAACACCATAATAATTATGCTAGTAATAAACAATAATTTTTATTTTGCTCCCATGAGACTTTTTTATAATTTGCTTTATTTAAAATTTAATAATTATATAGTCTATGATTTATCTTTATTTTATTCCCTTAAAATTTATAATTTATTGTAACATTTATATTTAGACTAATACATCTATTTTTAAAAAGAGATTATATTAATTAGTAAATTTACTTTATTTACTAGACACTTTTTTCTATAAGTTTATCATAATTTAAAATTTTCATATATAATATTTTATCAAATAAAAAATTTAATATATTTATATTTTTAAAACAATAACTCTTATATTATTAAATAATAACATGAAAGAGCATTAAAAAAAGAAATAGTATATGACTTATAAAATAATATAAGAATTAAAAATGTAATATAATTAAATAATTCAATTAAATTAAATCAATGACTTGTTAACAAAGATAATAATTATTGGTGTAAATGCAACAACAAATAATAACTATCATTTTATTAAATAATAATGGAAATGAGCATGGAAAAGAAAATGAATAGTATGAAATTCATAATTTAATATAAGAGTTAAAAATATAATATGTAATCAAATACTTCTTTTAAATTAATTGAATAACTTATTTATAATATTTTCTCATAAAATAAAATACATAATTATTTGCATAAATAATAACTATTAACATAAATATAATAGAAAAAAATAACTATCATTTTATTAAATAATAATAGAAATGAGTATGGAAAAGAAGAGCAACAATATATGAGTTATAAAATAATATAAGAGTTAAAAATGTATTATTTAATCATATAAGAGGAAAAAAATTTAGTCTACTTATATTACTAAAATTTTTCTAAGATAAAAGATTATATATGAAAAATTTTAAATTATAATAAATTTATAAAAAAATTCTAGCAAATAAAGTAAACTTATGAAATGATATAATCTCTTTATAAAAATAGATGTACTCATATAAATATGAGTTTTATAATGAATTATAAATTTTAAAGGAATAAAATAAACATAACTCATAAACTATATAATTATCAAATTTTAAATAAAGTGAATTGTAAAAAAAATTAATAGGGCAAAATAAAAATTATTGTTTAGCATCACCATTATTATTATGGTGTTAAAATTAAATTGAATTTAATCATATGAAATAGAAATGATAACTTTTTGATCTTTTCTCATGTAATATAATATTTGTATTTACATCACTTCTTCACTTAAGATTTTCAACTCATACTTTATGAAATGAGTGACTAATTTAAAGAAAAAAAATTAGACGGTAATGATTAATATTGAGTAGCACTAGTAAATATGAATTACAATATTATTACATATTAATTTATTATTTTATTTTTTGCACATGATTTCACAACTTATTTTTAAGTTTTTAATTAATATTTTATATATTTAATTTAAATTCTATTAGTTATAAAACATAAAAATTATGTAAAAAATGATATGATAATGCAACATATAATAATATTATAATTCATACTTAAATTTTTAAAAGGTCATCTAATTTAATAAAATAGTTAATTAAGTAAATAATGAATGTTAATTGTAAGTTTTATATAATTAAGAGTTTAATTTGTAAATTTTCAAAATTAGTGAGAGTAAAATGTAACCATCTCATAATTAGTAGGGGTAATTTGTAATTTTTCATATCATTTTCCCATTAATTTAGTAACAGTAATGATAAAATTCAAGTTTTATATAGTTTTAAAAGATAATTTACTAGTTTCCATAGTTCATGGAGACAAAATCCAAACACCACATAATTAATGGGGGTAATGTGTATTTTCTTCTAGTTTAAAACATAATGTGATAAGTTGTTATTCTTCTAAAAAAAAGAGCAAGGAATTTGAAAACTTATAGATTTTGATTAAAACAATTTTTTGTTTGAAAATCCTTGATTTAATCATTCTAAAACATCTATATAAAAGTGTAGTTTAGTATTTACTTAATTTTATTATGAAAAGTAAAAATTTTCACTTTTGAAAGCAAGAAAATGTGAAAGCTTGTTATCCTCTTTTACAATTTTTTCTTCCATTTCTATGTAAAATTATTTTTCCAAACCTTGTTATTTTAAAGAGTCATTTTGAAATCATCTTCCTTAAAATCAATTTCTCCAAAAACCTTTTCTTAAAATTCAGGAAAAATAAGTTTGCAAGCAAGTCACCATGAGTTTTATGACTTAAGTATAACAATAATAATCACATATACATCTTATACATATATATCATCAAGAAAAAAAAACTACGTAGAAAAAGAGTAAATCTCTACTCATTCAAGGATGCTTCGAGAACTTGTTTCCTTCACCTAGAATTCAAAGTGTAGTATCCAAAATAACATAAAGTTAGTGAAGAATCTAAGGAAAGAACTATAAAAAGAAGACGAATTTATGGAGGTCTATGAGCTACTGCCTCCACTAGAAGATCAAAAAGGTTTCCTGCTCTAACCAATCCTCAAGAATACTTAAAGAACTAATGAAAACTCACTAAAAAATAGTAAGAACTTTTGAGATTGCACTTCCTCTCTCAAGATTCCCTTTCTAGCCATGGCTTTCTTTACAAAAGATGAAGTTAAACTTAAGTTGGCTATTTATAAGGAAAATATGAGTGCTCACCAAGTAACTAAAGGGATGACATCATGTAGTTCCTTCCCAATTACATTTCAATTCCTTTAGTTAGCTTAACCTTATTATATTAGAATGATGCATAGAATATTTTATTTTAACTTATCACCTTAGCATATGTGCTTAGAATATTCTTATAATCCTTGACAACTAAATTCTTTAGAGTATTCCATTACTTGATGATTAAAGACTTTATTAGAATATCAGTATTTCCTCATCATCATCTTTTCTTATTATCATAAAGCTCGTAAACTATGCCATACTTCCTTTTTTCCCTTAGAAATAGCACATATTCCTTTGAATGTGCCCAAAAATTACAATCTTACCACCATGGGTTATTTTAAGATGCTCTTAACTAAAAATATTAGGTTACTCCCTAACCTTATTAATTTTAGATCTTGAATACTTCTAATTTATTCAAAATTTTCCCAAATAACTCTTGATAGATTTTTTTTCCTACTAAAATTAATAAATACTTCTAATAAAAATAATAAGTATTTTTATTAATTATCCACTCATGGACACTATCTAGCTTAATTCTGTCAATTCCTACCTATTGGGTTTTATATCTGGTATTATAATTTTCCCCTTTTAAAGAAAATTCGCCCTTAAATTTTACTAACAAGATAGAAAAAACAAAAAATTATCTATAGCCTATGTAAAACCTTTAAAATCTCTTACCAAACAATTCTAGATATTTTTCCTTCATATTTGCTTCCACTTCCTAAGTTGCTTCCTGCTCATTATACACTTTCCAAACTACTTTAATTGTAGGTATTTCTTTAAATCTCAATTTCCTAACTTGTCTATTGATTGTCTTGATCAGTCTTTATATAGGTTAGCTTTTGGTCTAATTTACAAGTTCTTCCTTCAAAACATGATACTTATTTGGGATGTATTTCTACAACATCAATATATGAAATATAAGGTATAGTAATTTCATGCTTTCCAGTAAATCTAATTGATAAGCTACTTTTCTAACTTTCTTCATTATTAGATTAAGTCAAACATATCTTGGTGCTATTTTTCCTTTTTTACCAAATTGTATTACTCCTTTCATTGGTAACATCCTTGAAAATACACGTTTTCCTTCTTAAAATGCTAGCTCTTGTCCATGTGTGTTGGCATAAGCTTTCCACCTATCTTGTGCTACTCGAAGTATTTCACTAATGACCTTAACTCTATTCACCACATCCTTTACCAAGATTAGTCTTGTTATCTTTACTTTTGTAAATTCAAAACATCTTATTGGTGATCTACACTTCCTACCATATAATGCTTTAGATAAGGCCATTTAATGCTTGCTTGATAGCTATTATTGTGAGTGAACTCGATTAAAAGTAGATATTTATCCTGAGTTCCTTCAAACTCAATTGCACAAGCTCTAAACATGTCCTCTAGTGTTTGAATTTTTCTTTCTAATAGTCTAATTGTTTATAGGTGAAATGCTATATTGAACTATAGTTATGATCCTAATGCTTCTTGAAATAATTACTAAAAGTGTGATATAAATTGCATCCGACGATTTAAAATAATCATAGTTGGCATGTTATACAATGTTATAACTTTATCCATGAAAATCTGAGCATACTAAGATGCCTGGAATGTCACCTTTATGAAGATATGCACCATCTTTGCAAGACAATCCATAATAACCTATATAGAATAATAACATTTACTGCTCTTTAGCAGTTTAGTAACAAAGCCCATCATAACACTCTTATTTTCATTTAGGAATATAAATGTTTAATGAAGTCTCGTAGGGCGTTAGTGTTCTACTTTAACTTACTAGTAAGTTAGACACTTGATTACATGATTATGTATGTCCCTTTTCATTCCTTCCTATTAACAGACATTCTTTAAATTTCAATACATGTTTTTTGCACTAGGATGCATATTATATAACCATTTGTGTGCTTTCTTCAATGTTTTATTTTTTATAGATTTAGGAACCCATAATTTTCTTTTATTCTTTATTACATTTTTATCATTAATACTTAAATTGGTTTCCTATTTTTACCATTTCCTTTTCTTTCAATTGATCATATTTAGGTCTTTTAACTGCTTTTTCTTAAGCTATTCCATAATTATGGATTGTATCCTTATAACGACAATTTCTCCAAGAGCTTTATCCTTCAATACTTTTCCTTTTTTCTTTAGATTCTTCCCACTTAAAGTGTTTGCCATAATATTTGCCTTTCTAGGATGATAATGGATAGAATAGTCATAATCTTTCACCCATTCCATTCATTTCTTTTGCACAAATTTAAATCATTTTTCTTAAAGATCTAGTTTAAGCTCTTATGATCCATATAGATCTCCTCAATTGCTCTATATAGATAGTGCTTCCAAATCTTTAAAGCAAAGGCTACTGTTACCATTTAGACTGATAGTTTAATAATGCATTTGAATAATTATTAATTTAAGATTAGTCTTTTACATATTATTACTTGATTTTATTGAAATAATAGGAACATAAGGTAGGATGCCTTATTAGTCATAGGGAAGTATAGGATGTAACTCATAAAAAGAAGAATGGATTATATGTTAGTGAACAAGCTACTACCATAAAGGTGAGAAAATTTTTAAATGATTTATTTATGGTTGAAACTTAAAATTATGGTTAATACTAGATTGTTTTTGCAGGAAAAGATAAATGAATATTTGAGCTAGCAAGATCTTTTACAAGCTACCATTGATTCTGATATCCTTGGGAAAGTGCTAAAAAAAGAGCATTTAGGAAAAGTTAAAGGTCTCAATTTTAGCTTAAGTCCTACATTAGTATTTAGATGTACTACTCAATGCACTGGAATGAACTATTATTCAAGGTTTGATCCCTAATTGAAAAATAAGGTTGAAAGTCTTAAAACTCAAATCATTACTAAGCAAGCCCTTTTAAAGGAATACTTCTAGCAAAAAGAAAAATGTGTACCCCTTGCACTTCATGCTATTGTGGATGCTTCTTAATAGGTATACTTTTTATTGTTTACATTTAAAATTCTTTCCAAGTTTGTTGACTTAATTTTATAATTGAAATATGGATAAGAATTGTTTATTATATGCTTTACCATGTCATTTTTCTGTATATGTGGCTTCCATAATGTTATTTGTTGAAATACTAGTTAAATTTCAATTTTAAAGCATCTATTTGATAGGAATTGTAATACCTAGCATGTATATCATGTTAAAGCAAAAAGAAATATTGTATAGAAAATGTAAATTTATGTAGTAGAGCCACTATATATGAAGCACATATATATACATGCAAAAAGTAATAATACCTATTGCTAATGATGCACATATATAATAATTCATCTTAATTAGTGTTTGCCTTTTTCTTAATGGATAATTATGATAGACAATAATTTCAAATTAGTGGTTGTTCATTAACTTTTATGCCTAATCAAGTGGAAAAGTTAGGTATGAAAAGCAAGTGTAAATATGCATTATGCATACATATGGATAAGAATTGTTCACCTCCTTTAATTTTTTGTTTGCCAAGTATATTTATGTCACTAAAATGTAAGCAATTTAGAGTGATTACTTGATTTTGCTTTATTCATAATTTTAGCTAACAAATGAGGCTAATATACATGCTAATAAAGTTAACAAATCATGAAACACCTTTGGATGGGAGAAAATCATCAGTAGCTAGTGCTAATAAGGCTAATGGTTTAAGCTATATTTATATATATATATTCCTATTGTTTAAACAAGCTTTTTTTTTATAGAGTTTAATTTTACTTTAGTTTAGAAATAGAATTTTTTGGTCAAGTATTTGTATAATATTTAGTCAAAACTTATATGCACCATACAATTTTGCTATAATGATATTAGAGTTTTAGCCTACACTTAAAACATACAATTTCAACTAATAAATTTGGGTGAAAATTCATACCTAACCATACCAAAAATGGCACCCAAACATTGAGGAATTCCAACAAAACCAAGGCTTATCTGCATTACCACTACCACCATCAATCTATCACCATTAAGAGTCCATAAAAAAATGCCACAAAAGCAAACTAATTACAAATGGGGAACCCTTATAGTTAAAGACCTCTAAAATAAAGCATTTTGCATTCTAAGGCTTAATTTTTCATTTTTGCAACTTAATGAATTCACTTAATTAGCAAAAGATAGAGAAACCTAATGTCCCTAACCCATTGCTAGTTAAATGAGCGATAAACTATGCCAAAAAGAGTCCACTAAAATTAATCTCTTCCAATTTATTAGCAAAAGGCTTAACGAGGGCCCAATTCTTCACTAATTTTAGCAAGAGCCATTTTCCTTACTAAGTATCTTGCAAGCCTTAAAACAAAATTTCAAAATTTGAAACTGACAATGCATTACTAATTTATCACCAATTCCTTATTAAGTGTAAATATTAGAGACAAACAACTTGTCCCTAATTAAATTCCCTTAACTAAATGGAAATTTTTTTATAATATATATGATGGAGTAGTGACAATTTTATAAATATAAAAAAATTTAAAACATTGATTAAAAAAATACTAACATGTTTATTTATGTGGGACTTTAGATATCAATCACTAAAATGATTCACATCTAAAATCTCGAGACTAATTATATTTTTATAAATATGAGAAAATTTTTAAATGTTAATTTTAAAAAAATTGACATATTTATTTTTAAATGTTTATTTATGTGGGACTTTAGATATCAATCACTAAAATGATTCACATCTAAAATCTCGAGACTAATTATATTTTTATAAATATGAGAAAATTTTTAAATGTTAATTTGAAAAAAATTGACATATTTATTTTTAGAAGACAAAGCTCACAGAAACAAAAAAGTATATTATAAAATATAAATATTATAAAAATTGAATTGGGTAAAAATATGATGTAGTGCATGCAAGCTATATAAATAATTTTTATATATCTCTATAAATAATACAAAGTGAATTGCCCTTCAATCATTTATACTAGTAAAATCAAGGCATGTATGTTTCTAATAATTTTTCCTTAATTATATGTTTAAAGATTTTCATATGTAATTATGAAATTGAATTTAAAAGAATTATATATTATAAGTTTCTTTATGTGTATCTTATATAACTCATGACTAATGAAATTAAATTCAAAAAATTATATATTTGAAATGTTTAATAATTTGGGATTCACATTACAAGGTATTGTTTTCTGTCTCTATATTACTTCATTTTTTTAATGTGCATAGAATAGAGATTCATAATGATTGCAAAACTTATAAACCATGACTAGTATCATACATGTTTGAATAATTTTTTGAGTTTCAAGTATCTAATGTGTTAGGTTTTGAATCAACATACGCAGCGGAATTTTTAAAATTTTAATCCAAATCCTACTTAGAATTCATGTAAAAAAGGTATAAATCAATATTATGATTTTACCTTATTTGTACTTGTATTCTTTCTGAACAAATCCTTGAGAGAATAGATGAATCAAACGTCGGCCAAAGGTACAGCGTCTCTACGGTATCCACACGAAGTGAATAATGACTTCTCTCTCTACTGAATTACTAGGATTCGTCTCTCTCTTTAGGATTAGACTTAATACATTTTTCTTAGGTGAGTTAGGGTTTAATGGTAGCTCATGTGTATTAGGTATTGCTTTCAAGTTCCTTTTTATAGACCTAAGGCATTTCACATTTCTAATCCTACTAGGATAATGCTTCCAGAAACCTAATCTCACTTAACAACTATCACCTTATCCTTATCATAGAGAGAGTGAGGAGAGATAGAACTTATCTATTAATAATCTAATATTAAATAATATTATTATCTCATAATATAATTATCTAATATTAAATTGATATATAATTATCTTATATTAGATAATAATAATAATAATATCTCATAATATAATTATTTAATATCTAATAACGTAATTATCAGATATTACTTTAATATCAAATAATATTACATAATATATTACATATATATTACGTGAATAAATATATTATTATCTTAATAATATATATATATATATATGCACGAAAATAAGTCTAATTAATTGAATTTTAGTCCAACTAAAACTCAATTAATTATTGCCTCATTCCTACTCCTTTTATGTGACCCTGTAGGTTCTTATTACGTTAATAATGACTCATTTTGGGTCATAGACAGTGAGCAGTATCTAACAATATATCATTGCCACTCAAATAGTAAGAATGTCTGTGATTCAACATCTACCTAATATATGATCAATGCTTTGCATCATAATCCTTTTTGTAATAATATCCAAAACAAACTAAAGGCATGGAGTGTGTCATCCTTATCAATGTTCAATTTATATTTCTTGATACTGAATAGACTTAAAATAAATGATCAATATCACATATTAATCCATTTGAGTATGGTCATGCATTTCTAAGTCTCACTCAATCAAGGGACCCAAGGACATCTTTCTTTTATATAAAAGTAACAAAATTTCATCTACGTCACTCACTTCCCTCTACATGATTTATAACACACTTAATTAAAGCCCTACTCGTCATCCTGATTAAAGGTAACATAGGACGATATCAAAGTGAGTAACTTTTCATGTAGGGAACCGTAGTGACTTCAAGTCAAAGGATTATATGCATTTGTAATCATATGAGAATAACTAATGACACGTTTATTCATGCAGTATTTTCACAATGGGTCAATCCAGTATATTATTCACTAATAATGTACTTATGTATTGACTTGATATCATACATCTATGATTCATAATCATCAGTCACTATACATGCTAGTCTCAATGTATTATTACTATCCTTTTCGTAATAATATTTGACTAGAGGCATTTTAGAAATAGTAAAGCTATTCTAAGGACAATTATTTTATTTAAGTTATAATTTGTGTAAAATAAAATAAAATAAAATATAATAATTTCATTGCCAAAACAAAGCTTAATACATTGTGCAATATTGCGATCATCTCTATAACTGACTTTTAGGACACACACTAACATAATGTACTTTAATCATAGATTTTTAGTATTTTTTATGTACTATTTGGTTTGCTAAATTATTTTCACATTTCTGCATGAATATTTTAAAAGAATGTAGGATTATCATATTTAGTTTAATTTTTATAAAAAAAAATATTTAGAGAATGTGAATATTTTCAAAAAAAAATTACTCAATATTTCCCCAAGACATTTCCATAGGGAGATGAGTATCTTACATTCTCATAATATAAGAATATTGTATTAACATAACTAGACTATTTTATCCTCCATTCCATTAATACCTTATTACTATTAATACCTCATTTTATTATCACTTATTGCAATTGACCACTACCAATCACCCTACACCACCATTGACCACTACCTTCTACCACTTATTACCAACCACTACTCACTACTAGTGACTGCTATTGCCACCACTTATACTATTAGCCATTACATATCATCAATGATCACCCATTACAAGTGATCATTATCATCATTTATTGTTAGTAATCACCATTAGTAATCACCTATCATTGATACCCACCGCAAGTCACCACCCACTATCAATCATTACCTATCATGGGCAATCGACATTACCATTACTTATCACTAATGACTTTTACTAACCACTACCCATCCTTTAAAATCATTTATTACCATTTAGTACTATTAATTATTCAATTTTCAATGAGAATATTTTTTACAATTTAACTATATTTTTAATAGTATACAAATTTATTAAGAAATGATATTGTAATATTCTTAAAAATATTTTTTAATGAATCAAATATAGCAATATTACATTTTCGAGAATTTAATTCCTGATAATCACATTTTTTAAAATCACATTTTTGGAATTAATAAGATTACCAAGAATATATAATTTTACAAATTAAATGCTACCTTAGTACTTGATATACTTGAAGAGTGTCAGTGATAAACATAATAATTATGACGAGCAATGTTTGAAAATTCCAAATAGAGTGCTTGTATACATACATTTATTTGAAATTTTTTTTATCAAATATCAGCATAAAAATTATAACATTTTTTATAAAATATAATTTTTCATAATTAAAAATTTATAATTAATCTATTAATATTCTATTTCTTTGAAAAAAAGTCCCGTACATCACACGGGGCTAACCAGTTTTGACAATTAATATCAAATTTTTAGCAATTTATGGATTAGTGGGCCCAAATTCTTTTTTGGTCTAGGCCCAAGTTCCTTTTTGGATGGAATGGAACACAAACTAAGGCACCAACAGAAGTGTTTAATTGAGTTGGGTGGATTATCAAATTGTCCCTTCGGAGACCTTTCACAAAAAAGGAATGATATGTGAAATATCAAAACTTTCCGACGTAATTGAGAAATTTTCTATTAACATGTATTTTTTATAAATTTTTCATTAAAATTTATAAATATTACAAAGAAATAGGAAAATATATAAAGAACATTTTCATCCAATTAATCTAAATGAATGATAGAATTTTAATTTTTCATATACTTATTCCATGCAAATCCTACACATTTACATTTTTTAAAAAATAATTTTTTAGAAAAAAATTTATAGCATTATATTAAACTTTTCTCAAAACTCACAATTTTTTAATACAGACTAAAACATTTCCCAACATATAATAATATGAAAAAATAGAGAAACATTATGTATGACACATCATTTTTAAGTTCTGAGAAAAAGAAAATAGAATTAGCCTATGAAATTTTCTTTTGTTACCATTGTCCATCTTAAACAGTGAAGAGAAATAAACACAATATATTCTATAAAACCCTAACAAGGTTCCATTTGTACAAGCGTGCTTTTATTTTTAATTCGTCTAAATATGACGCGTTACACATTATGTATATAATATAACAATTGCTCTATACAACATACAGACAAAAGTGATGCAAGTTTAATTTCCTTAAAAAAAAGGTAAATATTACAATCGTGAATTTTTTATTTAAATGATATTTAATATCTTTTAAAATTTTTTTCTCATCTAGAATTCAATTTGTAATTTTTATGTATATATATTTAATTGTTTTACTACACCTACTATTAATAAATAAATAAATAAATAAATAAATAAATAAATATCACAATTCACATAACACTTCAGCAAGTATTTGAACTCAAATTCAAGCTTAAGTTATATTTGAGTTTAAACAATCCTAAACGAGCTTAGTGGGTATTTTATATTTATATTAAATATAATATACGAGCCTAAATGAGACTAAAAAACTTTAGTGAGTCTTTTATATTTACATTATATATAATATAAAAAATAAAAATATATTTTATACTAAGCTTGTTTAAGTTCACGAACAATTCGAACCGAGCGATAAAAAGCTCAAGTTCAACTCATTTAATAAACAAATTAAATGAACCGAGCTTATTTAGGCTTGATTTATTAAAATTTGAACTTGAACTAAACTTTTTATGAATCAATCTCGAACTACTTACGAGTAACTTAATTTATTTGCACCCCTAATGGTACTGATTTTGAAAGTGACATGATGCACAAAGTCCTATAAAAACTGAAAGACATTTGGGCGGGACTTACATCCCCTTGAAGGAAATAGGGTTAATAAACCCTGCATACATGGTGCCTCAGAGACCACAATTGCTTTAAGGTTAGGTAGCTATTTATGGTTACTGACAATTATTGGTGTGTGTCTTAGGAGTCAATCATAAAGATGATTGCAATATTACAAAATGTATTACGCTTCGTTTTGGCAATACAATTATTATATTTTATTTTATTTTATTTTATTTTACATAAATTATAACTTAAATATAATAATTATCCTTGGAATAGCTTTACTATTCCTAAAATACCCCTAATCAAGTATTATTACGAAAAGGATAGTAATAATACATTGACACTAACATGTATAGTGACTGAAAATTATGAATCATGGATATGTGATATCAAGTTAATACATGAGTACATTATTAGTGAACAATGTACTGACTAACCCATTGTGAGAATATTGCATGGATAAACATATTATTAGTTATTCTCATATGACTACAAATGTACATAGTCCTTTGACCTGAAATCACTACGGCTCCCTACATGGGGAGTTACTCACTTTAATGTTATCCTATATCACTTTTAATCAGGATGATGAGTAGGACATTGATTGAGTGTGTCATGAATCATTTAGAGGGAAGTAAGTGATGTAGATGGGATTTTGTTACTATTATATAAAAGAGAGATATTCTTAGACCCCTTGGTTGAATGAGACTTATAAATGCATGGCCATACTTAATTGGATCAGTATGTGATATTGATCATTTATTTTAAGTCTACTTAGTATCAAGAAATATAAATTAAACATTGACGAGGATGACACACTCCATACCTCTAGTTCGATTTGGATATTATTACACAAGGGATTATGATGCAAAACATTAATCACATATTAGGTGGATGTCAAATCACAGGTATTCTTACTACTTGAGTGGCAGTGATGTATTGTTAGATACCACTCACTATCTATGACCCAATAATGAATCATTGTCAATGTAGTAAGAACTTACAGGGTCACACAAAAGGAGTTAAAATGAGACAATAATTAATTAGACTTTAATTGAATTAAAATTTAATTAATTGGACTTATTTTCGTGCATATATATTATTATTAAGATAATAACATGTTTTTTTACGTAATATATATAATATTATGTGATATTATTTAGTATTAAAGTAATATCAGATAATTACGTTATTAGATATTAGATAATTATATTATGAGATAATATTATTATCTAATATTAGATAATTGATAGATAAGTCCAATCTCTCCTCACTCTTTCTATGATAAGGATAAAATAATAGTTGTTAAGTTTGATTAGAATTCTTTTAAAGTATTATCCTAGTAAGATTAGGATTGTGATATACCTTAATTCTATAAAAAGAACTTGAAGGCAGCACTTGTAAAAACGCACATAAGCTTCTATTAAATCCAAAATCACTTAGAAAACGTTCAATACTAATCCTAATAAGAGAGATGAATCCTAGCAATTTCATGGAGGAGAGAAGTTGTTGTTCACTCCGTATGGATACTGTAGAGACGTTGTACCTTCTGGCCAGTGTTTGATTCATCTCGGCCTCTCAAGGACTCGTTCAGAAAGAACACAAATACAAATAAGGTAAAATCCTAACACTGGTTTATGACTTTTGCATGGATCCTAGGAAGGATTTGGATCAAAATTTAAAATTTCACTGTGTATGTTAATTCGAAACCTAACAACAATTTCGCACAATTGGTAATTGGTTTGATTTGCAATTTGAGACCTCAAAAAATAGTAATTACAAGGTGGCCTCAATGTTGCAAATGAATTGACGAGGCCCAAAAATAAATAATATTTTTTAGCAAAATAAGAAAACAAAAATATTAAGAAGCATTAATTGGTAAAAACTAATGGTAGAATTTATTTTTTGTCAGAAAGCTTAAAATTTCAAGTATTATTTATTTATTTATATTATTAGTAAATATTTTAATATGCTCATCTATCAATGAATTAATGCATTACATAATTATTTTAATTGGACAAGTCTTTTATATCTTAAGTATTTAATATGTGCAACTATTTGTTACCAAATAAAAATCACTTACAATATTAACATTATATAAATAAAAAAATTATTTATTTAATTAAATTGTAAGTTTTAATTAAAAACTATTGAAAGCATTTTATTTTTGCTCTTTTATGTTTGTTTTTATACTTTTATAAATTTGATTGTGCTCTCTTGATTATTATTGAATCAGTTGTAATTATGAAGTTTTATAATTGTTTAAAGTTTTCTTATTATTCTTTAAGCTTATGAATTTGAAATAATCAACTAAAGAATTTAAATTTTTAAATTATTAATTAATATGTGTTTATTTTTAATTCTTACCATTTTACAACTCATAAATTATTTCTCTTCTTTTTATTTGTTTAGTTATATATTTTTCTTTCCACTTTGAATATCCACTCCTATTATTCAAAATTTAAATAATATCATTTACTAGTGTAGATATAATACAATATATTTAATTTTTTGTATAAAAATATTTTAAATAGCTTTTAACTTTTATATAGAAAGTATTAGTTGAATTTCTTAATTGCATGTTCTTTTCCTTTTATGTCAAGTCTTGTTATTTACAACTCAAACGTTTTTATTATTGAGTAATATAAACATAATATATTTTATTTTTAAAAATATTTCATATACATTAGAAATTTAATTTAATTAATGCATTTAATTGTATATTCTATTTTCAATAAAATGTTGGAAAAATTAAAATCAAATTTATTTTTTATCTAATACTATATTTTGATTGCTATATTTCAAACTATATATCTTGTTATTAGTTAGAATTTTTTTAAAGCTTTAGTATAAAAATATCAATTTATTTTTAATTACTATAATTTATAAAATAAATCAAAGTTTATTATTTTAAAAGCATTCTTATTCTAAATTTAAAAAAAAATTACTTTAGAGTCTTTTTACATTATAGAAAATATGCTATTTACAAATTAACTTAAATGTATAGCTGCAAAATAAATACAACAACTTAAACTTTAATACTTTTACAACATTTATTTTCCTACATGCCTCTTGTTCTTTTGTTAATTGCCAAAAAATACAAAAAAAAAAGGCATCTACACAATACAAGTCTTTGTGAACTATTAGATAGTGTGCTAATAGGAAATTAATAGTCCATCACAAATTATAAGTTCAAATTCGCACAATTCAAAATGGTAGTTTATACAAGTCATTAGATGGTGCGCTATTAGTAAGGAATTTGGATAGTATATTGGAGATTATAAGATCAAATTTATTCACCATTAATGTAAAAAATGTTGTTGTTGTTGTTGTTGTTGTTATAAAATGCTATTATAAAAAAAAAATACTTTGCTTAAAATATAGTTATAAATATTAAGTTGAAGAAAAGTACTTTTATTTATTTAATGTTAACTATGAAAAGTTCAAGGAATCAAGCTCCGCTTTTCTTAAAGGAATTTGCTTTGCTCTAATAATATAACTTTAGGTATCATTTTTTTTAGATAAAAATATAAGAAACATATCACGTTTTCATTAATATACATATAAATCACATTTTCTTTGAAAATATTTTTTTGACAAAACAAATAAAGTTACAAGTGAGAGAAATATTTTTATATGAAAGATGAGAAGAATGAATCATAATCATTAAATCTTGTATTAATGATTAAGATTAAAATATAATTAAAGATTATATGACCACTTAAAAAGGTCACATGGTCACTAAAAAAATATTATATAAATTTATTTTTTAATTTTAACCCTTCAATAGTAGATCTGATGATCATGATTCACTATTTTTACTTCTATATAAAAACACGCATCTCTCTTAATATATATATATATATATATATATATATATATATATATATATATATATATATATATATATATATATATATATATATATATATATATATATATATATATATATATATATCAAGTAAAAGAAATATTTTTATATAAAAGATGAGAGAAATGAATCATAACCATCAAATATTGCATTAATAATTAATATTAAAATATAATTAAAATTTATATAATTACTTAAAAAATTTATATGATTTTGTATTTTAATTTTAGGATATAAATTTATACTATTTTGACTGAATTTTTTTCTAACTTTACTATTATAAAGAAAATTTTGTTTATAAAGTTTTTAATTTTTAGGAAAATTTATTACAACTAAATCTAACTAATTAATTTGAATAAAAACACAAAAGTTGCCAAATAGACTTATGGTATCATTGGTATGAGTGATGGAACTAACTAAAAAATTAGAATATCATGAAATTAAATTGTGTACGAAACATATGGGTATCGCTTTACTTATTTTAAATTTCTCCTGAAACAAAATTAAATATTCAAGGGAGGAAGTTGTAATTTTAAAGAAGAAAGCGAGGGGTTAAAGGGCAAATAAAAAATCAACTTTCTTCGGCTTTATTGACAGCTGGAAGGAATATTTAAAGGTGTTGACCGGGTTAATAAACGCTAGACATGTAGTCAGGGTATAGAAGTACAGCCCCGTTTTTACCTCAAAATTATTCGATAAGAATGGGACCCATCAAATAATCAATGAACAATATTTTCTTACCATGGTTCAGAGAAAAGTACAACGACTAGTGGTCGACTCAGGCTGCTTATGTCAGGTTAAGACCCTTCAGAAGGAGTAACTCCAAATCAAAACCATCCGCATTATTCTGCTGAATGCAGTGAATGAAAAATGAAAGTATACGCTTGGCAGAATATTCTCACCATCCAAGTCATGATCTAAACACTATAAAATTCTCATTTCTCAATCAATCAAACATCAAATTACAAATTAGGGAACAAATAAATTAATCAAACTCAATTTTCATTTCATGTATATCACAAGCTTATTGATAAAAAAATAAAAGAATTCACGGGCTCTATAACAAATATATAATGTAACATTGCCCAATTAACACGCCTCATTTTTTATGCATATTATCTAGTCTAAAACTTAATACCTCTTCTTAATTTTTTTGTATCTTTATAAAAACAAATAAAAAACTAAAGAAAAACACAAAGAAATATAATATTAAATTGTGGTATGCATTTGTAGTACTACTATCTTTATTATCCAGATTTTTTATAACTTTTTCCACAATAATTGCATTTTCTTGCAATTGTGTTGATCCTAAATTAACTGCAACGGCAATTAAAAATCATACACAAAATTTCTATAAAGCTTACGATTGATGGCCGCTTGACTTAGAATTTTAAGAATCCGAGACTAAGTATTCTTCGATGAAGGAGATGGCTCCCCTTCGGGCGGCGTATTGGACTGCGCGGCCAAAGTCCGGCGGATAGTGGGGGAAGGAGCAGGCTTGAAACTGTCTGATCTCTTCATGTTGTTCTTGGAGAAGATATTTGAAGAGCATGAAAGGATGAGATACACCAAAGCTTGCACCAGAATGAACATAGCCACCTTCATAAGCATGTCACCAAAATTGATCTCCATCTTTGTTATCTTCAATTTTTGAAGTCTGCAAAGCCCCTTTCTCTGGCCAAAGTTGATTTTAGAATCTGAAAATGGGATCAGCCCATAACATGCAGACGTTCCTTTTATAGGATGTTTGTGTCTTGAAGAATCTTACGTTGGACCAAGTTAGCAGAAAAGTTAAAAAATATAGATAACATTGACTTGACCTGTCATTTCAAATCGGCAGTAATATTAAAGGAACTTTCGTGGAAATTTCATTGTTCACATTATTATTTTTAGAGGTAAAGTGATGAATATGATTGTAATTTTAGATCTTATAAATTATCGGTTCTTATTGTTGTTGCATGTTTCAAATTTTGTGGGTGGTTCTCGGTATGGTTTTAAGAGATTCACGTATTAGTGTTGTAGGTCTTATGAAGGAAATTTGAAAAAAAATGATGACGTGATTTTAGAAATCCCAAATTGGTTTTGGGGCAGATTGTGCTTTCAACTTTCATAGTTCTCTGGTCGTCACCATGTTCGTGTTCTAATATTTTCTGAAATCCTAAAACAAGAGCAACATCTAGTTTGTGGAGGAGAGGCATTTGAGATCCCTACATTTAGGGTAAATAACCAACTCACTTTCTGAATAAGTTTTAGCCTAAGCACGTCATTCATCTATTGGTCGCTTAATTGAAAGCATCTGCACTGCTTTCGGAAATTGGAATACACAACTCTGTTTGTCATTTATTATTTACCTGGACATGTTTTACCTGTTAGGATATCTTACTGATAAAGATAAGAAGGTAAATTATCTGGTATCTATAGAAAAATTTTGTTCATGAGTAGTGAAGTGAACTAGGTTTCCTAGTATTGGTGCTTTCAAAAAATAATTTTAATATAATAGGCTTAAATGGAAATATACATTCCATTACTAGTGTTTCTATTTAAACAAGATTAACATGATATTTGTAAGAGAATTCTTTTACATTCTTTTGTCTTGTAAAACTTTGAATTCTTTCTCCCCATAAATACATACATACATGAAGTTTGTTTGACTTAGTTGAATTGCTAATCTGTATCGTCCATATTCTGAAATGTTGGACTTGTCTCTAGTCTATGGTGGGCCCTACTAGCTATATTTCCTTTTTCTAGTAACATTAACTTAGAAGTAACATGAATTTGCTCTAGAGTTGAAATTTTCAACTTTGGTTAGCCTTATAAAATTTTTATTTCTGTAATTTGGAATGTCATGTTATATCTTGATGTTAGCTCTATTGAAATAGGCATCGAAGGTGAGTAACAAAATTAAGTCAAGAATGCAAACCAGAGAAAATAAGGTGGATGGTGAAGTTAGCAGTGGAGAAAGTCAACATTCTAAACTCAGTTTCTCAGGTTCTGTACTATCTCAATACATAGAGGATGCTAATTCTAGTGGAGATAGCACACTCAAAGGATGTTAATTCTTGGCATTGAATAATCAAGGTGAGTTATTCTTTCTAGGATTTAGAATTTCGTGTGTTTGCTTCTTCATGGATTACTGATGATTTTGTTGCGTTAAAGCTTGCAAACCCAATTATGTGGTGTTTATGCATGGAATTAATCAGTTTTAGTTCACACCATCCACACTGTTGTATAGATGACAATGATCACTTCATTTCTGCAAAATATAAATAGGAAATATAACAATGAATTCTGTTCCCATCCTATGATCTTCCCCTATCACTACAAGAAAAGAGATTTTTAGCGGCGACATTTGTCGTCGGTATAGTCTATTTGATTGTCACTAAATGAAATTATCGTCGTAAAAAATGTCGTCAGCAAAAATTTGTCACTGAAGGAACCAATACCGATAACATTGTCGTCGGTAAAAATGTAAGTTTCTACAACGATAAAATTGTCAAAGAAAAAATTTTCAAAATTCAAAATTTTTTTAATTTTACTTTTTAGCAACGACAAAGTCGTCGTTGAAAATAATTTTTAGCAATGACATTTCAACTTTTAACGACGACAATGTCATCATAGAAAAATTTTAAAATTCAAAATATTATGAATTTCACTCTTTAGCGACAACAAAGTCATCGCTAAAAATAATTTTTAATGATGACGTTTCAACTTTTAGCGACGACAATGTCGTCACTAAAAGTTCAGATGAAATTTAAATTAATTTAGAATTTATTAAATTAATCAATAAATTATAAATTAATTTTTAAAAATATTTAATATATTAATTTATTAAAAATTAATTTAATAAGTTATAAATTATTTTAATTTATACATTTATTTTTATTAATATATTTTTATATCATATTATAATTTTAGATGAATGCCAACGACCTAACATGGTATTCATTTGCAAATGCATCTGCATTTTCTTCTTGATTTCCTTTATTTTCTTTATTAGAAAGTTAGGTTAATTTGAAAAAGAAAATCAATTAAAGTGCAGGTGCAAATGCAAATAAATGAGACATACTAGCCCCTAGCCCCTCCAATCAACTTCAGCAATTTCCTATAATCTTTACTTCTCAAACAATTTTGTGCTTTGTAAAAAAAGAGAGCCAAAGATATTTTAAGCAAGTTGGAGATGAATTTATGATTATATTACAAAAATATATAAATAAAAAATATATAATAAAAATTATATAAATAAAAAATAAAACTAACACTTATCTAGTGTTTCTCTCTCTGTTACCATCCCTCTTCTGCATGCGAAATGAGAGTTAAATGGTGAGTGGGGGTATTTATAGAAGAATCCTTCAACGACGACAATATTCTCGGTCATTGTTGAAAAGTCGTCGGTAAAAATTAAAAATAAAAAATTTAGCTTTTAGCGACGACATTTGTCATCGTTAAAAGTGTCGTTGTTAAAACTCTTTTTCCAGCGACGACGACGACTTCAGCCTTTAGCGACAACATTTGTCATCGCTAAAGACTAAGCTAAAATATAGAGTGGAAAAATTCAATCTTTAGCGATAACAATTGTCGTCGCTAAAGGCTTGTTGTTGCTAAAAGTCAAACTTTCAACGACGATAATTGTCGTCGCTAAAGACTTAGCCTTTAGAATGTCACGGCTAAAGACTAAGCTGAAATGTAGAGTGAAAAAATTCAACCTTCAGTTACGACAATTGTCATCGTTAAAGGCTTCAAGCTTTAACGACGATATTTATTGTTGCTAAAAGTTAAGCTTTCGGTGGCGATAATTGTCATCGCTAAAGACTTAGCTTTTAGCGGCGACATTTATCGTCGCTAAAGAGTAAGTTGAAATGTAGAGCAGAAAAATTCAACCTTCAGCGACGACAATTATCATCGCTAAAAATCGAGCTTTCAACAACGATAATTGTCATCGCTAAAGATTTCAGCTTTTAGTGGCGACATTTGTTATAACTAAAGACTAAGTTGAAAGGTAAAGCAAAAAAATTCAGCCTTCAGCGATGACAATTTGTCGTCGCTAAAAGTATCATCGCTAAGAGTGACTTTTAGCGACGACAAATGTCATCACTGAAAACAACTCTGAAATGTTAACTTTTAGCAACAACAATTGTCATCGCTGAAGGGTAAATTTTCCTACTCTACTTTTAGCATAGTTTTTAGCGACGACATTTGTCGTCCCTAAAAATCAATTATCGTCGTTGAAAATTAATTTTTCCCGTCAAAATTTTTTTCACCCAAAAAAATTTGTGCCCATGGATGTTTTATGTATCACTGATGACTTTGTCGTCAGTAAAAACCTAGCAATGCATTACTAACGACTGAATTTTGTTATCACAAAAAGTGTCGTCAGTGTTGACATTATTTCTTGTAGTGTATATTTTCTACTACTTCATGTTTTTTGTTGTTTATATATCCTTATATGGATTATCCTTAATTTTGAAGAGATTCATTTTATATTTCACATTTTGTTCTCTTTTTATGATTTGATGATGTAGTTTACAAGATCAAAACGAAGCTTTTCAAAGCAGCCGACAAGAATGGTGATGGTGTGGTTAGCATGGATGAGTTGGCTGAACTTCTTCCTTCGCAGCAAGAAAAGTAAATCTCATACAATCCTTGTGGCTATACTTCAAGCTTTCAATTTGATGATTTTGATGATTTATTACTTCATTGGTTTAGTTGATGAATCATAAAACAAGGTTGAAATGATTGTGTGTCGTTCTTGATTTTGTTTGTGGTTTTCAGGAGGATAAAGCTGGACCTACATACCTCAAGTTGACAAATTGTCATCCGAACGTGAGTGGATTAATTTTTTTTTTTTTTTTTACCTATAAGACGACTAATGGAAACAGGATTATATCAATCGACTTCATAGACTTAATACTTTATTTGACTGGAGTTGAAAGTGGAAAGAGGTAAAAATAGAGGGATGGAAGTGGAGGGGGGAGAAAATGGAGAGGGTATAAATTCACCTAGGTTGTTTAGAATGGGTGATAATGGGAACGGGTGAAAACAGGGATAAAATTAATTTTTGTTGTTTTATATTTGATAATATTAATTAGTAATTAATTTTTTACTATAATTTATTTTTATTTCGATATTAAATATAATAAATTTTTTAATATAAAAAATTTAATTGAAATGCATAGTAATAAAAAATTATTAATTTTTCTAATCTTATTAATTTGATTGCTTGATTAATTAAAAAATAATTTCATTTATTATTTTTTAAATAAGGCATTTATTTGTAAAGTAAAAAAAATTTTATTAAATTTTAATTTAGGAATTTTTTAATATAAAAAAATTAATCAAATACATAGTTATAAAAAAATTATTAATTTTTTTAATTTTGTTAATTTGATTGTCTGATTAATTAAAAATAATTTGATTTATTATTTTTTAAATAAGGCATTTATTTGTAAAGTAAAAAATTTTTTATTAAATTTTAATTTAGGAATTTGATTGATTCAGAATAATTAGGTTGGTTACTTTTAATTAAGGAATAAAAAAAATTTAAAATAATTTTGGAGAAAAAAAAATGCCCAACAAGCGCAAGGTTTGCTCTGGTAGTTTCGTGCCCAACAGGCGCAAGGTTTGCTCTGGTAGTTTCGTGCCCAACAGGCGCAAGGTTTGCACCTCCAAACCCCCCCAAAATGGAGGGGTAAAATTATATGTGGGGCCCAGCGCAAATTTACTGTGCCAGTTCCACCCCTCCACAAAAGGACAACAGAGACAAACGGGTGTAATGCGTTCCACCCCCCGCCTCCCACCCCCCGTTCCAAACCAAAGCTAAAAGTCTTTTTCAGTTACTTATAAATTTACTCTGACTTTAGCATCAATTCAAACTCAACTTTAATAATTTCCATGCATAAATAGTCTTCCTAGTGCTTATAGGCTCAGCCTAGGTAGAAGACTTCAATGATTTTGATTATTTGCTATTGGTTAAGGATTAAAGAATAAAATCTTCATTCTTTGATTGTTTAACGAGTTATTTCAGGGATAAATTTGTCTGCATCAATTAAAGAAGCTAGGTTTATGTCTTTTACATGATTATTCTGTTTTTTTTTTTTTCCCTTTGCAAGGATGCATCCATTCCAACGAGCATTTTTTTACTCTTTACTTTGTGCCAATCTTCTTCAAGGTCATGGCTTAATTTTTTTTTTCCCCTTGAATTGCTAAAATCTTCTTGTGGAAACTTCTAAAAATGAAGATTAAGTATAATATCAAGTAATATATTTTCTATGTTATATATATTAAAAACAGAGTTCTTAAAGTAGTTTATCATATTAAAAATGGATTTGATTCCAACAAGCAGTTTTTTTTTTCTTTTTTCTTTTACTTGGTGCCAATCTTCTTCAAAGTGATGGCTTTTTTTTCTTTTCTTGAATTGCTAAAATCTTCTTGTGGAAACTTCTAAAAATGAAAATTAAGTATAATGTCAAGTAATAGATTTTCTATGTTATATATATATATTAAAAACAGAGTTCTTGAAGTAGTTCACCATATTAAAAATAGATTTGATTTCTCTTTTCTATTGGTAATAATCTTGTCAGCTTTATACTTTTTTCTTTTAGGAGTTGAAATTGGTCATCATCAAAAGTTTCATAGTTAGGTTCCTACTTGCCATGAATCATTTTGGGTGTTATAACCTGAGACTTTCTAGTTGATCAAAACCAGTAATAAGAACATCTTATCAGTCATAATCGCGGTTTGATGATTAAATTGACTGACAAATTATTTTTAGTGCAATAACTTCTTTTTCCTCATCTAAACTTGAAATTTTGGATATCTACTTTGTAAGGGTGCTACAATTCCCAAAGCCAAGGGTGGGGCTATGTTCAAATGAAGCTAGATTACAATCACCTGGCACCTCTTTACGTTATCGCTACTACAGGGAATAGACTGTTCTTGCACTTGCCTTCTATACAAGATATCTAAACCATTTTAGCATGCCAATCTACAAGGTGAGATTTGGTATGGACGTCCGTTTGTTAGCTGTTCATTTTGAGAATGTTGGTTGTATTTTGCTTTAACTATTGCTTTGATAAGATTGCCTTAGGTTATAATTGATGCTTTTTAAAATTTTTGTTACTACCTTATTGTTTCATAACTCACTATTGTCTGACTCTGAACTTCAATTATGAGGTGTGACTTATAATTAGTATTTGCAATCTATTCTACCATACGATGATGTTGCTCGGCCTTTTGTTTTTACAATCATTGTGACATGTAGCTTTAGCTTTATTGGACCTCTAGCATGTTTGCTTGGTTATCATTACTTATATACCTTGGGAATTCTCATGAATTTTTATTTGAAATGAACCAGTGTGGGTGGATGTATATACTTACTAGAGAGCCCCTTTGATTATCATTACAAAGTAATTATTGTTTTATGTGTGTTTGTGTGGTAGTCTACTTGAAGTCGGATTCTATTAAAATTTGTAATTAATTGGTGTGCAGAGATACTGGTACTCTAGTCTTGGACATCAAAATGTGTACGTTCAGTATATCATTTCATGGTTACTTCTACTTTTTGAGGTTACAGGAAGGTGGATTGACATTGATTAAGGAGCAAAAGTTGGGTATACACTGCGTCATATGTGGGCTAACAGTAACAATTTTTTTGGTTTCTAGTTTGTCTTATTTGTTAATGAGGCCATGTCTAAGGTATCCGGGAGGTTTGAGCACCCAGACTGACGTGACTCAACATGAGCCAACTGAGGATATTAAATTGATGTCATTCGTCAAAACAATAATTTTTTAAAGTTTAGTCCACAAGAGATTAACGTTCGTGCGGACCCTTCGATGCCTATGCAAAACCACTTGCATTTTTTTTTTTATAAAATCTAGAGTTGGGCCTTCCGGTCCCATGACCACGGTCGGCTGACTAGTCGCCCCCTCTCCTTGCGGTTGCCCTCCCTCGTTTGGGGCTGATGAAGAAAATTCCCATGAGGGGATCCTCTAGAAAGTTCATTCAAAAAAAAGTTTGGGAAATGGAATGAGTAGGGGTCACTTGCTGCACTTCCTCCCCAGGCTCAGGCGCAGGGGCAGCGTCCGAAATTCCTCTGAAAAAAGAGGACGACGGGGTAGAGGCTGCGCTTGACAGATGAGGAGGGTGTGTGCCCTCATAGGCAGGATGCAAAGGGAGTTGGGCAAGGTTTGTGGATGGTTGGGAAGCGCTATGTGCCTCCTTATCTGAGGGTAAGTTGAGGTACTTTTCCCAATTGGGATGGGCTCTTGATTCCAAAAGGGAATCGAGATCTTCACTGCCAGCCATAGCCCACGCTACTTTGGGTCCCCCACTAACTGATCAGGGCGTGATTCGAAGGATTTCGACTAAAAGGAAAATCAAAATGATAGCCGCCACACCAAACCAAATTGCTGTTCCTTGTGGCTCACCCCATCTATAGGTATTTGTAGATCTTGCTGCTGGCTCTTCAAAGCAACAATATGAAATAACAGAGTGGGGTTGCGTGCGAGCCGAGTGCTTCGGGCTAAGGGTGCACAAGAGTACTTCGCGCCACAACCATCTCTTTTTTACTCGATCAAAGTCATCGAGTAAGAAATT
The DNA here is from genome assembly GCA_020226215.1 of Sindora glabra. NCBI lineage: Eukaryota > Viridiplantae > Streptophyta > Magnoliopsida > Fabales > Fabaceae > Sindora > Sindora glabra. The sequence goes on from CM035226.1 coordinate 97,788,063, forward strand.
CACCAAGACGTCGGTTATAAGACCTGCGAGCGATATACCAACCCCCACTGACGAGGACCAGTCTCCCCCATTTTCGTCGAATATGCGTAATGCTAGAAAAGACGAGACTAACTCCAAAATGGATTTCTCGTTCACCGTAAGCTCCATTTTTCTTAACAAATGAGAGTGAGAAATAGTACTTAATGAAGAATACAGATACAGATTCAGATAAAAAAGCCGTTCCACTTTCCCTCGGCTAACCAATTGAGTATAAAAAAATATATCTGCGAGTGCGGCTAAAGCAATAAGATTGTTCTACGAATAGAGAAACCGAAAAAAAAATGAGCGCCTAGCATATGTGCGAGGGCTATCAAGACGAGATTCTCGTTCCTTTCGGGACGAACGTAAAAAGAAAAGTCGAATCCGGAATTTGGAGAGGATGGAGAAGCCCCACTCGGGAGTGAGCGCCTGGCCGGATTTCCAGGATGAGCGGCGAAAATACATATTTAAATTGATGCCGTTCGTGAAAGCAATCATTTTTTAAAATTTAGTCCATGAGAGATTAATGTTGCGAAGCAGCACGAGATCTGACGGTAGCTGATATTCGGCGACAACACCCATGGAAATCCGGCCTCTACTAGAAAAGAAAGATAATATTACGATTTCAGGCCTGTAGTCATTTACCACGTGCACAAATAACATGCTGATAGGTGCCCAGGTTCCACAACCCCAGATATGTCAAAGATACCACAGTCTTCCCCCGTTAATGATGCTACTAAATAGTTCATTTCAAATTTTATTATTGAACATTGAATTCTAGAATTATTCAAGAAATCTTTTTTTTTTTTGGTTAAGTATTCATTGGACTATTGTATCAAGAATTTTTTTAGTAAATATTTATTTGACATGATCATTTTCTATAGGAATTTTTTTTTTAATTTTAGAAAATTTGAGGTAGTTAAATTTTAGGAATAATTTTTTTAATTTTATAAATTTTGAGGTGGCTAAAAATCTGTGGGCAGATCCACAGGAAATGATTTCCAGTGTCTTAATTTCCCACTAATTCATTTCTACAGGAAATTTGTAGAAAATTCCCAAAAAAGGCCGCCCCAAGGTACATTCCTATAGTGTAACTATTATTTTATTAGTCTTAATAATTTTAAAAATATCACCATATTAATATAAATGTCAATTTTTTTTACTGACATTTATCTATTGATGTAAAATTACAATTTTATAATAATGATAATTTTACCATGGCAAATAAACATGTAAATTTAGTACAACTTGGATATAATAACTTTGTCACATCACCTAATAAGTTATCGAGGACTTATGAATGCTTAGTAAGATTATGTGCAACATCATAAATCATATCTTCTAAGCAAGTATTGAAATCTTTATCTTTATGATCATTAGATATGTTACGCAACTTACTTTTACCATGTCATATCCATCATATATACTCAGTGTCAATACAATGGACAATATAGGTAATCTCATGTAATTGCTTAACCATTACCATCTTGACACAATAACATTTAATGCAAGGACACCTTATAAGGTTATTATTAAATTCTTTCCCCCAAATAACTTCAAATTTAATGAATTTGTTGACCTTATTCTCCTATTTAAACCACACCAATCTCCATGCATCTACTTTCAATCCATGACTAGCTAATCTAGTAAAAAACATATATACAAGAATAGTGAACAAATCCTATATTATCATAAATTGTACACCTTCTTAACTATTTACCCAAAGTCCAAACATATTCATGTATTTATATTCATTAAAATTAACCTAAATCATTTAAAGCTAAACATTTTCCAAGCACATACCCAAAGTCAAAACAAATCTATACATTTATTCAGAAGATTCTATGCATAATTTATTTCATGCCCAATGTTATGGTGAATAATCATAAGCTAATAGATTATTAGAAATATTTTAATGGTACATCCTAACATTAACCCTAATCATTTTAAGCAAATGATATAAGATAAAGCCTAAACAAATAAAATTGCATATCTACATTAAAAATATGAAAACACATCTATATAGAATGAAAATCTTAGAATATTTAGTGCGTATAACTTGTCTACACAGAAGAGTGGAAGAGCAAGTTACACTTCACAATTCCGCTAGAGTTCTTCTATTTCCTGAGACAACTTCATTTTAGAGGAATCCTGATTTTGCAAATGGCACTATAACATTTTAGTCTTGTATTTTGTTCTCTTGCTAATCTTTGGAGCAACATCATTTTACTTTTTACATTGGTCACTAATAAACATCAATATATAAAGTGAGATCAAGGAATCTATTTTGGTTATTAAACATCAGTTTTGTTATAATATCTATCACTTATATCAACATGGTGTCATTCTACTTAGTAAAATTTAATGTTGATTATTTATTAATGGCCAACATTCTAAATTTTTAGATGTTGGTTATAATTTAACAACTCAAATCTTTTATTTGTTGAATATTTCTTAGTAAAACATTTTATAATAACTTAAAATTAAATCAACTATTATTTTTTAGTAAACACACCAAATTCTTTCATTAGATATATTATATTTTTAAATACACTTTAAGGCCACAATTTCACAAACTAATTTCAAATTTGGTAATCACCTATATCATTTTTTGAACTAAATTTTTTTTTATTCATATTCAAATTAGATTTGAATTACAACATTGATTAATTGTAATGACCTGGCATTGTTTCTTTGTACATATTTTTCTTATTATACAAATAGATACAAACATCAACAAATTAAACAAATACTTACAAAAATATGAGAAAGGAGACATCTAATTATGAAAATATATTCTACAATTTTATTTACTTCTATATATCATTTTATCAACAAGTACAATAAAAACCAACTTGTTATTTACAATAAAACAACCTATACGTTAATATTACACAAACAAGAAAGAAAAGAGATTATTCCATTCCATCCTCATTGTCATCCTTACTCCAATTATCTTTTGTTGTTCGTCTAGGTAATACATTTGCCTCTATTACCAACTTAATTAAAATATCAAGACAACTCCCTAACCATTTCATGTGACACCTTTTGAGATGATAAAGAATCATGTAGAAGCTATACCAATTTATTTGCTTTCACACATTAGTAAGTCTCACATTTAAAGGGATTCTTGTTGAAAAGCTTGCCAATATGTGAAAGCAAAATAAATCAAAGTAAGTCCTTTGATATGAATTTTTTATCGATGCCTCTATAAGATTCAAGTATTTCTAAGTATAAGTGTGTTGTGCTCAAATTTCACTTAAACACTAAAGGTGTCAAACGGGTTGCAACCACTAAATTGATCCACAACCGATCATGGGTTTTATGGGTCTGGACTCTAAAAATTGAGCCCATTTTCAAATGTAAACAATACAAATCAATCCACCACGAATTCGATTTGCAATGGACTAGCCTATATCTGTTGAGTTCACAGGCTTTCAATTAAAATTTGTGGATTGGCCCGTATCTATCACGAGCTTTGGTGGGTTTAGACCCCCTTAAAATTGAATTTGTTTTGGACACAGTTAATATAGACCAAATTAGTATGAGCTTAACTCATCATGGACCGACTCATATCTGCACGGACCAACACATTTTACAAGCCTAACAAACATTAAAAAAAAAGGAAAGTTAAATTTATAGATAGTATAAAAATTAATGGACATCGGTTATTAACGCTCAACCAATGTCCTATATATCATCTTTTTCAAAGTAAACATGTGATTATCACACCTTTAGATGTTAGTTGACTCAAAAAATGACATATAAATTTTGTACATTTCCCAATAAGATGCTTTTAACTATCTTTTGAATGATGGTTATACAAAAAAATTGATGTTTGAAGCTTTTGCAATTCGCAAAATTGCATAAAAGCCTATCAAATCGATGTAGTAAATTTTTTATTATTCTAAAAAGTGTCATCTCGTCAATATAAATATCAATTATAATTATTATTCATTATTTTATATTTTTATATAATTTTGAAAATAATATTACATTAAAATAAATATTGATAATAATAATAACCAATATTTTTCAAGGATTCTGAGCATTTAATTCATATTTTTTATGTGTGTGGAACTAATAGTTTAATTAATCATTTCTAATATTAAAATAAATTAATAAATATCTCAATTCACCCAACACTTCGACAAAATATTAAATAACCAAAACTCCTATTTAATGCTGCTGAATTGTCAAATTTATTATTTGGTCGTCTAGAAAGTGACATGGCGTGCTAAGTCCTCAGAAGAATCTTTCACTTGACGGCATGACAATTGTGCCTCAAATTATTCGATTAGATTGGGACCCATGAAGCAATCAATGAACCTTTTTTTACCAAGGCTTTCAGAAAAACACAATGGCTAGAGATCAATTGACCTGGGCTGCCTTTATCAGGTTAAGACTTTTCAAAATTGAGCAACTCCAAATCAAAGCCAGCTACATTATTCTGCCGAATGCAGTGAATATTCTCAGCATCCAAGTTATGACCCAAAAACTATAAAATTCTTATTTCTCAATCAATCAAACATCAAATTACAAACTAGGGAACAAACGAATTAATCAATCTCAACTTTCATTTCATATATCACAAGATTATTGATAAGAGAAAAAAAGAATCCATCACCTCTATAACAAGCATTGCCCAGTTAATACACCTCCCTTTTTTTATAAATATTTTCTGGACTAAAACTTAAGACCTCTGCTCAATTTCTTTTCTACCCTAACTATTCCTGTAAACAATAAGAACAAAGCAAAAGTAAAGAAAAACACACGGAAACATGATATTAAATTGTGATATGCTTATGGATTACTGTCTTTATAGCCAAGATTTTTCATTTATTTTCCTAAAAATTGCAAGAAATGCAATTTTGGTGGTTGAAACCACAACTTAAACCCAAGCATAAAACTGTTATACAACTTAAGATTGATGGCTAAACTTAGAATTCTCAAGAATCGGAGACTGAGTATTCTTTGATGAAGGAGATGGCTCCCCTTCCGCCGGCATATCGGACAGGGCCGCCAAAATCCGGTTGATACTGGCGGAACGAGCAGGCTTGAAACTGTCTGATCTCTTCACGTTGTTCTTGGAGAAGATGTTTGAAGAGCTTAAAAGGATGAGATACACCAAAGCTTGCACCAGAATGAACATAGCCACCTTCATTAGCATGTCACCAAAATTGATCTCCATCTATCTTCAATTTTTTGAAGTCTGCAAAACCCTTTTCTATGGCCAAAGTTGATTTTAGAATCTGAGAATTGGATCAGCCCATAACATGCAGACGTCCTTTTATAGGATATTTTTGTCTTGAAGAATCTTACGTTGGACCAAGTTAGCAGAAGAGTTAAAAATAAAGACAACATCGATTCTGACTTGTCATTTCAGGTTCGCATCAGTATTCAAGCAACTTAGGTGGAAATTTCATTATTGTTATTTAAAATACGGAAATAATAATACGTAGGGTACTAGGGTTGCCCTAGTTGTCATTAAATTATATTTTTTTATTTCAATTGAAAACGCAAAAAATGAGCAAAAAAGCGTTTTGCTTGACCCATTTGAAAGTTGGCGAGGGTTGAACTTTCTTGGCTTTATCATGGCAACGGATTTGGTCAATTTGAGGGAAATCTTAAGTTTCTCAATTTTTTTTCCTTTTTGAATTTTGTTCTTCGATTGCTGATTTCACATTTCCTTCAAACTCAAAAAGTATATTACAAGAATATTTGGGTCACGTATGGATGAAGTTCCGTTTTTCTCAAGGTAGAATGTGTGAATATTAATTATGTAATTATCATAACTAGTGTTTCAGTTTTTATAATTTAGGATTTAAGATAATAGCATAGCTAATATACATAATTTATTTTTTCTCTTTAACATTAACCATGTGTGAGAGAGAGAGAGAGAGAGAGAGAGAGAATATAGGATTTTTTTTTCTACATTAATATCGAAGTAATGCAAACCTAATTCTTTAACATGAAATTCAAGTCATTCACATTACATCCTACCTAATAGTTTAGGGTCTGTATTTTTATATGAAAAAATTTTCTTTTACTATATTAGAACTAAAAATTTAGTGCTATTTTTATATAATTATTATTAAATATTTTTTTAGTTCAACAATCCAATTTTTTAAAAATAGCTAATTTTCTGCTAAAAATATATAATTTTTTTATGATATCAGATTGCTAACTGAAAATAATAATATAATTGACAATATTTATATAAGAATAATACTAAGTTTTAAATACTAATATAGTATTAAAAGTTTTTTTTTTCTTTTATATGAGTTATATAATCCTTTATATTTATACATATAAGACATTTTAAATTAAGTCAATCTTGTTCCTTTAAAAATATTTAGCTAAATTATTAATAAATATCTTAAAATAACTTAATTTTGATAATTAGAGGCTTGGTATGGTAACTCTAAAGGTTTGAAATTCAAGGTGGTGTGATAAAATACAGATCACTGGATGAGATTACTAAAATTTTGAATATTTTATCATAGCACTCCGAATTTCAAAACTCCAAGAATACTTTAAAATTTCCTTAATAATTAATGCCACATATCTGATGAGGTAGTGTGAAAATTTATTTTGTAAAGAATAATTTTCATTTGACGCAGGGTAGTGTTAAGTCATCTCCCTCGTCAGCATCATCAGCAGTAGGGTCAATTACCTAATTGATTACCTAATGGCTTATTTTCTAATTGGCTGATTAGTTGAGAAAACATCATCTTAATAATTTGGTTAACGATAGGGATAAAATGATCTCGTGCAAACATTAGCTTGTCATCGCCAAGTAAATGCTTGGTACGGTCTAGTTTTAAATTCAACTGGCTAAGGTTTTTTTTCCTTTTTTTTTCTCTCACCTGATCAATGAGAGATTAATTTGTAAGGTACAATCAAATATCATAGGTGAGAGATATGACAAGTTTATGAACCTTTAGAATGAAATTATCCAATTGTATTTGTTATTTTTAACGAATAAGATCAAAAAAATTTGATTTAATTATTTTTAAGCTTGGGTACGGCTTTGAAGTTGCGTGATTTTAGAAAGTTACAACTTTTCATACATAAAACTTGGAGCTTCTTCGTGAAAAGTCACCGAGAATATAAGTTGTCATTTTTTATAATATCTTATAACTATTTCATAAAATTTAAAATTTACTGTTTAAAAAACAGGATTGGACAGTCCGATCAATCTAATCACTAACTATTCTGTTATTTGATTTGAGTTGATCCAAATAACCATTTTAATAATCAAACTAATTTGAACCAATTTAAACTACTATGAATTGTTGTTATATAACCGTTTTGACATTGAATATATATTTGTTATAAAAATAATAATATTGTTATTAATTATTATATTGAAAGAACTAACATCATTTCATTTAAAGTCTTGTAAGAAATAATATTATATATCAATTTTCTTTTAGAAAATTGATATGAAATATCTTAAATATTACATTGGTTTTGTTAACCCTAACTTCCTTCCTTATTCCTCCATCCTTGATCCTCCTTATTCCTTATGTATTCCTCTTTATAAAACAACACCCTATCCTAATCTCATCCTCATGTTCCTTCCTCCCTGTTCCTCCACATTCCTTCTTATAGAACATCTAACCAAAAACAAAAATTAACATTTCCTATGGCAATATAAAATTTCAATTTCAATAATTTTAACAAATAAATTAAATAAGAAAAGTATAAAAATAGTAAAATATTATATTCAATACCACAATCAAAGAATGGTGCATTACTAAATCTATCTTGATAATAGTTACTCAATATATGAGATTGATATTCCTTCAAAAAACACACTTGAATCCAATACCTATAAATGGTATGATCTTTTATTAACACCTTTATGTATAATAAAATATCTAAAAGTTAAAGAAAATGAATGAAATTAAATAATTATACAAACTTATAAAAGTTGTATCAAAATAATAAGTAACAAAATATAATTAATTATGAAAATTGCTTAAACATAAAATCCAAACAAATTCTTACATTTATATGCTACATTTTTTTAAGAAATTTTCAACCTCATATACTTAGCAACAAGCTAACAAAGCATCAATTTTGTAAAATAATTGTTGAGTATAAACACAAAATCGAAGTTTCTACAAGCAAAAATATAAAACTTACAAAGTGAGCATACCTTATTAGCTAAATTATCATCTTGAAAACCATCTTAGGATTGGATGAGTTTTAAAATAAAATTTATAGTTGGCACTAGTGTTTTCCTCTTCTTTTTTTTTCAAATCATAGTAAGAGATTTTATAAAAAAAGGTTGTCAAGTGACATTGTTTTTCTTTATACATCAGTTATCTATAGAAAACCAACTTTTAAAATGATGATGACTTTTATTATAGGAGATAGCATGGATGTCGTTTATAAAGTAGAAAATTAACATCTAATTGACAACGAAATCATCCTATAAAGAAGCATTATGATGCCAATTATTTATGAAATAATTAATGTGGTAATGCTAACATTCCATGATGGATATTTACTAATAATTGGTTTCATTTACACCATCCAATTTGTTTAATCCACATAAGAAACAACTAATTAACAACAATAACAGAAATAGATACTAATTGACAATAACAAAAAATAATTGTTTGAGTTTCTATATAAAGTTTCTAAACTTTCATTTATATATCAACATATAACAACACTAATTAGAAAGGAAGAAAACCAAAATCATATTATTTACAGTCAAAGAATTGTCATCAAATTTTAAAATAAGTTATGACCTTAACCCAACACTATATATTTAGATATATATAATGAAAACAACTCATTGCAGTGTAATTATGGCCTTGAGGGAATATCATGCCTAAAACTGTCATACTTCATTAAGATTTTTCGTTAAAGTATTGCAATTTGTACACAATTAATATGTTAAGACTAGTTTTGGTAATTAAGCATGTGAGAAATTATAAATAAGTAAAAGTAATTACCTAAGTCAAGTGGCATCAAATACATATTTTATTGAACGTGTATTGCATGATGTAGTAACCACACTCTATATCTCATTTCTATCTTTAACACCACAATAAAACAATAAGTAAATTTCATTCAATTGATGAACAAGCTTCCATTTGCAACATATTATAATTTTACTCAGCAGACTTATCTTCACACTAACTCATCTTACTTTTTTATCTTTCCTTTTTGGTGCTAAGCTTTACTTGTAGCATATATCCATAGCACGATCCAAGACTTAAGATTGGTTATGATGCTTTACCTAAGGGATCCAACTAGAATGCAATCTTTTTCATTAAGTACGCCATGGTAAACATCCAATGTTACCTACAATACATTAGTATAATAAAATGTAAAAATTTGTTTATCAAAATTAGAAAATCACAAATTAAATCATAAGTGATACTTAAGCCTCACAGCACAAAGTAGCATACTTTCTTAGGTTTTGCCAGTAGTGCAACCACAATATATTATTATCTATTTCTCTCATCGTTCTAGACTTAATGGTCGATACGATATGAACACAAGAATCAACAATTGGCTCTTGCATTAAGGGAGCCATATTAGTTATAACAATAACTATAATAGAAGAAGCATGAACTAAAATGCCTATTTAGATTGCAATTAAAAGTAAATTGTATTTGTTTAAAAAAGACAAAGTAAACTCAATGTACCCAAGGCTAGATACAAATGACATTGTAGTCCTTCATACTTAGAAGTTGCAAAATAGCATCCTTATCAATGAACAATAAATAAAATTCTCCCAACATCTCTGCCTCTATTAGATGCTACACGTCAGCACTTGGAGTGATCAAGCTCTACTTATAAGGCCTTCTAATCATGATCAAGAGGTTGCTAAATAGTGGTGCAAAAAATCAATTAATCAATTTCATTTTCACTATTAGACTTCTTTTTATGTAGGGTTGGTGCAATAAACCTACATCAAACAAAAGCTAATAAAATAAAAAATCAACACTTAATTTGTTAAAAATACTAATTTTTTATTTCTTTTCATTTTTAATTTTACTTATTAATTATGGACTCAATTATTTTTCCTTTAATTAAGATTTGCTATTATTTAATTCACCAATATATTCATATAAATTTTAATTTATGAAGTCAATCAATTTGAACATTGGAATAATTTATTTCATTAATTAAATTATGATCTAATGATTTTTTTATTTATTGTTTGATCTAATTTTTAAAGCATTTTTATAATTAAAAGAGTCGGTAATGCAAAAATATTTGAAAATTTTATGAAAAAATTGTAAAAGTTTATCTTAAAAGTTTTTCCTTTTATTTAGGCTAAATTACATTCATCTCCATTCTTTCCTTAGGTTTGACCTAAGTACACTCCTTTCCCCTTAATTTTCAAAATGCTACACATTCAACACTTGAAGCTAACAAAAGTTGATGGTATTAAATTTATTTTATGTTGCATAAAATTACTCCCATTCACTTGTCATTAAACGAGCACCTTGGCTTCTTTCTTCTTTTGCCGTTAGGAAACTTCCACCTTCTTCTCACCAATCCAATTGTTATTTGCATTTCACTAAAGTTATATGAGTTATTGGCTCTCAAGCGTTCTCAAATTTCATCAAAGTCAACAATTTCCCATTAATTAGCTTCTTTGGTAGCAAATGAGAATTGTTGGCTTTCGTTTAAGACAGCACTCAATTCAACAAGGGCCAATCAGTGACAATGGCATTAAAGGGAGAGATGTAGTGTAAGAGAGAGAGAGAGAGAGAGAGAGAGAGAAAGAGAGAAGAAAGGGATGACAAGAAAAGACTAAGCACTCTTCGGAATCATATTTACATCGAGGGAGAAATTCTTCTGCAACAACATATCTCAACATTTAGTTTCTATATTCGAACCTTAGGTTGAAAAGTTATCGCTCCTTACTATCAACTCATTCTTCTCTGTGGTTCGTACTCTTCTATTTTTCCAATTGTAAATCTATTTCTGGATTGGGTTTTGGTTCTCAATTCTCCTTGACAACAATTTTCTTCTTCACAACTATTGCTCGTTTTCACCGGACAATGAGTTTGATTTTGTTTAATTTGCTGTTGTTTTTTCTCTTAATTTTCCTTTGTGTTCAATTTGGGATGGATTCTCAAATTTTGTGCTAATTTGAATTTTTAGTACTAGTTTGCCCCTTTTGATTCTATTTAATTTAACTTTGAATTTTTTTGTGCTCCTTTTTTTTCCTTTGATTTGATTTTCCTAACCTATTTGTCTACATTAAATCTCAAATATTTTTTCATATAAATTCTAAATTCATTTTACTTAATTGATATTATTTCTATTGTCAATTTTCTTCTTGTTGATTTCGCTATTAGATTTTGTTAACTTTAGATTTTTAGGCTAATTTTTTTCTTTTAATCCAATTTTCCTTATCTTAACTTTTTGCATTAAACAAAGGGAAAAATTATATTTTATCCATTTGTAATTTTGTTCTTTTTCACTTAATATATCTATGATTTTAAATATTACAATTCTTCCTTTCATCATTATTATATCCACTTAAATTCTTTTCTATCCAAAATTTAATAAAATATTCATCTACATTGCATATAATCTTTACTTTTCTAAATTTTGACTTAATTTGATCCCTACTTATAACTAAATTAACCAAAAAAAATCCTAATTTTATTGAAGATATATTTTCTATAATTTAGTTCATACAGTTCAATAAAGGTTTGAATAGAATTTTTTGGAGATAAATTAGTTCTAAGTGGGTATTAAGTTAAATCAAAATTTAGGAAAATAAAGATAACATATAATACATATGAATTTTGTGTCAATTTTTGGATAAAAAATAATTTAGATGGGTTAAGTACTAATAATTGAAAGTACAAGTGAGTGCATTGTAATATGTAAAACCACGCATTAATTAAGTGAAAAAAAATAAAACTATGAATGGGTAAAATATAATTTTTCCTTAAGCGAAAATAAATTTAAGGTTTTTTTATGTAAATTCTAAATTTGTTTTGCATTGTTGCATGTTTTCGAGCGTTAAATTTGATTCTCGGCAATTTCCCCACTCTGATTCTCTTAACCCTTTTTTTGTGTGTGCGCGCGCACTAATTTCTTCCTTTGGTTTGGTGTTTTCCTTATCTGTTTACTCTTTACATTGAATTAAATTATGTAAATTTTAAATTTATTCTGCTTGATTAATGTTATTCTTTTTTTCAATCTTTTAATTCGTGCTAAATATAATTCTTTTTATTCGGTTTTTATAATCTTCTAATCAATATTTAGCTTAAAATTACATATAGTTATATAATTATTATTTATATATTTTTGAAATTTCAGGAAAATCTTTAGTGAATTTCTTTGTTTATTTTTATAACTATTGTTTTATGTACAAATCTGGTTGTGATTAAAATGAAAATTATCATTCATAATTAAAATGATTATTATTATTTATAATGTATTGTTAGATATTTTCATTAAAATATTAAAATTGGTCATCACATGTTTACATAGTTAAAAATACAATAATGGACTATGCCATTTAATTCATAATTATTTATTATTTTATTTAAAATAAATTATTGAAAGATTAATAAATAAGGTGTATTGTCTTTTAATTTTTTTGATAAAATTTAAAAATAATTAATATTTGAAGGGTCAAAATATTTGTTTGTGCATGAGGGTGATAATATATTAAATTGTTGAGAATTTTGATGATGCTATCTTTTAACTAAAAACTCTAATAAAAAGCTTACGAAAAAAGGAAATTGGTGGGAAAAAAATTTTAATGAAGGAATAGATATGTAGGCTTTTCAAAATCGGGAGATCGGAAATATATTTAGGCCAAATTCCGAAATAAATGGATGTAATCTATTTATTATTATATTATATGTTGGAACTCGGACATGGTACAAAAAATTTTGCATCGGAGGAAATTAAAACTAACTTGACTTGCACAACACGAGTGCCGGCTGATTGCGGGGTAAAATACCAAAATAATGTTTTTTACAAAACTTATTACCGATTTACTGTTTTTCCGAAACATATTACCGAAATACGCACGGTGGCGGGAGGTGCCATTTGGTGTGGCGCCTCATGGGCGGAGGCGCCATCTAGGATGGCGCCTTTGGGGTGCTCCGAGGGCTCCATTCAAGGTGGCGCCCTCGGTCAAATTTTTTCATTTTTTTTCTTTTGAAATTAATTAATGTTGATATCATTTGAAAATAAAAATTATAAAAATAAATAATATATGATTGTAATTGAAAATAAATTTTTGAAAATAAATTACTTATTTTATAATTATATTTGATGTCATATAAAAATATGTTAACTCCACTTTGATATCTAATACATAAATTTATTATAGGAATTAAATAAGAAAGTAGTTAATGATAATAATATAATGAATAAAAATAATAAATATTTAGTAAATAATTAAATATTATTTAAAAAATATAGGATCAATAAAGAATAATTACATAATTTACATTAATGTCTCTCAAAATTTTATGTAATGACAGTTAATTTTTATCAATTTTTGAAATTATAAACTTCTAATGCTTGGAATTATATTATTACAAGTCATTATTTAATATGTTATTACACATAAGTAAATTTATTGAGTATACTAAAATATTCTTTATATACAAAGTTGAAGATAGCTAAAAATGAAAAGAAATATAATGTAATAAATATATTTTTCTTATTTTATATTTATTCCAATAATATGCTTGTCCATTTGTATTTATTTGAATAAAATTTTGTTTATTTTGTGACAGAATGAATGCAAACTGGCGAGATTGAAGATAGCTAAAAATTTAAAAAAATCTGATTGTTTCGTTTCAATAATCTTTTCATTTTGTAATGAAATCGGAATTATAACATGAATTAGATATTTTTTATTTCATCTGAATGATAAAATATTTTGGCAATGAGAGTGAAAAGTACCGATTAATTATTTTTTAAGAAATTATTATTCGTTTCATCGTTCGCTCGAAATATTTTATCGAAATAAGTACAGAAGATACGAACAGCGATGGAGAGATGCCAAATGACATGTAGAGGTACGCTAGACGAAATGGCATCGTTCGCGCTGAAGGGAAGGAACAACAGGCAATATGGCACTTTTGGCCCATGGCATCGTTACTCCTCATTTCTAAATTAATTAGGCGGTGACTGTGTTGACTGTGCACCCTAGAGACATGAATTTTTGTGAAAGTATGATAATTAATATTATTTATTTACTTTCACACGATAAATAAAAAAAGAATAGATAGGTTAAAATAGGCTAATACATTTATTTCATAAATTATTTTGCGCTTCACCGCAGTTTTGAAACTATTTACCAAATTACGCAGGGCGCCGTTGAAGGCGCCTTTCAATATGGCGCATTCGCTACAGCAAATTTCACTGCGCGGGCTGGGAGGCGCTATTTCACCTGGCGCCTACCCAACAAATTTAAGTTTATAACTTATGGGGCTGGGAGGCGCCAAGTGACATGGCACCTCCACAGCCCCATTTTATAAATTATTTAAGTTTTATAAATTTATATATTTATTTATATAATTTTAATTTTATCATTATTTATAACAAAATTATAATTTTTAAAATTTAATTAATTATATTTTATGATATTATTTATCTATATTAGTCGTAAAAATTAAGATATAATTATAATAAAATTAAAGTTATATAAATAAATATATAAATTTATTACACTTAATTAATTTATAAAATGGGACTGTGGAGGCGCCATTTCACTTGGCGCCTCCCAGCCCCATAAGTTCTAAACCTAAGTTTGCTGGGTAGGCGCCAGGTGAAATGGCGCCTCCCCAGTGAAATTTGCTACAGCGAAGGCGCCATGTTAGAAGGCGCCTTCAGCTGGCGCCCTGCGTATTTTGGTAAATAGTTTCAAAATTACGGTAAAATGAAAAATAGTTTATGAAGTAAACGTATTTTGGTATTTTAACCAAGTAGATATTTATAACAGTTGTGAAAGTATGATAATTAATAATATTAGTTATTATATGTGAAAGATGTCCTTATCATCATTTTTTAAATAAAATTAAATATTGCAATGATCTTCGTGATTTATTGTTATTTGTAATTATTCCTGCGCAAGCAATTAAAAAAGTGGTAGTAATTAGAAGCATCCTAAATGTTGACGTTTGGCAATAAAGTAGTAAAGTCATCCTAAATGTTGATGTCTGGCACTAAAGTAGTAAAGTCATCCTAATTGTTGATGTCTGGCAATAAAGTAGTAAGATAAATGTACACAAATATACAAAAAACATAGAAAAGAAAGCTAATGTCTACGCAAGTGATGTCCAGTCCCACATCCAGGATCGGTAATGTGGCGGCCGTATCTACTAACCCTCTGCGCAGGCTCGGGAGTCACATCCCCGGTGTCTGTGTCTGCTCTACCTCCAGCTCCTGCTCTGCCTCTACCCCTGGCTCCCGCACTGCCTCTACCTCTACCTCGATCTACAAGCTCTGAGTCATCTGTCATCATGCCACCATGCGCTAATCTCTGATCCTGAGTATGCCAATCAAATACAGGACGATATGGCTACGCTGGACTAGCATCATCGGAAGGAAAGGCATAGAATGCAGATGAAACTCCTGGTGCATGTGGAAATGCCTGGAATGAGGATGGAACACCAGGAGGGGGCTAGTACATCTGGGATGACGACGGCCCAAATAGTACGGTTGGGAACGTGGTGGAGGATGAAGGATCATCAGGTGTAGTAAGGTGCAAATGTGATGGAGCAGTAAGATCAGGCATCATCGTCATGGTCTCCTGGGCAGTCGAAGGTGGAATCTGCTGCACTGTCGAAGCGGGCGGAACATCAGCCTACGCCGTTTGCCATGGAGCAGTGCAACGTCATCGGCGAGAGCGAGGCTGATCATGGTCACCCTCCGGAGGGTCTGGGATGTGATGGGCCTGGGGAGCTGGCTCCGCATGTGAGTCAACAATGACATGATTAACCTGCTGAATCGCATGAAGGATGGACTCCGTCGCTGACCTAAGCGCATCGAAGGTGAACATAACCTGCCCCTCAGGGGTAGTGAAGTCCTGTAGTGAAGAAACCTCATCTACCTGTGCAAATTTTTGATATTAAAGTTAGTTATAATACTAATGCATTTAAAGAAAATCATATACAAAAAACTAGCACGCAAAATTACCACAAGGTCAAGCGCTCCCCCGACAGGTGTAATACACCGTCTGGTAACCCGTCTGTACCATGTCATGTAATCGGAACGTGGTCCCAGAACTAGGCGTGTCGTCGGCTCGGCGGTAACGCACAAGTCTCGCCGAATATCCCAGAGTGTAATATACGGCTGATGGCGGATGTGCCACTCCTCGTCATGCCGACCGGACAAGTGAAGGCAGTGGACCTTCGCCACCTGCTTCGGTGGCTCTGGAATAGCCTGGCGTAGTCCAAACTGCCGCAAAACCCTATCAGGGTGGTGCCACTCGACAATCTGGAAGTGAATGAGCGGCACCATTGCTATCCAGGTGTCGCTCCCATCAAAGCAGTACTGAGGCAGTGATGCGATGACCTCCTCAGTGTACGGGATCCAGTCGATCTGAAGTTACAAATTTAGGTTGGGATTTAAACACAATTGTGTATTGGACAAAGCCTTGAAATTGATGATTATAAAAAATCCCTACGTACCTGGTCAAGTCGAAGGCGGTCCAACAAGTATCTGTAATGGGGTAGGCTATGTGCCGGACTATCCTGGAACGTCTTCTGATAGTGCCACCTGCGAGGTCCAATAACAAAGTTAGGCAACTTCGTAGCAAACTTAATTATAAGTGACAGTTGAAATATTTTCTAACCTGCGCACTAAGGGGCCAATCCCTGCATCCCCCTTTGGTGTGTCTAAAATAGCTATCGCGGGGGCGATAGTGGGAAATCTATCCCAGGCCCAGAGCTGCAAAAGTAGGCAACAACCTCCTATCTCTCTGTAATCCGGTGCGGTGGCCTTGCAGAGCTCTCTGTACAGGTATGCCAGGCAAGCAGCCCCCCAACTGTACGTCCCAGCCTCATGTAAATGTGCGATCAATGGTAAGTGCATGAGGTGGACGTATGTGCCGGAATGGTCTGGAAATAACGTCCCACCAATGAGACGTAAAATGTAAGCTCGGGCGAATCTCTGCACTGTCACCTCATTCGCATCATCTGGGAGATGAGTGAAATGCCTCTCCAACCAACTCATCCTCAGTCGCCCCCCTCGGATGACATTCTCATCCACCGGTAACTGGAGTCCTAAATACTCCTCTATCAGGCCTCCCCACCCCTACACAGTGGGCCCCGTCACTACTCGACCGTCAATGGGTAGGCCGAGCTGAAAAGCAACATCCTGCAGGGTAATAGTCGTCTCTCCCTGCGGCATGTGAAAGGTGTGCGTCTCCGGCCTCCACCTCTCCACAAGAGCACTGATCAACTGGTGGTCAATCGACACAAACTCACACATCGCCAAGCCGTAGAAGCCTGCCTCTCGCAGAAAGGGGACAATTAACTCCGGCGGCGGCTGGTGATGGTAGTGATGAGCTCGTCGAATCCTAAGCACACGGTCAGGCTACAAAAAGAAAAAACAACACCAACTATAACATATGACAATTCAGAAACAGTTAATACTCGGATTAATTAAGGTGTAGCTATTTCCATACATGGCCTGCCCAAATCGACTGGGATATGTGTGAGGCCTGAGCGGTCAACAGAGAAGGATCGCGTGGTCCAGGATCAACGCGTCGGGATGTGGATGCCATCTGCCACGACAGACATTGCATTGGAATGAAATTCAGACACACATAAACTTAAAGATGTTGTCCAATTTAAGTACAGCCTTAAGGCATAACTAATATCATAAATAATATCATAAATTGTCTTAGATTTAAGGTGCAATATATATAAATAATATCATAAAATGTCATATAATAAAAAATTTCACATTACTAGTAATAGGGTAACCTTTATATACATAATGATGTGCAAATTTACAACCGTAAAAAATAAAATACTTGTGGGAAACCGTTACACTTATGATATTGGTTAACATACTTTGAAGCATACATGCGAAATTAAACAGTAAAAATCAAGGTGTAGAAGGGCCTTCGTCCCCATGAAGCAGTGGGCAACGCCTACGATTATGTCCTTCCATCTTACAATGACTGCATTTTTGCTTTACACCGCTCTCTTGAGGCCAATCCATCTCATTTCTGATTCGGGTCGACTTTGGTAGTCCCCTTGCACGTAATCTTCCATAATTTGGAACTAGGATAGGGAACGGTGGTAGGTTATTCCATTGCGACCAATCCCCAATAGGCCACCACTCAGATTTGTAGCAATTGAGCAGCGTGTCAAGCCTATATACAGCATCGACATATGGTTCCCACGATATGTTGATTGAGGCACAGGCAGCAATAATATGAGCGCAGGGATACCTATATGCTTGGAATTGTCCACATTCACATTGCCCTTTGTCTAATAACACCTGGACGACCTTTCCACATGATCCCCTGGCCATATCAGGGCCCTCCACCACCTCAAACCTAGTCCCTTCTCTATTGTAAGCACGAACGTGGTAAGAAGAAGCACGTGACTGGATAGTCGCAAGCTCCTGTCTGAATCTGCTGGCGTATCTGTGTCCTTGTTGTAGGTCAGCGTGCGCTTCTTTTGCCCTTTCCACAAAGTACTTGACGCATCTATAGTATGTTTGTTGGACAAGTCCTGTGATTGGCAGCTTCCTTAGTCCTTTGAAGAGGCCATTGATGCACTCTACAATGTTAGTCGTCATATGACCGTATCTTCTGCCTTCGTCATAAGCAAGCATCCACTTCTCGTTCGGAATAGCAGTCAACTTCTTATGGATCTCCTCACTGACTTTGCTAAGATTGTCCAATCTCTCCATGGCCTTTCCCCAACTGGGTTCGTACGCTGAATGGAAGGAGATAAATAGGGTAACTAAAATGAACTACCAGGTGCACAAATTTATAAAAGAAAAGTCCAATGCAGAAATTATGCTATAACATATACCAATCTTAAGGACAGCTTTCCTCACATTGTCATCCCTGCACTTCTTGCGAACATTGCTGGCAATGTGTCTGATACAATACCGGTGATAAGAATAAGGAGGCTGCCATCCCAGACCTTCGGTGGCTACAGCATCTTTGATAGCTCGGTGCCGATCTGATATCAAGCATATTCCTTGCTTGTTCGTGACATTTACCCGCAGTAATGCTAAAAAACCAACTCCAGTTTTCATAGTTCTCCCTGTCAACAATGGCAAAGGCAAGAGGAACGGGGCATTTGTTACCGTCCTGGCTCGCAGCAATCAGTAGCACGCCCCTGAACTTGCCATACAGGTGCGTGCCATCAACTTGTATGAATTGCTTGCAGTAAGGAAATGCGGCAATGCATGGCTTGAAAGCCCAGAAAACTCGGTTGAAAACATGTTTCTGCGGATCGACAGGATTATCAGCTGTCACAAATTCTTGGGACTCCAACTTGAACAGCGCCTGGTTACAGTAGCCTAAAATGTCTAACCATTTAGGGAGCACTTCATACGATTTATCTCAATCACCGTGCACCTTGACAATTGCCTTTTGTTTCGCCTTCCATGCTTTCCTGTACGAAATCTTGTACCCGTACATGCTTTCCACCCTCTCTTGTATAAGCGAGATTGGAACATCTTGCTTCATTTTAATTATCTCCAGGATCAGGGAACTGATATACTCGAAATCCAAAGACTTGTGATCCTATGTCAAACTAGCATTAACACATGTGTGGGGCCCTGAAAATCTAGTTATGGTCCAAGTGTTACAATTCTTCAGTTTCGACGCTCTAAGGTGGAAATTGCATTGGTCCCCAAATTTATCGCACTTCACGCTTAATCTTCTGCTATCCGACTCCTCCACGTAATAATTGTGGTGCCTTCTGATGTGGTAATGCTTGGTTGCAGCAATTAAAGCCTCCTTGCAATCGAACTCTTGCCTAACCTACAAGTCATCCATGTCATAATCGTAGGTTGGCTTCATTATTTTCGGAAATTCATTTGGATTCTGTATCGCATCCCAATCAATGTCAGAAAAGACAGCAGCTTGGGGGACACCATATGATGTTTGTGCAGCATTACCACTCCTCACACACCGCGTTGGTACACTGTCTGCATGTGCAGCAGCACGTTCTTCATCATCTGTGTCACGATCGTCACCGCTACTGCAGGACACCTCATCGTCTTCAAAACCAGACTCTAGGTGGGCATCCATTAATACGGGATCGATAGATTCTTCTTGTACGACCGGCAAGGCACTTGATGAACCTACCCCGGTTTGTGGTGCATTTACCGGGAAAACACCTGCAATAGATGAGTCTAACGCAGGAGTATGACTATCAGAAATGTGGAACTCAAATCCACCTGTGTAAGGAGGCCCATCCCGCACCATCGAACAACAAGTGTTAACATAAACCGCTGGATCCACGGGTGGTGCAGTTCTTGGAACTCTTACATCAAAACCAAGGTTGGCAGCGCGCAATTCGGATGTGATCACGTCCACGTACAATTCCATGGCTGTCATCGCCGGATGTTGTTCGTAGCTTGCTATCGCGCATGCTAAGTCTTCATCGTCGTCCAATTCGTATGCCATGTACTGAGCCTCTGTTTGATGCTGTGGAAACCTGTAAACAATCTTCCCCATAGCTTGATCTTCGTGAAGCTTCAGTCGGCCATGAATTCTCTCCCGCAAAACATCCATGCTGCTGCATCCTCTTAATTTCAATGCCTTTGGTGGAGGTCCATCATACATTATCCCCTCTGATCCCTCAACAATTGTACCATTTGAATATATAAACGCAATTAAACTTTTCTTCATCTTCTTACTTTTAGCTGCACAATACTCGCTGCACCCCCACATGGAGAAGTAGTC
Source organism: Sindora glabra (assembly GCA_020226215.1). Classification (NCBI taxonomy): domain Eukaryota; kingdom Viridiplantae; phylum Streptophyta; class Magnoliopsida; order Fabales; family Fabaceae; genus Sindora; species Sindora glabra. Next base: position 97,808,992 of record CM035226.1, read on the forward strand.
TCATATACAAATTTTGTTCTCATAAATGAGTATACTAGTATTTAATACTATGATTAAAAATGAACGCGATGTATTACTACTTTGCAAGGTATTCTGTTAATTCTACGAAATAATAGGATTATTTTCTTCGACCAATCTAAAGTTATTTCTTTTCCAAAATTAATATAAAATTTGACTATATAATTTTACCTATGGTTTTGTTTATCTCTTTCAACTATAGTATTTTTCTTAGTGATTTTGTACAAATTGTACTAATTAAATTAGTTAGCCAATCAAATACACTATCTTTCTTATTTTTATGACTTTTTTCCTCCGTTCACACCTTCTACCAAATAGCAACTAAAAGTATGTACACATTATTATTGTCAATACCTCCATATATATCTTAATTCTTCCTAAATAAACCAAGGATACCTATATTTTTTTCAGGTACGTTAACTACTCTTCCATCTACAATATCTACTATTTAAATGCAAAAAAAATCCAAATTTGTAATAACAGTATCCTACTTTTTCAAGGCTTTTGGTTACATTCACATTTCCCAGGATCCTTTTTAGTACCTCTCTTATGATACATTAAGATCTCACATGATCCAGTTCTCTAAATATGGCTTTCACCTAGGTCGTTACACCTATATCAGGACATCCATTTTTATCTCGTTTGTTATTATTTTAATAGCACAACCTATCACATTACATATAAAGTCATACGACATTTTCATAAATCATAACTTCACATCTTAAATCATAATTTCACTTCACACATCATAACAATCAATATAAAATAAATAATTCTATATTATTAATATCATAATATTCTAAATAAATTTCTCTATCGATATAAAAAATATTTTCACTGTGACTTTTTACAAATTATAGTATAAGCATAAAATTCCTAAAAATACTAACTGGTAAGTATTCGGAGAAGCAAACAACAAAAAGCCTCTGCATGAAAAAAAAATTTGTTAGATAATTTAATAATTTCAATCTTTAAGTAAAAGTTATTAGATGTTATTGTATCAATTGTAAAATTATGCAACAATCACGCTAAATTAAATTTATTTTGTAAGATAATATATTAAATGAATAAAAAAAACAATATATATAAAATTTTATTCATGTATATTCAATTTAAAATATATTGTTCGAATTTTTATATCAAGAAAATATTAATGAATTTTAAAAAATAATTAATTTTTATTCCTAAATCATCTCATTAAAACTAAAATATATAGTTAGTTATTTCAATCAGCTTTTTTCATAACATGAATTTTTCAAAAAGAACATATTTGATCATTAAAAAATAAATTGACGCATAAAAAAAATTATATTATATCAAATTAATATTATTCAATATATTCTATTTCAACTTTTAATACAATGATTGAAGAAATAAAAAAGAAAATCATCTGCAAGGTACATGAAATGAGAAACAAATTATTTACGAACTGTAAACCCTCCAAGACCTTTCAGTTGATGTATTTTAAATTTAAAATATACTATTTAAAAAATATCATTAACAAAAACTTAAAATATTGTGATTGAAGAAATAAAAAAGAAAATCATCTGCAAGGTACATGAAATGAGAAACAAATTATTTACGAACTGTAAACCCTCCAAGACCTTTCAGTTGATGTATTTTAAATTTAAAATATACTATTTAAAAAATATCATTAACAAAAACTTAAAATATTGTCATAAATTATAAAATATAATTACTGATTGTAGAAAAAATATTGTCAATAACTTGTTAGTTTTCTAACAAATATAATATGTTAAAGTTTCAATTTTTTCTAAATCATAGATCATCACTTCATATTATAAGCCATAATAATCAAAATAAATTAAAAATTTTAATAAAAATGTAAAAAATCTACAAACACTAACCAATAAAAATCACAAACTATCACAGATCACATATATTTATAGTTTTTTTTTCTAAATCCTAGATTATCATTTCCCATCATAAATATTAATAATCAACATGAAATATAAATTATAATATCCATACAGAAATTATAAAAATACTATCCATTGAAAAACATAAACTATCACATATCATATAAATTTGTATAAATCTTTTCTAAATCCTAGATCACCACTTCACAATTTAAATCATAATATTAACATAAAATAAATATTATAATATAAATATAAAAAATATCAAAATTTAAGCAAATAAAATTTATAAATTATAACAGAAATTATCATAGATCACATATATTTATATGAAAATAACAAATTATCACAGATCACATATATTTATATGATTTTTTCCTAAATCGTAAATCATCATTTCCCATCGTAAATCATAATAATCAACATGAAATATAAATTATAATATACATACAGAAATTATATAAAAATACTAATCAGTAAAAAATATAAACTATCACATATCGTATAAATCTTTTCTAAATCCAAGATCATCATTTCATATCATAAATCATAATATTAACATAAAATAAATATTATAATATAAATAGAAAAAATATTAAAACTTAAATAAATAAAATTTATAAATTCTAACAGAAATTTTTCTAACTCTTTAATCATCACTTCATATCATAAATCATAATCATTAATTTAAAAAAATATAACATAATAATAAAAATTACAAATATACTAACCAAATAAGAGTTGACTGGAATCAGATTTGCTCCAACGTAAAAAATGCTTCCGAATGCAATGTAGAAAAATAAGAATGGATGATGATTGATGAACGAACTGTGGCTACAAGTTTTGTAAATAAAAAAGAGAAGCAGAACTGGGAAATGGCTTCTGAATGAGAGAGTTTGAGAGAGGAGACGACTGCGCAAGGGTGAGTGAGGGTTTGAGGGAGGAGGGGCAGATTTATATAGGGGGAAGGCGCCTGATGAAATGGCGCCTCCCAGTGTAAAATTCAAAATTTGAATTTGAAAACGGGCGTGGGCGCCTTTTGGTATGGCGCCTTCCATACGGAGGGCGCCAGTCAAAATGGCGCCTCCTGCATAGAAGGCGCCACTTCAAACGGCGCCACTTCAAACGGCGCCTCCAAGGGGGAGGGCGCCAGTTTGAATGGCGCCTCCAAGTACCAGGAGCGCCGCCTTGAATGGCGCCCTGCGTATTTTGGTAAAATGTTTACAAACTACCGTAAAACGGTAAATTGTTTATGAAATTTGCGTAATTCAGTATTTAAGCCCTGATTGCGTTTCAAACATTGACATCCAACAATTTATTTATTTATTTATTACCCTTTAAATTAAGGGACCCAATGCACACGTGTCAAGCAATGGTTGAGCAGGCGGCAATTTGGGAAGAATATAGCCTTATCCCGTTTTTTAGGTGATTAAATATAGCCCTATCCTTTTGGTAGTAACATTGTGGGTTCTGATTATTCCTCCAATTTTGTGGGATTTCTACTTGCAAAAGGTTTTCTCGTTTGGGGGGTTAGTGATTATTACAAGGCTGAGGGAGGAAACAAGCTGAGGTAAATATCTGCATGCTTAGCTGTGAATTTGTAGCTTAAGTTTTGAATAATTCGACTTAAAAGTCAAAACTGATTCAAATATAAACTTAAATGAATTAACACAAACATATTTGAAGATTGGGTTATTGGTTCCAAATTTCTTATAAAATTTGAAGTATTCGAGTTTGTACTTAAGTTTATAATGAATATAAATCTATACGAATTTATGTGATTTTATTTGGATAGTTTATTTTTTTTACTTAAATTGGAATGTATAAAAATTTGTTTTTAATAAATAAATTAGATAGTAAAATTTTTTAACTCATTTTGTCAATATAACTTTTTTTTCAACTATCAAAATATCAACACATTGTCATACAATGCAAGAAATTATGTGCAGCAAAAAGTAACAAATATCAAAAGACTAATTACCTCAATTAATATATCATAATTTTTCATATAATTTTAATAATTATTGACGTGATTAAATTTTTTATATATTATATTATTTATTAATAAAAAAATAAATATATTTTTATATTATTAACCTTATTTAAATTTGTTAACAATTCAAACCGATTATTATGAAACTCAAATTTAGCTCATAAATAAATTCAATTTAACTTGTTTAAAGTTGAATTTAAATTATTTTTTTGACAAATTAATTTTGAATTACTCACAAATAATTTAACTCATTTATACTCTAAATAAGGACAAGAAAATAAAAAGAAAAATATCGTTACCTTTTTCCCTTCCTCTCCCCCTCTCCTTCGAGTAAGATAACTCCCCTCAATTATCCGAATAAACAAAAAAATAAAAAAATCATTGTACTGTTGAAAAATATTCATAGTTCAAGGGGAAAAAAAGAGAAATAAGGGTTTTACTCCGGTTTATTTTTTAAGGAAAAAATTGTGAGCTTTTACAATTAACGTATAAGTCATAAACTTGTAATATTTTATATAAACCTTCCAAGTTTTTCATAAAAAAATGCAAACGAGTATAAGTTTTACATATAACAAACACGTAAAAAACTGCATCGTTATCTTTCAAAGTCACAATAAAAAAGAAACATAAACATTTTTATGAAAAAATCGTAACATTTAACGAGAAAGTTGCAAAATTTTATTAAAAAAATTACAACTTTTAATGAAAAAGCAAAACTGTAAGAGTGAGCATCTTCAAAGAGGGCATAACACAGGAAATAAACACAACATAACATAATTTATAATCATGTGTTTTCTATAAGCTGGACAGTCCACATGAATTTATTTCTCTTCTTCTAAAATAAAATTATTCTGAGAGAGCGGATAGAATATCTCCAGGAGAAGTTAGGATCGTCAATAAATTCAGAGTGTGTGAAATTGTTGTTGACTCGCTTGATTAGCCATTTTAGTTTGGTTCTGGTTTTTGTTTGAGCTTTCATGTGTGTTGTTGCCACTCCGTTAGAGCTTCGTGTCCGTGTTTTGCTTCTTTGTTTTCTCTTGGCAAAATAAATTTAAACAAGTAATGTCAAACTAGAAAACCAATCGGCTATTCTTAGGCTGCAAGCCTATCCAAAGTTCAGACTTTCCTCCTTAAGACCCTTGTATGGCTCATATACAGTAACCAGATGCATGTAAAATTCCTCACTTGAAAGAAACTCATTCCAGTGCAAATAGATGGCCTAGAAAAGGAAAACTCAGTCTTCAAACATATTTTTTAGGATTCCCTTAAAATACAAACTCCAGAGATCCACAACAATTTCACAAGGCAAATACAACTTTTGTTGATAGTGAAGATTATAGTAACAGCCCAGAGAAAAAAAAAAAAAAAACCAGTAAATCAAGAAAGGATTCATTGGAAATGATTTAGAAAACAGGATGCACTTCAACAATGGAGGCAGAAATTATATACAAACACGAATCCAAGACAGACCAATATCAAACATTTTATTGCCTGAGATGGAAGTAGAAATTGGTGTTTAGACAATTTAAACCCATGAACCAAACTAGAGAGAAGCATGGGCAGCCGGGCATCAGACAGGCACAGCACTTGTGTGCTCCATCAGTTTATTCCATAATAATCCTAGCACTACAACAAGCTAGTGGAATTACAAATATTTATTGGAAAGTAAAAAGAGAGGTAGCACAATCGTCACTCTCGATTTACACTTGATAAGACGACCTGCGGCACTACGACTCCAGTTTGTGTTTAAACATTGTATACCTGAGTCAAACACCAGAGTAGATAATATTAGTTCACTATTAATGTAGTTTGTTCAAAATAAATACATATTTTGAAACATTAGAGACCCTAGTGATAGAAGATAGATGGTTAAAAGCAGCAATAACAATGCTAATAATTTGAAACTAAATATCTCGCAGCTCTGAAAATAGTAAAAGTTGATGAACTAGGTCCCTGTCACATAACAGGGAGCAGGCTCAAACTACAGCATAAGAATTGCGTTTGTGCAGAATCTGTTTTGTCTCCTCTGTGAAGCTTCAACCTCTTACACAAACAACTCGAGCACTTGTTTTCTAGGCAAAATTGAAACATAAATATTTTAGTAGTGGCAGTCTAAAAGTAAGAATTCACAGTATAGTAAACACATTATTCTTCTCTTTTTTGCTTTTACATCTCAAACCTATCTTTATTTTGCTTATATAAAACATATATTGAAGAATGCCGACTATGATTAAAAATACAAGCACAAAAAATTGTGCTACCCGTGCTTGAACACTTCAGAAGGAAAGGTGATGACACAAATATTCATGAAAAACTAGTCTAGAGGTTCTTTCTCCTGATATTTTTTTCACATGCAACATGCCCTACCCCATCTTTCCTCTAAAAAGGCATATTGCCTAAGTTCCAGCCTTCCAGGAAGCATTTTCGTATTTTGATACTCATGGCGAAAAGAAAAGCCTTAGTTCTCTGAGTACCACAGATGCTTTCATGATTAGATGTAAGAGATTGGTGAAAAAGGAGGAAGGAAAACCAAGTGCTCCCAAATTTTCCAAAATCCTAGTTCCTCTAAAGTATAAGATGCACTTAAGAGAATGAAGTTTATCATCAAAACCATTGATGTTCTTATTAATATTTCAGGATTAAATAAACAACAACCAACTGAAAAGGTAACTTGTAAATATATAGTTCTGACTTGATTTTCTCATCTAAAGTTATGATGATAGCTTCCCCCTCTAAAGTGCATTATGATAATAGCTTTACCCTCTAAAGTGCATTGCACTTTAGAGGAGCCAAATCAATCTTCCACACTGGGAGAAAATTGGTGTCACTGAATATTCACAAAGTTCATTGATGTGAAGACTCTCCAACTTTATATTACCGAAGTCCAAACTAAAAAATTGAATGCAGTGTTAGAGAGTATTGAAAGAATACTAATCGCAAGCAGTATGCACGAATCAACATTATTTGATCAGAAAATGGTCCAATACAGATGTCAGTGGTCCCCTCAATATACATATTAATGAATCATCATTCTACTCACTAGATCTCATACAAAGTCAACAGCTAAATCAGGAGAGAAGGGTGTTTTCAAGATTGATCTCAATGAGAAAGCAAGTTAATTTAGCATCAACTTTGAACTGGCATCACAATCTCCAAGATTTGAAACTCATCCAAAGTTAATATTTCTAGTTACATACATTCTATCAGCATTGAATTTTACATATCTAAGCAACCAACGTTACCTAATCTCGTGATGAATTTGCAGACACAATCAAATCAACCCCTTGCCCATCTCCGCTTATAGGCGAACCAAGCACCCCTCTTTCAGTAGAGGGCAGAGACAGAGAAGAATCGTCATCACTCAGCCTCAAAAGGCCATGCCTATTAGCAATGTGATTCAAAGTAGTCCTAAATCCATAAAAATCCTCCTCGTCTGCTTCCATTAATTCAGACAACCTCATCATGGCCACCCTCAATTGCCTCCTGATTCTCCTCGCTCGCAAAACCCCTTCTTCTTCGCCTTCCACTTCCTCTTCTTTTGTGCACAACTGAAACCGACAAAGCGGGCACGAATCGTGATGCAGAAGCCAAGGAACAATGCAATCCAAATGGTACAAGTGCTTACAAGGAAGCTGCTTAGCTTCCGCGTCAAGAGAAATGGGATCTTTGCAAACAGCACAGTGAACAATACCTACAGGGTCAAGCTGCGATAACAATGAAGACGTAACTACGATTGTCGGGATAGAATCCTTCAAAGACCTCCGAATTGGGTTTCCCGAGGAGATCAAAGATACTGAGTCTTCAACGTCGTCGTTTTCGCTGTCGTCAACGGAGGTGTCGTCGTCGGTAACAATGAGGTGGTGTTGGATCAGGCGGTCGAGAAAAGGGATATCGAAGATGGATGGCGAAGTATGATTCGGGTCGGGTTCAGGAGAGTCCATGAGTTCCAGGAATTGGTGGGTGTGGCAATGGGGGCAGACGAGCGTGGTGGCGGGAGACGACGTCGCTGAAGGGGAAGGAGCTAAAGCAACGCTCATGTCACACTCGTGACACCAATATGTCTTGGTTTCTACCTCCGCCGTGGCCTCTGTAGTGGGGATGGTGGGAGCGGTGGTGGCAGCGCCGGTGGCGGAGGACATTTCTCTTCCTTCCTTCCTCCCTCCTGATTCCCTTCCCTTCACTGTCCTGAATAGCTGACGTTGCGAGTGGGTAAGATGTATCAGGAAGGAAAGGAAAGCGGGGCCCACACCTAACCTTCATTCGTTTGTCTTTCGCTTTTTGTTTCGGCCGGTAGCAAGTGCGTAAGCCATTTGTCATTTCAATATATTTGAATCATCGGGATGACAAAAAACATCGTCGCTTTGGCCGAGTGGTTAAGGCGTGTGCCTGCTAAGTACATGGGGTTTCCCCGCGAGAGTTCGAATCTCTCAGGCGACGTTCATTTTTACCGCCATATAATATCTTTATTCTTTGCTAATTGGTTAATAAATCAGCTATTGTTCCCTAAACAAATTAATAAAAACAAATTATGTTATTAGTTATTAGTTCTATTAATTAGTTATTCTTAAATTGAAAATAAATAAATAATAAAACGGTTATTATGTTAGACAAAATCTCTTATTGGTTCTTACAAGAAATTGATAGAAAAAATTAATTGGTTGATTAACTTTTTAATGATAATAGGAGTAATTAAATTACAAATATATAGATAAGTATTTAAAAAATATAAAATTTAAAAAAAATAAATTTCACTTGAATACAAAATTCTCCGACTAATCGGTTGAGCATATTGATTCCAGTAAGAATTGAGTGAAGGGATAGATTGATTGTAATCAAAACTTTATTATTGAATGGCTGCAAAGTACTTACACAATTTCATATATTATAACGTGGCTATTATTAATTTTTTTTACCACAAAATCTTTCATTGGTTCTCACAAGAAATTGATAGAAAAAATTAATTGGTTACCGCCATATAATATCTTTATTCTTTACTAACAGGTTAATAAATCAACTACTGTTTCCTAAACAAATTAATAAAAACAAAATCTGTTATTAGTTATTAGTTCTAATAATTAGTTATTCTTAAATTGAAAATAAATAAATAATAAAACAGTCATTATGTTAAACAAAATATCTTATTGGTTCTCACACGAAATTGATAAAAAAATTAATTGGTTAATTAATTTTTTAATGATAATAGGAGTGATTAAATTACAAATATATAGATAAGTATTAAAAAAATTGTACCCTAAATATAGTAAAAAATATAAAATTTTAAAAAAATTAAATTTCACTTAAATACAAAATTTTCGGACTAATTGGTTGAGCATATTGATTCCTGTAAGAATTGAGTGAAGGAATAGATTGATTGTAATCAAAACTTTAGTACTGAATGGCTGCAAAGTATTTCCACAATTTCATATATTATAACATGGCTATTATTAATTTTTTTACCCATGAAATTGATAGAAAAAATTAATTGATTCTAATTTTGGTTCAAATAAGAAATTGATAGAAAAAACTAATTGATTGATCATTTTTTTTTTTAATATTAGTAGTAATAGTAGTAGGAGGAGCAATAACAATAATGGTAATAATAGCAATAGCAGCAACAATAATAGTAATAACAGTAATAGTAGTAGTAATAATAATAGTAATAGAAGGAGCAGTAGCAATAATGGCAGCAGTAATAGTAATAATAACAATAGCAGTTACAATAATAACAATAGTAGTAATAGTTATTGTTGTAATCAAAACTTTAGTACTAGCTAATAGCAGCAATATACTTCCACAGCTTCAAATATTATAACATGGCTATTATTAATTTTTTAACCCATGAAATAAGAAGTCAAATGTTAATAGAAAATTTTAATTAACCACTATACTTATCTAAAAAGATTGATAGTATACTCTATCATTAAAGTGGCATAACATAATTTATTCTTCAATTTTTTATACCAACAAAGTTAGAATAAAGTTGGTTGTACTTTTTGATACTCACTTTTTCCTCACTCTTTTTTCCATATCAAATAAAAAAATATCTTTTAAATTTTAAAAAGAATGTGCAAAGTTAATTTATTTTTATATGAAAAAATAAATTTTGATAAATATAAGTGGCATTGCTCAAAATTTTGATAAATATAAGTTAATTGGTTACCGCCATATAATATCTTTATTCTTTACTAATTGGTTAGTAAATTAGCTATTGTTTCCTAAACAAATTAATAGAAACAAAATCTGTTATTAGTTATTAGTTCTATTAATTAGTTATTCTTAAATTGAAAATAAATAAATAATAAAACAGTTATTATGTTAAACAAAATATCTTATTGGTTCTCTCAAGAAATTGATAAAAAATTAATTGGTTAATTAATTTTTTAATGATAATAGAAGTGATTAAATTACAAATATATAGACAAGTATTAAAAAAATTGCACCCTAAATATAGTAAAAAAATATAAAATTTTAAAAAAAATAAATTTCACTTGAATACAAAAATCTTCGACTAATTGCTTGAGCATATTGATTCCAGTAAGAATTGAGTGAAGGAATAGATTGATTGTAATCAAAACTTTAGTATTGAATGGCTGCAAAGTACTTCCACAATTTCATATATTATAACATGGCTATTATTAATTTTTTTACCCATGAAATTGATAGAAAAAATTAATTGGTTCTAATAAGAAATTTATAGAAAAAATTTAATCGATTGGTCATATTTTTTTATAATATTAATAGTAATAGTAGAAGTAATAGCAGTAATAATAGTAGTAGTAACAATAATAGCAGCAATAGAAGTAACAACAGCAATAGTAATACTAATAGTTATTGTTGTTGTTATAATCAAAACTTTAGTATTAGCTAATGGAGCAATATACTTCCACAGCTTGAGATATTATAACATAGCTATTATTAATTTTTTTAACCCATGAAACAAAAAGTCAAATGTTAATAGGAAATTTTAATTAACCACTATAGTTATTTAAAAAGATTGATAGTTTACTCTATCATTAAAGTGGCATAACATAATTTATTCTTAAATTTTTTTATACCAACAAAGTTAGAATAAAGTTAGTTGTACTTTTCAATCCTCACTTTTTCCTCACTCTTTTTTCCATATCAAATAAAAAAAGTATTTTTAAAATTTTAAAAAGAATGTTCAAAGTTAATTTATTTTTATATGAAAAAATAAATCTTGATAAATATAAGTAGCATTGCTCAAAATTTAGTAAAGAAATTTTTAATTAGATATTAGGTAGACAACAAAAATAATTTTAAGGAGAAAATATAATATATCTCCTCAATTTTGATTGAATGACAAAAATCGTATATAAACTTTAAGATTTTAAGCTTTATCTCATAAATTTTGACTTGGTTAATAACAAATGATGCATAAACTTTAAAATTTTATACTTTAATTTTTAAACTTTTAAGAACAGTGAAACTATTAATTTCAGGTTAAATCTAATAATAACTTTTATTGTTTTTACTTTTTCATCATATCAAATCACTCTTTAGTTCAAATAAATGAAAAAAAATTCATGTTTGATGATCAAATTTTCAAAAAAATCAAAATTGAGTTATTAAGATTTAATAATACTGCTTCTAAAATTTAATGTAAGATTTCTTTGAACATATAATTTATTGTGACTATTCAAGTGTGCTTAACTTTTTAAGAATATTTAAAATAAATTAAACATTAAACTTTAAATCCATTGTATTTTCACCATATCAAAATATTCATTTATATACTAACCTCTCAAATAGTAATTTATTAGAATAATTTAAATAAAAAATTTTATAATATTCCTAAAATGTGTTCATTAAATAGTTTAATTTTTAAATTTATAAATTAAATAAAATTCATATAAATTTTGTAAATATATTTGTAAATATGAGTTTAAAGATCTTTCGAAAAGAAACTTCTATTAAATGCTCTATTAAATGCAAGTATATTAAATTTTAACATGATGTGCTCTTCAGTTCTAATAATTGTTATAATGCTTTCATAATTTTGAATAACTTATCTTATATACTGTCAAAATAAATAAATCAATAAAGGTCTAAATTTAACTTAAAGTTAATGTTTTTCTAAAAATTTAGGATTAAAATATAAGGTTTTAAAGTTTATATACTATTTTTGTGACTCAATTAAATTTTAAAGAGGTCAAATATAAATTTTAAATTTATGTACTATTTTTATCATTCAATTAAAATTAACGAGATAAATTATATTTTTCTCTAGTTGAAAAATTATGTATAATTTAAGGCTCGTTGAAAGTGAAATAAAAAAATCTAACCACTTAAGAATTATGTTGTATTTTCCTTTTAGTTTCATGCTTTCTCGTTTCAATCGTTGATGGATGGAAAAGAGAAAGAAAATCCAGGTCCTCTTTCTTGTTTCATTAAATGTTAGGTCTCTCTTCATATTTTTGTTCGAATTAGCCATAAGAAAAAGGGGAAAGAATGGTGAAGTGTGACATATCTATTATGAATATCAAAGGTAAGAAAAAGGGGAAAGAATGGTGAAGTGTGACATATCTATTATGAATATCAAAGGTAGATCTATTTTCTGTTATTTACGGGTCTGCTTCGGTACAATGACCTTGTCATTAAATTCATAATTTCTATATAAAATTTATAATTTTTTATAATAACTAAAGTTATGAAATGTAATTTTTCAGGTAATTTTTATATACTTTTTTAAAATATTATAATTATTTTTTATAAATCCTATAACATAAACAATGAGATTTACACCACAAAAATTTTAAAAGCTTTATTGAAATATTACAAATATATAAAAAAATTAATAAAATCTTATAAAAAAATTGTATGATTTATATAAAAAATTACAGAAATTGCATTAGTACTTCCCATTTTAAGGAAGTACCAAAAAATTATGGAAATGATTAACTTTAGCTCTTTAAATTAAATTAAAAAATTATACCATTAATTTAATAATAATAAAATAATAAAAAGATATAAAAATTAATTTATCACCCCTAAATAATTTCTTTAAATAATAAGTATATTTATTACTTTATTATTATATAAAATTATTTAAATATTTTTATTATTTATTATTATTAAAATAATATTATAATTTATTTATTTGATTGAAATTTGGAAGGCTAGAGCAATGTGAAAATGAATTATGAGTTAGACGGCCTCAAAAATTTAGGCACCACCTTTTGTGAGTTTAAACTAAACCAGCTTCTTTGTGCAGGTCAAGCAGGCTTGCAAGTTTCTCTCCTTATATATATATATATATATATATATATTATAAAATTGATATATTATATTAAATGTTTGATAATTTAAGTCAATATTAATTTGTAAATTACAAATTATAAGGATTAATTTATAAATCACTCTTTTTTTATATAAAATATATATTAATTATAATGTGAATGACTTAATACTTATAAATTTTAATAATTTAATTTAATGTAATTTATAAATTATAAATTATGTAAATAAATACATAAAATGAAACGGACCTATTATTTTTTCATTATTAAGAATGCGAACCCCTACGAGCAAACTCACATTTGTTCAAATTTGCGCGAGCTTGCCTCATTAAAGCCCACTCCACCCGTTAGGTATTTATACGTATTTCAACGGCAATTATATCAAGACAGCATGACTTCGCCCACTTCTCGGGAGTCTATGATGTCTCGGGTTGAATCAAAATGTTTACGTATACGGTGGGGAAGTGGGTGTGATAATTAGAAATTACTTTGAAAATTAAAATATTAATAAAATTTCTCTTTACCCTGAAAAGAATTTTTTTTAGAAACTGAATATCTACTCATTAACCGCCAGCATATCCTCTGAAAACGAACAAAATCTCCCCCCCCCCCCCCGCTTCTCTCTCCCTCTCTCTTTCCGCTTTGTTTGCACTTTTTCTAAAATTAACTTCATTTTATTTCATAGAAATAATTTTAATTTATTTATAAATAAATTTTATTAAAAATAATAATTTTAATTTATTTATAAATAAATTATTTTATTTATAATATATTAAAAAATACATAAAAGAATCATAATAAATACAATATTAGAAAAAAATAAATTATTTATATAATATATTTTTTGAGTTAAATGAAATTAATTCTAGTGAAATTCTTATAAAATTGAATAAATTTTATAATGAGAAAAATACAATTAAAATAAAAATTGTAAATGAATTAAAATAAATATTAAAAAAAATTATTTAAAAATAAAATGAAATCTTATTTTTTTATTATGTGAAACAAAGGTATATTGCCAAATCTTCCGACAGATTAACAAACACCGAATTGTGTCCCGATTTAGAATTTTTTGTTATACCTACGCAAAAAGCCTAGATTTTAGTCCAAAACACCATCATGTTCTTCATTGTATTCATTCGGCTCCTGCTTTCGGAACCAATCATCGGATCAAATAGCCACACTATTTAGTGATCACCCACCCTTTTTGTTTTTTATAAATCAGCGGAGTTTAAGTTTAAATGAAAAAAAAAATAGAGGATAGGTTGTAGAAAACCTCGTAACATCAGCCAAAAAAATAGAAATACTAAATATTTAAGTAGGAGGGTTATTTATTAGTTCCTGGCGGCAAAGATAATTACCCACCTTTATCGTGAAAAAATAATTCTGCTTTCTGATGGATGCGGTTTCAATGTTTTAGACTATACATGCAATAGTGTGACAACTATTACTTTCAATTTCAATATTAATGTTGTTAATTGTGCTATATAATAAGAAGAAAAATTCTATAATATATGAATACACTATCAAATTTAAATATTGATATATCATTGTTTAATATATAAAATTTAATTTTAAAAAATAAATATAATATACAATCATATTTATTTAATAATATATCACTATATTAATAATATATTGAAACTCTTCTTTAATAATGATTGTGATTGTATGTTATACCAACAATTATTTTACATTAAGATATGACACTAACAGAAGGCATGAGTTCTATTACGAGGTCTTCTTTCAAAATGTGAACTCCAATGTGACATGTCCACTATTTCTTAAAAATAAATTGAATAAATCAATTAAATTAAATTTCTATGTATTTTCAACTATAGTATTGAAAGACATCAAATCAATTTTCACTTAAATTTATCACATCTTCAATGGTAGTTCTCATTTTTTTATACTAACTTTGTGAAATTCAATATAAAACTTTTAGCATATATTACTCAGACCCCTTGTCCTTGAAGTATACCTAATAATTTATCTGGTGTTTTTTTATCCTGGTGTTTATATCTTGTCAGAGGCAGAGAGTGAAATATTTTTCATGGGACATCTAAAGGCTGTCTGGAAAAATTTTTGGAAAGGTCGGAAAAGAAAATATTTTTGGCGTATTTTTAAAAAAATGTATTGGTCGAGTTTAAAAAAATATATAAATATAAAATTTTTTATTTGAAATTATAAATTTTAATAAAAATAATAAAATTTAAAATAAAATTTTTATTTTTATTTTTCTCAAAAAAAAAAAAAAGAGAATCCAAATTGTTCGAAAAGTAAGACCACAAACAAGACTTGTCAAATCCGACATTTATTTACTTGTAACTTGCAAAGTTTGAGGCTTGCAAAATCCAATTCCATAACTCTGTAAATTATATATAATCTTTTTTCCACTCTTGACTTTAAACTATAAGTGAATACATCACAGATAAAATTAAATATCAAATGGATAAGGTGTATTTTTTTTATTCAATCATGCAAAATTTTCATGAACTTTTTATTAAAAAAATAATATTATTATGTTAATTTACTACGTGATTCTTATATAATTTCAAATTTACTTTCATATATTTAAGTGAAAGTTTATATAAATAACTTTCTTTTTACTAATTATATGATGTAAAACTAATTAAAAAATAATATGATAAATATCAACTCTAAAGATATTATAATAACTACTTACAAACCAACGGTTGTTTGTTTTGAAACAAATTAAATTTCAAGATGTTTCAAATTTGGTGGAAAATCTTGAATAGGCTCCTTGGAAACACTTTTATTGAGACAAGTCTATTGTTCCTATTTCAAATAGAAATTAATCTTAATAGAACTTGTGTGATAATATCATGAACATAAATAAAATATATGTTTAATTAAATAAAATAAATAATTATTTAGAAATTGATAGAATCCTGATTAAAAAAACATATATAGTGTCTCAATTCTAAGAATTTAAAACCTCAAATTCAAAATTCAAAAAAAATTTAACAATTTTTTCCTTAGAAGAAGAAAAATCATGTGCTCAAATTAAATTGAGGAGCCATTTTTAGAGGTGTACATGGTTGTCCCTAATAGGTTTGGTTTGGAAATATATAAGATTTGAGTTCTTTTTTTTAAGTCTAATAAGCTAGTTGGGCTTTTTACTAATAACCTAATTAGTAATCAAGTCGAGATAAAAAGAGGTGATCAATTTGGTTCGGTTCAACTTGATTTTATTAATTTATTTTTAATAATATAAATATATATTAAAAATAATTATATCTAATTATTTTTAATAAAAAATTAATTTGATATAATTAAATATTTTACATATTTAAATATCATATTATTTCTTTAAATATATATATTTTATTTAAAAAATTATTTTTATGTAAAAATAAAAAAATTATTTTATTCAAACTATCATGCCAAACTTTGAGGGCCGTGCAATTTAAAAGTCAGGCTGGACCGAATTAGGCCGAACTCAAGTCTTAAATTTTATACAATTTAATCGATTAGGCCTAACTTCAACCCCAACCCTACCTAATTTGGCTCATCTATATCTTTACATCCAAATATATTCTCATAAGATTATAAAGTGGGTTACAGGTCCACAAACTTTACGAGTAATTCATAAGTATAAGACAATTCAATCTTATTTCTTTTTTTTTATTTTTATTATGAGTTTACGTAGACAAATCCACATGAGCCACAATTAATACTAGCTTGGTTGCAGGCCTTTGTGGGCTTCTATTTATTTTTTATTTTTAATAATTTTTTAAATATTTAAAAAATTTTAAAACTTCAATTCTAAGTATTTAAAAACTCAAATTTGAAATTCAAAGAATTTTTTATTAATTTTTTTTCTTAAAAGAAGAAAAACCATGTGCTCATATTAAATCAAGAGCCCATTTTTGTCCAAAGATATCTACTTAGGGATGTAAAATGAATTATAGGCTTGTGAGCTTTGAGTATTTTGCGAGTATGGGACGGTTCGCACTAACTTACTTGCAGGCTCCTACAAACTTTTTTCATTTTTTATTTATAATTCTTTAAATATATAAAAAAATTAATTTAATTTAATTCTTAATTCAATATACAATAACTTAATATAATTTTTTAGATCTATTTTACTAACTAATTGCAAAAAGAATATAATTATAATTTATAAATAAATAAATATTTCTAATCAAACTTAATTCAATACCCTCTTAAATGTAACCCCTTGACGTTCAAAATTCAACCTTTCATTTTTACATATACTAATGATTTAATTATTTTTAAAAACCACCCACAGGTCCCGCGGTTCTACCAAATATACTCATTTTTTATATACAAATTTATGCAAATAAACTCATACTACGGGGCCAAATCAGCACCGCCCCGCCCCAAATTAATTGATGGTGTCCTAATTAAAAAAATCATATACAGTGTCTTAATTCTAAGAATTTAAAACTTCAAATTGGAAATTCAAAGATTTTTTTGTTTCATTTTTTTCCTTAAAAGAAGAAAAACCATGTGCTCAAGTTAAATCGAGGGGCCATTCTGGTCCAAAGGTGTCCTCATCCTATTGAAGCCACAATTCTGCAACTTGAAGCCGTTGCCAACTTGCCATCAATCATAAATATCACCTGGCATTTTCGTAATTTCATTTCATATCTTTTTTTTTATTATTATTTTTCTGATAGCATCATTTCATACTCTTTATCCCCACATTCAACCCACAGGCCCTCAATCTCACGCAGTGTTGGTGAGACGCAGAAAGATGGGAGTCGTCATAATCGACGGAACCACCGTTAGGGACTTCGTCAACAACGAGGCTCACTTCAAGAAGGGCGTGGAGGAGCAATTCGCCGCCCTCGATCTCAACAACGACGGAGTTCTGTCCCGCGCCGAGCTCCGCAAGGCCTTCGAATCCATGAGGCTCATCGAGACTCACTTCGGCATCGACGTCGCGACGCCGCCGGAACAGCTCACCCAGCTCTACAATTCCATCTTCGAGAAGTTCGACGGCGACCACAGCGGCACCGTCGACCGCCAGGAGTTCATGGCGGAGATGAAGAAAATCATGCTGGCCATAGCTGAGGGGTTGGGATCTTTCCCCATTCAGATGGTGCTTGAAGACGATAATCAGAGTCTTCTTCAGAAAGCGGCGGATCTCGAGGCTTCCAAGACCGGCGCCACCGCTTGATGGTGGCCGCCGCTCCAGGTGGCGGGCTTGTAGTTTCCTTTCTTATTGGACGCACGTGCCATGCCATGTGGCAAATTGAGCCTATGTTCTGTGTAATAAATCCGTGTGCCTTTACTTCCTTGGTTACACTGTCCTGCCTGGGTTTTTTTCTTTTGGGTAGATTATGGATTTTTATTTTGGGTAGATTGTATTATGATACTGATATGTATTTTAAATAAGTGTTAATTTTATAAATTATTATTATATTTTTAAATTATTTTTTACAATAAGAAGGCAATTGTAGATAAAAATTTTAAAAGAGTATAATTTTATGATTAATTAATTAATTTTTATAAATAATCACTTATTTTTATTTTTTTTTTAATCTTTTAATAAAAAATAAAAAAAATAATTTCGGTAAAGTCACTTAAGAAAAATCTAAATTAAATTTAAAATTTTAATAAAAAAAAATAATTTCGGTAAAGTCACTTAAAAAAATGTAAATTGAATTTAAAATTTTAAATAATTATAATTTTACGTTCAGTTGTTCGATCGGGGTAAATTTTACATTGATTGCATATAATGTTTCTGTATTTATGTACTTTTTTAATGATTTTTTTCAATTTTTTTAATTTTATTGTCATTTTGTCAATTTTGACTTCATTTTTTTCAATTCATATTCCTTCGAAATTCACATTAAATTTTGGTTCTTTAATTCTTTTAGTGTTTAATAATCATAATAATTTTCTTAATAATAAAACTACCTAAAAATAATCTGTTATTATTTGATTTTCAAACAATAATAATAATATTGGCAAAAATTTGTAAATAAATAAATAAATAAGTTTAATTAATAATTAAATTATCAAATAATAACATGTTATTATTTATTTTTCAAATAACAGACAGTAACTTGTTAGTATTTGATTTTAAAATAGTAACATTAATAAAAAAATTTAAAATAAATAGATAAGTCAAATTTTATTAACAATCAAACTGTTAAAGAAGAGAATGTTACTATCTCGTTTTCAAATAGTAACATCAATTAAAAGCTCAAAATAAATGGATAAATTAAGTCTAATTAATAATCAAATTGCTAAATAAGAGTATATTACTGTTTAGTTTCTAAATGGTAACATATTATTATTTAATTTTAAAATAATAATACTAATAAAAAAATTTAAAATAAATAGGTAAATTAAGTTTAATTAATAACTAAATTGTCAAATAATAACATATTACTATTTGTCCTCTAGACAATAACATATTACTGTTTGATTTCAAATCAGTAACACCGATAAAAAACTTAAAATAAATTGATAAGTTAAATCTTATTAATAACCAAATTGTTAAAGAAGAGAATGTTACCGTTTCATCTCCAAACAGTAATATCAACTAAAAATTTAAATAAATAGATAAATCAAGTTTAATTAATAACCAAATTGTTGAATAACAATATGTTACTGTTTGATCTTCAGATAGTAACATAATAGTAATATGTTATTATTTAATTTCAAAATAGTAATACTAATAAAAAATCTAAAATAAATAGATAAGTCAAGTCTAATTAATAACTAGATTGCCTGTTAACAACATGTTACTATTTATTTTTCAGGTAGTAACATGTTATTATTTGGTTTTAAAATAGTAACACTAATAAAAAATTCTAAATGGGTAAATTAAGTCTCATTAATAATTAAATTGTCAAAGAAAATGATTTTACTGTTTCATTTTCAAACAATAACATCAACTAAAAATTTCAAATAAATGGATAAATTAAGTCTAATTAATAATCAAATTATCAAATAAGTACATGTTATTATTTGATTTTTAGACAATAACATATTATTATTTAGTTTTAAAATAGTAATACCAACTAAAAACTTAAAATAAATAGGTAAATCAAGTTTCATTAACAACCAAATTGCCAAAGAAAAAGATATTGTTGTATCATCTCTAAACAATAACATTGACTGAAAACCTTAAATGAATGGATAAATTAAGTATAATTAATAAACAAATTATCAAATAACGACATGTTATTATTTGATCTCTAGATAGTAACATCAACTAAAAATTTAAAATAAATAAGTAAATCAAGTTTATTTAACAATCGAATTATCAAAGAAGATGATGTGACTATTTTGTCTCTAAACAGTAACATTAATAAAAAAAATTTTAAATAAATAGATAAATCAAGTTTAATTAACAATCAAATTACTGAATAATAATATGTTACTGTTTGATTTCAAAATAGTAATACTAACAAAAAATTTAAAATAATTGGGTAAACTAAATCTTATTAATAACCAAATTATCAAAAAAGAGGATATTACTATTTTGTTTCCAAATAATAACATTTAACATCGACCTAAAACTCAAAATAAATAAATAAATTAAGTCTCATTAACAATTAAATTATTAAAGAAGAATATGTTATTATTTAGTCTCCAAACAATAATTCGTTTAAGATTATCATTTTTGTAAAGAAAGAGGTAAAGAAAATAGACTATTCTACAATTCTATATAAGATTTTGTGCCTCTAAATTTTTATTTATTTTTATTTTTATTTTTATCTTAACTAAAAATTTATTTTAATCCATAAAAAATTAAATTTTTTATTAATTTTATTTATAATTAAAATTTTATATTAATTTAATTTTTATAAAATTATAAATTTTCCAATTTTAATTTTTATAAGTTTTTAATTTTTAATTTTTTTATTTGTATAAAATTAAAAATTCTTTGATTTTAATATGTGACAAAAGATGTTTCTATTTAAGTGTTTTTAATCTTTTTGAGACGTATGGTAAGTGTGTCGTTTTGTTTTTTTAGGCAGTGGTAAATTTTTATACGTGAATGTACTTAAATAAAAGAAAGTAAGCTCAGGATACCCACTGTAATAAATTACAATAAATGACACCAACCTGATTTTTTTCCTTTTTTTTTCTCATGAAATGGAATAATTTTTTTTTTGCCAAGATCATCCAAAAAAAATTAAGGATGAGAAGCTAGTTTTATCAATTAAAGTTCAATATGCACAATTTTAGTCACAAAATTATAGTTTTTTATATATAGAATTTGAAATTGAATTTAAAATAAAAATTAATAATTATAATTAAATATGGAATAATAAAATAAATATATTAAACTCAATATAATAAATATCAAAGATTTAAAATTTAATTTTGAAATTTATTTTTAACAAACCAATATCATAAACAAGATTCTTCATGGTACGTCTTTTTTTTTAAGAAATTGTCCATAAAAATTATTTTTAAATTTTAAAAAATAAAATATAAAATTATTTGGATGATTAAATAAAAACATTTTATTTAATTATAAAATTGATATAAAAGATAATAAAAATAAATTAAAAATGTTTGAAAATTATTTTATTTTTTTTAAATTATAAATTTTTAAAAATAGATTTTAAAAATAATTAGCAATCAGATTCTTTTATTTTTTTTGAAATAAGAACAATTAACGAACGAACAAACAAACAAACTTCAAAACTTTATGTTGTTGACCATTTAGCTTACTTTACACTACTCTGTGCTTCTTTTTTTTACTTCTTTTAATTATTTACATACACCCTTCCGATTATGAACTAGATTTACACTCGTGTGTTGCATGGTGTGATATTTAATTCAACTATATATGCTATTATTTGTGAATAAGAAAAATTAATGGGATATCAACATTGAATAAGATAATAGAAATATTATTGAAAAAAGCAACTTGGTCTTTCATCACAAATTTTGAAATACTTCTTTCAATTTTTTTTTATTTCATTACATATGTTTCCATCATCATCTATGATTAAAATTTTTAAATCATCTTGAATTGTAATTCTAGATTTTGTAATATATAGTTATCCATAACTAAACACTAATTTAGGAAGATACAAACTAACATGAGATAAAGATTGCACTGACTTTTATTTATTATCATCACAATACAAATAGCCAATAAAAGTTGTCTGGTGTGCATTTTAATAGGTAGTTTGCTAGTTGATAGAGTAAGAATCATTCAAAAGGTGCATATTTTTTCTCCTGCATTATTACCGAATATGATTTTTGCTTTCAATACATTCTTGTCAAGTTAAGCAATAACTAATCGTGTGCTATTGCATAAACCAAGAAATTGATCTATATTTCTAAAAAGCAAGACAAGAATACCTTTTTTCAAGCATAAGATATGATTAGGTAGTCTAAAATAGATAACACCATTAAGAAACTCTAGTGTATATATGTCATCATTTATTCCTCGACCCAAGTTTTGTTTATATATGGTGTCAGAGCTAAGATATGTTCTTTCTTTAATTGACAACAATGATAAAACATGATTATTTACTCCATTAACCATTTGGATAGTTGGAGCTATTATTGCTTTGTCACAAAGGTATTCATGATCATTAATCTTGTTAACCAAATTTGGATAAATGCTTTAAACTATTGCATCTAGAAGGGGTGTTGGCATTTTTTATTAGTATATTTTTTTGAAATTTGAACAATATTTTCTCCATTATTTTGTTATCTAGCATAACCATCACCAATGATTAAAATCTACTTAACAAATTTCTCCTTTTTCACAAAATCATTGTCACTTATATTATCATAAAGCCTTATATTCTTTGAAAATGTAAGAACTTTCCAAAAATTCCACAAATGAGAAAAGTTATAGTAATAAAAACAATATTTTACTTGTTTCTTTTAGGAATTATAGGCGATATCTATTTGAAATCACCTTCAAACACTATAATTTTTCCCTCAAATGGTTGCTCAAAACTTTTAGGATTTGAAAATCTAATAAGAACATGCAAAGATTTATCAAAAGCTTGAAAATAGTGTTTGTTCATCATTAGTGCTTTGTCCTATATTATTAACTTGGTTATCATCAATAATTTAGCCAAAGAAGTACCTTATTTTATATTACAAATAGAATCCTCATCTATAACAATTGGAATTGCAAATCTTGAATGTACTGTCCAACTATTTGGAAGCAATAAAGATGTTATTCCATTAGAAGCAACATTTAATACAATATGATCTTTGCATCTTAATGTAGCAAACAAAGTCTTCCAAACAAATGTTTTACCAGTGCCATTGTAACTATACACAAAATACATTCTAGATTTATTTGTTTGAATGCAATGCATAATTGAATCATACACTATCTCCTAATCACAATTTAAACATTTAACATATTTTTCATGCTTTAAAGCAAAATTAGCTTTGTCATAGGAAAGTTCATTAAGATAAGTGTATTAATGTGATCATAATTGATTAACTTATTAGAATATGACATTGAAATGTAATCTTTAAGACAACTACCACTTTTTAGTATTAATATCAAGCAATGTAACATTCTTCATTCTTTATTGCTTAAATCAAATGTTGCAATAACAAATATGACCTTACTAAATAGTAACTATATAAAAATATTTGAAAGGAAATGCTTAAAATTAATAAATTTAAGGAATAATTATAAACATAAAAATTTATAAATTTTACTATTGTGTTGCATTATTTGTCATTGTTTGTAGAGAATATGTTTAACTAACATCTTTCAAGTTTCCTCCTATACCTATTATGGTCTTGACATGCAATTAGAAAATAACAATGTCGTAAAAGGCCTCTCAAATAATTTTTGAAAGTCTAATGACTTGCTACTTTGATTACATTAATACATTCCTTATCATCATTAAGCAATCCCAAAGCATAACATGCATCCTTTATTGATCAATCTATAATTCAATCAACCCTTAGAATATCATCAAATCCTTGCAGACACTTAACTATATTCAAAAAAATTCTGAAATAATACTTTTTTTCACTGCTTGGATAAACATTAAATAATCTAACAATAGAAAATTCATGTTTTCTCAATAACCATTCTGGTAGTATTTGTTTCCATATAAAAATTCCTGGAAAATTTACATAAGTAAGGCTTCTCACTTCTAAACATTTCTTGTTTGTCTTTATCCAAGCAAGACATTTTGAACTTTTAATTTTTGGCTAATTCATCTTCTCCTTAATGAAATCATCATTATGATAAATAACAAAATGCTTTCTAAGGAGATAGAAGGGTAATCTATCTACATGAAGATCTTTGTATTGTATGTCAAGGCTAAAAATTCCTCACATAACTTCATATGAAGAAGTATATCTACAGGTGTAATAAACTTTGATTTCATAACTTCTTTATTTGCATCTCATATACTGGTCATTTTATAAAAAGTAGTAGTGACCTTATCATGCACTTTGTTCACATATTTGAATAAATGCTTTATAGATCTTGATTGATTATACTATTTTACATTAATGTAAACACATTACTTCATCAACAACTTCTAATTTCATGGAATAACATTATCAAGGTTTACTCCATTCCTTTTAAAAATATGACAATTATCTCATCTTTTATATTGATAATAACCATCTTCATTGATAATTGTGCAATCTGAATTTGAGAAAATGTTTCAACCTCCTTACATCTTTCATGCAAGGAGACTCCTTGTTTATAAGTCCACATGAACTATAAATCATAAAATTTTTCATTGCATCTTATAAAGTAGGTTCATAATAAAGATTAGAAATTTCATCTAAGATAATTTGATCAACATGATCAGCAAAACAAAATTTGTCATCTTGATGTAGAAATAATAAAATATGAGCATAGGGTAACCCAGATTTCTAAAATTCAATAGTATATATCACTATAAAAAAACTATAAATAATTTATAAGTGAATCTTTAGATCTAATGCCTTTTTGTATTATAGATGAATGTAATGAACCATACTATTTACATATTACCATTGCATCTTGATAATTTTGTATAATAGATTTTGCTCCTCTGATATAAAGGATGATAAAATGATTCATTTTCCTCTTATAAATAAATTTGAGATTCCATTTACAATAGCATCCTCTAGGTTCTTGTATAAATCAATACACAATTTCTTTTGGTTATTACAAACAAAGCTTGATCGCTAAGGTTATATCATTATGTATCCATCCACCACAAATTACTAAAATAATTTCATAGAAGACAAAATTATGAAAGCTTCATTTTCTCTATCTTATATGCAATAAACAAAAAACTCTCTAATGTTAACATTCTTCCTTCTTAAATATGAAAAACCTTTTAGGCTTTTTAAATCAATGTTTTCTTTATAACCATTTTCACCATAAGGAAATAACAAGGGATATTGTAAAGCTAAATAAGAAGGATATAACTCATTAATGCATTTTAAGAAACCATTCTTACTTTCAACAATAATATCTCTATAATCAGTAAAGCCAATATCTCCATCAATTAATGTAACTACTTCTAAAAAAGTTGGACAATTGTATACTCTTCCATTAGTATATCTTTTTTTTTATAAGCCTAAGTTTCACATTAGAATTCAAATCATAGTTGAATCAATCTTTTGCAATTGTTCACCATTTTGTAAAATAATTATTTTTATCAATCATTTCTATCAAGGGCATCATAATATCTACATCAATAGACTTATTATACCTGATAATCCATAAAAAAATAAAGTGAATAAAATTATAATACAAATATTAAACTAATTGAAGTATATATTTTAGTTATTTTTATTTTACAAATAAACTATAGTGCTTCTATCTAAAATAAAAGAAAAGTATTGAAAGAAAAAATATTACGATATTAAAACTATAAAAAGTTTATAAAAGCACTAACTAATTCAAGCAATTAAAACATTATCCAATAACTTAAAATAAGTCGTAAAACTATATCTTTTTTATCAAGGCATAAGTTATCTTAGGGTAGGTATCAGAAATTCAAGGAAGAACTCATTAAGGAAATAAATAAAGTTATTATTGAGGTAATTGGTCAACCTACTGATCAAGTATCTACATTTGTTGCCTCCATACAAGAATATAAGTTTTAGATGAAAGCCAAAATTAACATTAATGCAAACTTACAACTGAGGAGAATTAACAAGTTATCAACAAATACAAATTGATGTTATTATTTTATTTATAAAATATGAAATATGTTGTTTAGTTATTAACACATGACAAATCATGCTTGATTACATTATATCAGGATGAACTCACATAGCAAGCTGACCTCTAAATCCCGCAAGTGCACGGTTTAAGTCTAGTTATAGTATAAATGATTATCGTTCTCTACAGGGATTGTAGGTTGAGTACTAACTGAATCCCAAGTAAATTATCTAGGCAGATCAATTGAGAGTGTGAATTAAGATTTAAATGTAAAACAGAGCTTAACTATCAAATTAAGGTTTGATTCAATGGAATAAAAGCGTACTTAGCTTAAGGATCCCTTGTACACTTCATTATGGAATGAATTTACTTCTCTAACTTGGTTTACTGTTAATTATGATTGCTGGATTCTCAAAATTAAGTTATACCTCATTGCAAGGCTACTAGCTACTAACCAAAAATTAAGTGCCCAGAATTACTCTAGTAATCACTCATCTAGGTTGCATTAACTGGCTTAGAATCCATTCTTGGACATTTCATCATGTGCAAAAGAATACAATCAGCTTAATTCCTAAGTCTAATTGATATTCCTAATGACCATGCAAGATCCGATTAGTTAATTGGTTATTTCAACCTAAAATCAACTAATCCATAACACAAATCTAATATCCCGGATAAATTGGCTTGTTCCAGACAAAACAGCAAGATCAAATCATAATTCAACAGTAAATCAAGCTAGATTATATAAAATTTAGTTCCATAACTCCATGAACAAGTTCACCTAAGCTAAGCACAAAGGTTTAGTGTGAAAACATCTCAAGATCAGAAGAAAACAAGAAAACAGAGGAGGAAGTCAAACAATCCATAAAGATCTACAAATTTCTTGCTTGATTCTTCAATTCCTTGCTTGAATTCGTGTTAGAAGACGCCTTTGATGAGTTTTTGGTCTCCCCTAGGGCTTCTCCCAGCAATTCCCTTGTTAATTCTCAGAATTCTCCCCCTTTTTGGTTTGATCTCGCGCAAAAACTTATATTTTTGATGTACACGGGGTACAACACGGCCCGTGTTGTACCCCGTGTTTCTCTACGAAAGTTTGAGCGACAAGAAACACGTTGTGTGACACGCCCCGTGTTCTTCTACGAATTGTCAAACAGTAATGTACACGGGGTTGTACACGTCCCGTGTTATACCCCGTGTTCTTCAAAGACACAGATCAGCATATTACACGGGGTGTGACACCCCCCGTGTTCTTTAGAGGCGGATGACATAAATATACACGGGGTGTGATATGTCCCGTGTTCACACCCGTGTTCTTCTCTGGATGACTCAGTGAAGTCTCGAAGCAGTCCAGAACGAAACACGGCCATGAACACGGGGTTCAACACGGCCCGTGTTCTTTGCTGAAAGAACAATCTTGCTTCATTGCTTCATGATTTGAATGGTTTTACCTCTGGATTCTTTTCTAATGCTCATATGTGTCTTTTTATGACCTGAAAACAAAATATAGAGCATCTAAGTGTCCTTTTCAATCAATTTGCACAAAACACTAAGTAAATAAGTGGATGAAACACAGAATTTAGGTGTATTTGTGCACTTATCACAAGCTACCTAAGGAAAATTTCGAGTGGAAGGGAAAAGGGATATATTGATTGCTGCCTTAAGAAATTAAGAGTATCCCAGACATATTAAGGGTATTAAAGGATTAGCAAGCATTAAAGCCTACTTTAGGGAGCTTTAAAATGTCCTCACACAAGAGGACCATCTAATAGAGATATCAAAAAGTTGAAGGAATAGCTTATGGTTGAGGTAGAAAAAAAAATGAAGAAAAAAGTTATGGATGAGATAAGGGCCATGAGCAAAAGGGCTTGACATAGACTATTACCCCAAGAGAATGATGACTTTATGTTATAATGGGGCAACTAATGCACTATTAACCCTGATCTTTTCACAATTGCTATAGGTAAATGCTTGTCATTTGCTTGTTTCTAGGTACTTTCATAAATGTTATAGTTGCATTGATGCCAATTAATTCATATATTTGTCCTTGTAGGGTGGTTATAGATATCTACATATAGTTGCAAGACCCCTCTATGAAGTAAGTGGCAATAGGTATGGCTTTCCCAGACCATGTACTCTTTACCCTTACAGTACTAAAGGATTAATTAAATTTGTGGTAGATGTTGTTAAGCAAAGCATAACCAAGTGTCATTACTAATTGATAAACTATGGTGACCTTAGTGGTTGGCACCTACCTAACTTGGTTAAAGGTCATGATTACATTGTGTACAAAGGTAAGGTTTTCCATCATTTAAAATTTTTTTATTTATAATCAAATACATATTACCTAACATGTTTGTTTCTTATTCTTTTTCATAATCCATTTTAGGTACCTAAGTTGAAAGAAAGTGATAAGAAGTTATTGAAGGTAAATAAGGATCATGATGGTAAGTCCAAAGAATCAAAGAATTTAATAGCTTATCTTCAATAAAAAAAGTTAACAAATCTTAGTCAACGTTTTGATTCGATGTAAATAAGATGCATAATCATATTACTATATATGAGATACGAGATCATGGAATATAAATATGACATGAGCTTGTTAAAGGAGTTCATCTTATATCTTTGATAATGAAAGAGTAAGTTGCTACTTACATGGAAACTTAGATAAAGTGTGTTCATCTTTACCCCTCAATTCTTCCTTTTTTTTATATACATATAACACATTATGAAATTGAGCCCGTGCATTTTGAGAATTATATGTACTTGTAATATGGTGCTATAGATATGGGATTAGGTTTCTACTTTAATTTCTTAGATCTCTACTTTATTAAGTAGTTAGGAAACAAGCTTGAAAAATGGTACAAGTACATATATAAGGCCATGTTAGTGGACAAGAAATAAGATTGTTATATGGTACCACACCATAGAAGTTATATGGGGATAGAAATGTTTACTTCATCTTTAGTTATATGTTCTCCTCAGTCATCTTATTTTGATATTGATAATATTGCAAGTGATACTAGATTCTCACAGTCGTCTACCTTAAAGATAAGATGGTGCATTGGCTTAATCCATTCGAAGCAAGACCTGAGTGCAGGTTGGAAGGTAGTACTTAACGAGTCTTTAAAGGTACATTATTTGCTAGGCATAATGCCAAGAAGAAGGGCATCATTGAATAAGTCAAAATAAAAGTAACATTTTTATATATATTTGGGTACATAATATAGTAATCAATTATCATTACAGAAAATTGATACTTTTTAGAGTCAGTTTATCATAGTACCCTATATAAGAAGGCAACATTAAATGTGACTACTTTATGATAAAATACATGTTTGACATAATCAAGCACATGAAAGAGGATGAAAGACTTAATAAGGTAATTTGTTTGAATTTCAATTAGGTAGGCACTTAAAGAAAACATGTAACTTTATTTTTTAATTGGATTTTGTATATAAACATACAGTTCTTTAAAGGAGACATGACTTCTTATAGAAAATGAGAAACAGGAGCTTTGTAGGAGGAATGGTTTACATATATATTGAAAAAGAGACTAGCATTGGCTTAAGGGAGTTGTTAAATGTGTAACTTAGTGATTTTTTTCTATAAATGAAAATATATATGATTGTCTTTACAAGACTTAATGAGATTACTTGTATATAAAAATATATATATATATATATATATATTTCATGTATTATTAATGTTGTTTATAAGTATTGTTGTATGATTTAATGTTGTTAATATGCTTGTTTGCCTTGCTAGTTGCTATTTTTGTAACATATTTGGTTGTTAGGCTTTCGCTTTTGAGCAATAATAGCAATATTTTAAAAAAAAATCAAGAAACAATATTGGTGGCTTATTAACAACTAATTTCAATAATGTACGATATTAGTTTTTAAAAATAATCAACGTAAGAAAATTATTAACAACCAATATTAATAATGTATGATGTCATTTTTTAAAGATAATCAACTTGAGAAAATTCAAACTTAAACATTAGTTATTAGTAAACTAACATATTATATTTGACTGTTACACATTTTGAAAACCATACTAGACATTAATTTTAGTGTGTAACTAATATGAAAAATTTAAACATTATCCTTTTTTTTCTTAGAACTTGTGAAAATAAAGGTGAGAGTTAAGCTTATCTTGGCACCTGAGTGCAAATTATAAAGTGAGAGTATTTTTCTCATTAAATTTGTAGTGCCTTATGGAAAAATTCACATAAAAGATCACTAAAGCTCAAGTAACCCCATCTCGCTAACATCTTCTTCTCAATGTTAAGGTGTAACAAACACCTTATTTTTTTTTCTAAATCTAATGAAGAACATTTAGCTATTGTGATTATGTAGATTTGTTTGAATTTTATGTTTCTAATTTTATTTTTTAAGGTTCTAGGTTATGTGAGTGTTGATATTGTTGGTATATGTCTTAGGAGCTAATTATAGAAATGATTGCAATATTACACATTGTATTATATTTCATTTTGGCAATATAATTATTATATTTTATGTTATTTTACATAAATTATAACTTAAATATAATAATTATTCTTAGAATAGCTTTGTTATTCCTAAAATGTCCATAGTTAAGTATTATTACGAAAAGGATAGTAATCATATATTGAGACTAGTATGTATAGTGACTGATAATTATGAATTATGGATATGTGATATCAAGTCAATACATAAGTATATTGTTAGCGAATAATGTACTGGACTGATCCACTATGAGAATACTGCATTAACAAACGTGTCATTAGTTATTCTCATATGATCATAAATGTGCATAGTCTTTTGACCTGAAGTCACTACGGTTCCCTACATAAGGAGTTACTTAATTTGATGTCGTCCTATGTCACCTTTAATTGGGATGACGAGTAGGACGTTGATTGGGTGTGCCACAAATCATGTAGAGGGAAGTAAGCAATGTAGATGAGATTTTGTTACTCTTGTATAAAAGAGAAATATCCTTGGGTGCCTTGATTAAGTGAAACTTAGAAATGCATGGCCATGCTCAATTGGATCAATATGTGATATTGATCATTTGTTTTAAGTTTACTCAGTATCAAGAAATATAAATTGAACATTGATGAAAATGACACATTCTATGCCTTCAGTTCGATTTGAATATTGTTATAAAAAGGATTATGGTGTAAAATATTGATCATATATTAGGTAGATGTCGAATCATAGACATTCTTACTACTTGAGTGGCAGTGATGTATTGCTAGATACCGCTCACTGTTTATGACCCAAAATGAGTCATTATCAACGTAATAAGGATCTAAGAGTCACACAAAAGGAATTGGAATGAGATAATAATTAATTGAATTTTAGTTAGACTAAAATTCAATTAATTGAACTTATTTTCGCGCATATATACTATATTAAGATAATATACATTTATTCACATAATATATATTATATATTATGTGATATTATTTGATATTAAAGTAATATCAGATAATTACATTATTAGATATTAGATAATTATATTATGAGATATATTATTATTATTATTATTATTATTATCTAATATAAGATAATTATATGCTATTTTAATATTAGATAATTATATTATAAGATAACATTATTACTATTATTATATAATATTAGATAATTAATAGATAAGTCTTATTTTTCTTCACTCTCTCTAGGATAAGGATAAGGTGATAGTTATTTAGTATGATTAGGATTTTGAAGCATTATTTTAGTGGGATTAGGATTGTGATATGCCTTAGTTCTATAAAAGGACTTGAAGGCAGCACATTACAGAACACACATTGACTTTAATTAAACCCTAAATCACTTTGGAAATCTTCCAAATCCAATCCTAGTGAGAGAAACAAATCCTAGCAGCTTCGTAAAGGGAAAAGTCGTTATTCACTCCGTATGGATACTATAAAGACGCTGTACCTTCTGACCGGTGTTTGAGTCATCTCAATCTCTCAAGGATTTGTTTAGAAAGAATACGAGTACAAATAAGGTAAAATCCTAATATTGATTCGAATCCTAACAGATATATTCAGCATAAAGTAGATAAATTGTGCATTTTTAGCAAATTATGCACTCTATTTTCAATATGTAGGTTATTTGCTACATATACTAAAAGGATATAGGTTAAAGATCCTAAAGTTATTTCTCATGCACATATTCTATGTATAATTAAAAATATCTTTTTATGTTATGACTTAATCCAAGTCATGATCAATGTGGAATCCATTATTCGATCTCCAAAAGCTTATCTTAATTTAATAAGTTAAACTTCTAAACATGTATTCAAATATAAAATTAAAGCAAGCAAACTTCATTATCATACCCAAATATTTTAAAATTTCCATTTTAAACATTTAATTGGTAACTTTATACATGTGTTAATAAGTAAGAAATATTGTAAAAGGCTTAAGATAAATAATTAATTATAGAAAATGAATTTTTTTAAAAAAGGTAAAATTAAATTAATTATTAAGTTATATAAAATTAAATTTGAGTAACGATGTATGGAAAAAATTTAAGAAAATTATTTTCTTATTTTATCCTCAAACTATCTTAAAATTATGAAAATGCCATTTTGGTCTTTAAAAAGCTTAAAAACCTATTTCTTCCCCCTTTTCTTTTTAGCTAAGCTAGTTACTCCACTTTCCCTCTTGCATCCAACCTTTTCATTTCTACTACCATAAGGAAATTTGGCTCCCATCTTCAACTAATCATTACGGGTTTTTCTTTAAACAAGGTAATCATCTTAAATCCTAAACTTTGCTTATAATTTCATGAAATTTGATTAAAATGGAGATAATTAAGGATTTTGGAAAATTCATTTGAAAATTAGTGATTTTGATCTTGATTAGGGAATGCCAACCCTTTTTTTTTAACTTCTCCTTAACAAGTAAGTAAATAATCTATTTAATTTCTTCTAATTTGCATATCTATACTCTTTAAGTGGAAGATAAAGGAAAAAAAATAGGGATTGTAATGTCTTTTAATTGAAGATTTGTATATAGGAATGTAGTTAATGATATCGTGAGTTTTAAAAATGCACATGAGTGTTCTATAGTGATGGAAGTTTATGTTAAAGGAGTGATAGGTGAATTAGTTGATAAAATTTAGTACTCAAATACTGTCTATAGAGAGGCATCCTTAAGCTTGTATTTAACTACAGTAGTTAAATACCTTTTGTAGTGTCTATTAAACATGCTTAATAAAAGAAAATCTATATAAATGTTAACAAGAGCATAATTATAGTAAATTAGAAAGGACTTTAGTTAATTGGTCATACATATTGTTATATTATGGTAATATAAATTGTTGTTCATCATTATAATAATATATGATAGTGATCCTATAGTTTTTGAACTCAAATGTGATTATGTGAATAGTTATCTAATGGTTTGTTTATGGAATATTTTGTATTGATTATGACTATGATTGGAATAGTGATGAATTTGTTAATATGATTGAGCAAACTATTGTATTTCCTTAAATGTGATCATGTAATGATATAAAAAATTGTGAATAATTGCAAACATGGAAATAAGAATAAATTGGAGGGAATGATAACTTGAAGCGATAAGATAGGTTTATTTTTTATATGAACTATTTAAATTGGAAAAAAGTGATATATCTAGAGGAATAAGATTAGTTATTTGTTTAACTATTATTTGAATTGTTATAAAATTGGAGGATAGTTATATCTGGAGGATCAAGGTTAAGGAGGGACTATTATTATAAAGAGAGGCATAAAGTGGATCAAAAGTATGTTACATTTTATTATACACCAAGTACTATTAAACTTCATGAGGATATAATGTTATTATATAATGGTTTTATATAATATTTAATGTTAATGTGTAAATATTGTATTGTGGTTAAGTAGATTATTTGCTTATTGAGATGTAAGTCTCAATATTATTGTTTTAAATGTTTTATAGATGATTAGGTTATAGCTCCTTAATCTCTACCATCCATCTAAGAGTAGAGTTGTCTTGAAAAGTGTCATGCAGTTATAATTATCAAATAGCAAGGTACACTAGAAGAACATGGGTTAAGTACTTATTTTATAAAAGTTATGAATATATAATAATATAACTTTTATATAATAACCTTTTAATAATATAACAACAAATTTTAAATCAAATCTATTTATTAAAAATGATGTAATGATACCAACAAGTATTAAGCAAGCGTATGGAGACCACTAATAAGGTTTATGTCAATCACAACTAGGTGGGTAATCACAGTTATTAAGGGTGAATACAGGGTATTTCATTCATCTTAAAAATTTATATACAAAAGATAGTTAGACTTGCTTATTTTCTCCCTATAATGAGGATAAACTAACCTAAGTAACTCACAAAATATGATTTATGTAACCTCTACCTTTTTCCCTATATAAAGTAAAGCCTTTAAAACACTAGTTAATTAAAATATCATGTGCATCAAAACCACTTTGGAAGGCTTCTGGTGACCCTAACTTAGAGGAGGTGATGATAAGAGCTTAACTTGCAAATTTACAAAAGGAAACATGAAAAAGTAAATCCATACTTAGTGAATAATGCATCCTAGTATAAATAAAGCAAAAGGAAAAAGTGTAGACCAATCCTTATTGTCTGGTGTTTACTTTCCTTATTCTTACAACTCATAGATATATCTAAAATATGATAGTATTAATCTTTAAGTCTTATAAATAATAAATAAGGCTTACAAGCCTTCATATGACAGTTCTTCATATTGACATCATTAATTTATCAAACAATCACATATAAGCATGTATAAACAAATTCTCATACTTGAGCAATTATCAAACATCCTTGAGCATTTTGGGTCATTCTTATCCTTTCATAAATCCAATCTTGTCCTTTTAAGGTTTACCTTATCCCTTCACAAACTAATACTAATTAATAGGATGTGGATATTTATATCCTCCTTATCATTTCCTTAAGCTTCAAGTGTCACTTTCTAATCTTCATAATATTATATAGCTCTTTCTCATTCAATTCAATCACATTCATAAGGTATACAACATTCATATCCAATTTTATCATTATTATATCTTTCTTATTGTATAAATTACCCTTCTAAGGTTATAACATAATTAGTTTACTTAATTTCTTTTACTTACATGCTCAAACATTGTACATCATGCCATATAGGCTCGTATCTATCTCAAATGAATTGAGAACTCGTCCTTATAGAAACAAAGGTAACAATGGATTATACACTTGACTATTAGTAACTTGATCACTAATTTTTAGGCATAGTCAATTATATACTCAATAATAAGTCACCAGACACCTAATTATAATCGATTATGTAATGACTATAAGCCTGTTGGAAAGTAAGTCATAGTCGATTATAATCATGTAGAGGCAAAACTCTTGCTTGTCAACTATATATTTGATTATGGCTTTCCAAATAGGAAGCTTTCTTGCCATTGTTGAGTGAACTCTTCTAGTGGAAATTCATGTTTTTGTAATTAATTATATAATTGATTATGGATCTCTCAACTCTTTAGGTCATAGTCGAATACTGCTTGAATTTTTTGAAATTCTAGCTTTGAAAACATTATTTAAATAGCCATTAATGCATTCCAATGCATTTATTGCTCACTAACAACTTATCCAATTTTTCATCGCACTTAACATTTCATTTATGGCATTCATACCATCAAAACAATTAAGTCATCATAAATCTCATGATTTATAGTAAAACTACATAAATACAAAAACATCCTTCAACCATAAATTTTAATCAAATTAAGCACTTTAGTTTAGAATAATTACTCACCTAATATGAAAGAGTTAGGAGGAAGCTAGAGTTAATGAAAAATGATTCCTATGCAATCAAAATAATAAAATTTGAAGTTAAAGTTTATTTT
Source organism: Sindora glabra (assembly GCA_020226215.1). NCBI lineage: Eukaryota > Viridiplantae > Streptophyta > Magnoliopsida > Fabales > Fabaceae > Sindora > Sindora glabra. Next base: position 97,845,154 of record CM035226.1, read on the forward strand.
CTCCTTTTTAGGGCTTATCACTTAGATTTCTCCCAAATTTAAAAAAAAACAAAGAGAAGTTTAATGTGAAAGATGATTTTGATATTCTTACCTTAACTGTGTGGAAAATTTGATAAGAATCAATGTTTTGCTTGCTTAGCTTGATGGAGAAAGGAGAAATGAAAGGAGATTTAGAATGGAATTAGGGATTTCAAAAATGAAGAACGGAAGAAGGAGTTTAATATTTTATTTAAATATGAGAAAGGCATTTTAGAAAATTTCTTCTAAAACTCTTTTATATTCATATACATACTTCTAAACACTTATAACTTCTAATCTTTTAATTCCATTATATTTTCCCAACTCTATAAACTCTAATTTCCCTTTTTCTCTAATCTTTTTTAGCACACTTTTTTAATTTTATTTCTTCTCACTAATTTTTTTCCATATTTATCATTTGTAAAGTTATTTCAATTATTTCTTTTAAGAATAATAAATCCTAAAATTGTTAAAAGGGTGTAACATCTTAATCATTAGTTTATAATACTTGTTTATAATTTTTAATTTTCTAATAACATACAAGTATTATATTTTATGTTTTAACTTTTTTAATAACTACATAAGTCAAGTAATAAATTTCTCTTCAATAAAAGTATACAATATTACGTTGCAATTATATCCTTAATGGTGTCTTCCTTGTGTCCTTTTTTTTATTACAGTGGGTTTCACAAAGGATTTCTTTCAATAATTATGTTATAGGAGGACAATATAATTTCTTTTTTTTTTATTTTTAGAGTATTACTATTGATTTTTGCAACATATACATACTATTCATCACTTTAAAGACTTCAATTTCTTGGACTCAATTAATTGTATGAAATTATTGCTTTTTGGATTTTCTATTTGGGTATTTTTTTTTTTTTTGCAATCGTAAAAACAATAAGGCAAGGCTTAAATACTATATTAGATGATCTAGAACTAAATTCAAGCCGATACTACTTTAGGTGTAATAAGATAAAAAAAAATTGAACATTAAATGTTGGTTAATTAAATCAAACTAACCTACTATGTTTATTATAGGAAAGGACAACCATTTTTAATGTCAATTAATTAATCAATATTTTAAATTAATAATAATGATGGTTGCTTAACTAACAATCAATGTCATTTACCACAACTTTACCATTTTCAGAGGTTTAATATGCTAGCTTTTTTGTAATTGAACTGATATTATTACTATTTTTCATGATGGTTAAGGAACCAACATCAAACATTCAAATATACAATGTCACCTATATATACATCGATTTCTAAGCGATGTTTAACTTATTAAACAATCAATATTGTACCGTAATTGTATAATAATGATAATACATTAACTATTCATTAATTCACATACATTTATGGAAAAGATGAAAATTTTTTTATTTGCCTTATTCTATGCCCCATTATTACTAAAAATTTTATTACTTCATTTTTATTAAGTTTTTCAATTAATCCGCCTTAATTTTTCTCCATTTTTAATGGTAATAGACCTATAACTTATATGCTCAAGCGACAAGGAAGAATTTCTCGGAAAAGATAGCGTAAATAGAATTACTCGTTTTGAAACAAGAATGCTAACAAAGTTTTTGATATGGAATCTTGATTTTGATGTCATCACTTTCATTAATAAAATTAGAAATTAATACCGGAAAGAATGGAAGAACTTGATGAAATAAAATTTAATATATTATGAATGAAAATTGAGAATAGAATTTAAATAAATAAAAATTTGAAAAAAAATTGCAATCATGAAATAATAAACGAAATGCATAGAAAACTATATGTGAGTTTGACAACAGAATTTAACCAAACCCAACTTACGTTCTAAGGTATCACTCTTTTAAAAAAAATTTGTACAACAAAATTAGTTTGTACTAATTAGTAAACGTCAGTTTGGATTGTATTGAAGCAATAACTTACTTAAGGAAGCCATTGGTTTTTCTTTTTCTTAAAGGTATACATAATTACTTACAAGTCACAAAACATATGAGGTGGGTGAGAGTTTAAATTTGATTTCAAATGAAGAAAGGTTAATTGAGTATTGTGTATTTGAAACTACGTAAATAATATAATTTAAGAAAAATACGTTGAACTTTCCTTAGATTTGAGGAAATTATATATGATATATAATACAGGGAAAATTGCGATTAAACTTTTGTAATTTAATCTAATTATACTTTACTTTTCTACTTTCATAGTTATACGTACGTTCATCACGCTTATTTGATATTTATATATACTCTATATTTTAAAAATTTATACCAAGTTTTTGTGTATTTTTAACACTATAAAAACATTTTCTCAAAGACTAACCTTTTTATATTTACATTTTAGTTATTTTAGCTTAATTAAATCTTTAATCGTAAAATATTAAGAATACTTCAAATTATTTATTTGATTTTATATTCATCTTTTCCCACCATTTCATTAATAGAAAGTTCACATTTAAATTTAAATATAAATTAGTTTCTTAAAAATTAGAAGGACTACGCAATTTTACTAAAACTCAATGAATGATAAAGCTTTTTATTTCCCTCTAAATTGTATGAACATATCTCAAGATAAGTTAAAATTAAAACCATTTTAATATATTTGTGAATCTAATACTCCCATCCTCTTTTCTTTTACTTCATTTACCCAATAAAATAAAAAGGAGATTGACCTTTTTAGTCGTTAAGCAAAGTGACTGATTCTAATTGCAATTTCATTGTGACCCAAAACAAGTCAATGATTTTTAGAAACCTAGCTAAAGGAAATTACAAAGATACCAAATTAAAATCCAAGACGTATTTATTCACACAAAATTGTACAAAATAAATTCTAACAGCACCTAAGGTTTTATTTCCACTTGTCCAACAGTTTAACGCAATAACAAGCCACGAAATTGTACAAAATAGATTCTAACAGCACCTAAGGTTTTATTTCCACTTGTCCAACAGTTTAACGCAATAACAAGCCACTTGATAGATAACAGATATACAAACATGTTGAATTAGAAACCTATAATATTATTTAAAAGTAAAATAAAACAAACACAATATTTAATTTATTACTTATAATGGTAGGAATTATTTCATTCTTTAAATTTCATAATTAGTATTTATAGTCAAAATATAACAAAAAAAGAGCATATATTTAACATTGTGAAGGTAAAATTTAACAATTAATATCAATATTTATCATTCATTTTAATATTACAAATGAATAAAGAAACTAATAATTATTATAAAAATAAAAATAAAAATAAAAAATTAATAATGTTAATCATAAAATTTGAGGACATAATAATTATTATATTTATAAATAAAAAATAAATATTATATTTAATTTTTAAAATAATATCGGATTTTAATCTATAAAGCTATTGTATTACTAAGATACTTGTGATTTAAGGGGTCACTTTAATGAGAAATTTTTATATACTTCTATTGTGTTATATATTTTTTATCATATAAGAAAAATTATTTATTGATTTTTATAATTTTTAATATATTAAAAATTTTAAAAATCATATTTTTAATAACAATTTCTCCACTTTTGTGTGTGTACTGCAAGAATTTATCCACTTTGATAACAATTAAGAAAGGGGCACAGATTACACAAGCTACAGGAAATCTTTCATCCATTCATTCATTCATGAAAAATCGAATGAACTCATACCAACTTTACAATAATTACAAAACAAAGTTTCATATCAGGCAACATCTTTCCATCATTTCATTTTTTTTTCTTCTTCTTTTTACAATATGGGAAATTTAATAGATATTCCCTAAGAAATGTTGGGCTCCTTGCAGACTTGAACCCCTTTTCTTGAGTTTAGCAGAGAGGCAACCTCCGTGAAACCAAGGGACGAAGAAGAACAGGACACATACACCAGTAACTGCCGCCCGGCCGCCCGCCGGCGAGTGGCAGTTAGGTTCCATTTTACCTGCTAAGGAGAGGAAACCAGCGTTCCTGGAAGGAAGACTGGTAAGAGATCATGAAGAAGAGAAGCACAAGAAGGAAACCAACCCCCCAAGGAGTCCCACCGGTTCTGTGCAGCGAATCTCTCTCAGGCAAAGGAATCAGAGACGACAAAATCCCATCTCTTCCACCATAGTTGGAAACGAAGTGAACGACAAGCAAAAGCAGAAGCGGTGAAATTATTAGAACCATCTTCACTTGGTCCATGATGCCCTCCATTATTGGCTCGTAGTTTGAGTACCATGAGAAGGCCAGGAATATGGACAAAGTCATCAGGAAGAAGCATAGGTGTAAGGGAAGGCCTGGCTGGA